>JAJPUD010000478.1:348342-447790 GCA_023553655.1 Myrmecobius fasciatus
TGAGTCACTGAAATTCAATTGAATTGCGTGATGATGACAAAGGAGATTGCAGTGATTGTTCTATTAGACTACAAAACATCAAAAATGGAGACCACAGCCTGTTATATCCAAGCCCACCATTTCCCAAGAGGAGAAAAATCTCTGGGCTAGACTCAGAGGATCTGTGAATGGGATTCAGTCAGTCAGGAAGCATTTATTCAGCACTTACCATGTCCTAGGCCCTATGCAAAGAACCAAGGATACAAAAAGAGGCCAAAGACTCTGCCTTCCAGGAATTCTCAACTTAATGGATCCTTTGAGGTATGATGAAAAAGCATTAGCCCCAAGATTAATGATCTTAAATCTTTCCTCTGACAGTTATTGCCTTTCTGACTCTGAGCAAAGTCATGAAAGTAATGTCACTACTTGTATCTTCAGCACTTAATGCCTAGTACATGGTACATGCTCAATAAATGCTTTTTGATGGAAACTCCCTTCATCTTTTCCTCATCTATAAAATCAGAAAGGTGAACTGGATGACCTCCAGGGTCATTTAGAATTCTCAATCTATGAGCCCCAAGTTCAAGACCTGACTAAGCCACTAAACACCTACATGACTGTTTCAATCAATTCCCTTCCTCTAGTCCTCAGTTTTCTGATCTATAAAATTAGGGATCTGGATAAGTTGATTCATTTGCCAAGCATTTATGAAGCACCACTTATGTGCAGAACACTATACCAGGCTCAGGAGGAGGGACAAAGTTTAGATGTTCACTAAAGCCTTGAAATTAGCTCTAAGTGATTTATTGGAACAATTAAAGATGGAAGAAAACAAACTCAGAGAATTGACTCAAAAAGCTAAGACTAAAGGTTTCCTGGGCTTTAGGGAAGAAGTGTGCTAACAATGGCATTGAGGGATCACCATCTGTACTTGGATGGAACACATCTCCTGGATTAGAAAGAGAAGACTCCTTACCTCATTTGGGGGACGGGACCTGTGTGATTTTCACAGAGTAACTTGTGGTTCCCACATTAAGGTGAGGAGAAAGACATCACAATCATTAAGTCATAGAACACTGAATCATAGAATCAACTGAGTCATAGAAAGGAATAGCCAGAGGTCAATTGGTACATCCCTCTGCCTCAAAGGGGCTCTATGTTCCACAGAAGAGAGTCCACATGGTTTGGACTGGAAAGAGTACCAGAAACAAGTCAGAGGGTCTGAGATGAAGCTGCCTCTGGCATAACCCATGCAATCTGGGCAAAAACTCTCTGGACTGAGGTAGTTGGCATAGATCAGGGCTTCTTCTTCTAGATTCTGCAAACTCCCAAGTGTCTTTGGGTGGATTTCAAGGAATCTATGAACTTAGATGAGGAAAAGTTACATCTTTATTTTCACTAATTTCTAACTGAAATTTAGCCTTTTTTCATTATAATTAAAAACAATAACAACAGAGACTTTGGGTGGATTTCAAGGAATCTATGAACTTAGATGGGGGAAAGTTATATCTTTATTTTCATTAATTTCTAACTGAAATTTAGCCTTTTTTCATTATAATTAAAAACAATAACAGAGACTTTGGGTTGATTTCAGGGAATCTATGAACTTAAATGGGGAAAAGTTAAATCTTTATTTTCACTAATTTCTAACTGAAATTTAGCCTTTTTTCATTATAATTAAAAATGATAACAACAAAGATTATTGTTGTGAGAAGGGGTCCATAAGCCCCACCATTCCACCAAAGGGATCCACGACCTGGATGATTTTTAAGATTCCTTCCAGCTTTAAATACTATGATCCTGAGATGACATCTCTGGGATCCTGGGTATTCCAAAAAGAAAGTTCTATGAACTCTGAGATAGTGGCTAGCAATAGGAAATGTGTGATTTGCTGACATGTTATTTTTTTCCTGGGAGTCCCCCACATCCCATAAATGGGATGTATTTCCCCCCTCTTCAGCCATATCTTTGAGAATCTGTCTCTTCAAATCTGGAGGATCCTTCAAGTTCCTTTAGAGATCAGAACAGCAGGACCTGGAAGTATTTCCTTTTGTTCTGATTTTTCCTGAACATGACTAACATGGAAATATGCTTTTTTTGGAAGGAAGGAAGGAAGGAAGGAAGGAAGGAAGGGAGGGAGGGAGGGAGGGAGGGAGGGAGGGAGGAAATGGAAGTAAAAAAAATCACTTCATGGGCCCAAACAAAAAGTACAAGCCACAAGAGATATTACTATTTATTTATTGTTTATTTATTATCATCAACAAGGAAGCCTTCCTGGCTTGATAATGAGGTAAAGAGGAGGAATTCAACTGTTTCTTCCTTCAATTGCTTCTCTTCCAGCCAAAAGCACATGATCACAGGACCTCCATGTGTTCTTTAACATTTCTTCTTAAGGCTTCTGCTTCAGTATCTAGATCCTATAATCCTGGCACAATTAATAAGTGAAGATGGCACCAGCTAAATATGTGCCCTGATGGGAAATCCTTCCTTAACAGTCCTGCACATAGAATCATTAATTCCAGAAGGCTCAGGCACATTCTGTGTGTGTGTTGTCTCTCTCTGTCTCTCTTTGTCTCTCTCTCCTTCTCTCCCTTCTTCCCTCCCCCCTTTCTTTTTCTCTCTCTCCCTCCCTCTCTCTCTCTCTTTTTCTGTCCCTGTCCATCTCTCTCTCAAAGGTAATTCTGAGAAGTGTAGCACATTCACTCATTAGTGACCACCTTAATATTTATGACCAGGGTATAGGGCAGGGTTGCACAATGGATAGATTACTTGGCTTGGAGTCAGGAAGACCTGAGTTCAAATACAGCCTCAGACATTTAATAACTGAGGGATCCTAGGCAAGTCACTTAACCTGTTGGTTTCAGTATAGTTCATCCATAAAATGAACTGTAGGAGGACAGGATGAACCACTCCAGTATCTTGCCAAGAAAACCTGAAATGGGATCAAGAAATAGATTCAACTAAAAACTACTGAAGAATAACAGGGTCTCCTTCACAGTGTGGTTAGGATGAAGTTTCCCCACCCCAAGGGAAAGAGCCAGACAATCTGCTTCTGCAAGACTCATGATGTTTGTACTGCAAGTACCTTGGAGAGATTGGAATATGTGTAGAAATTCTGTAACTGGTTCTAATTGACTAACAGTGTAATAAAAAGGTGGTTCTTTGATTAAATGTGGAGTCATTCTCCAAGTCCCATCAGCCTTGGCCCAGATCTTTTGACAGTTCTTAATTCAGCAGCTCTCTGGGGATTTATTTGCTTGAAGTGTCTGGTGAAAAACATTACAAGGGGAGAAGTCTTGGAAGTTTCTCCCTTCTGAAGCCATGGTACTGCGCTTGCTTGTTGGCTTCTGTGCTTGTTTTTTGCCTTTTTAGGTGAAGGAGATTAATCTGAAAGTCGGGAGTGAACCACTAGAATTTTGGCATTAGAGTCCGGGTCATGTTTTTGTGGTCAGTCCAACATCATTGAACCAAAGAGCAAGGAGTGAATTTTGGGAGGGACATTCTGGACCCGGCTCAACAGAAGCTGAGATGGGTATTTATCTGGCAGTCTAGACATCTACATATAAATTTGGAGGGACTAGTGTTAGATAGGAACTGGGTTACTGGAGGAAATATTCTATATTTGTTCCTACTCTATCTTTTAAGTAAATACCCCTCTGTGAAAGCTAATTGATTATGAATGGTTAAATGGAACTGGAACCCCAGACACTGGCCCCAAAGCCATAAATTCTAAACTCCAGTGAAACTGGACCAGTTGTGGCTGCCCAAAGAAACTCTGTGTTTCCTTGATTATCAGAATATGATGGTAATCTGGGCCTAATATCCCCACCCTATCTCCCTGTCTTTCCATGTCAAATTCCTCCCCATGCTTTAAAGCCCAACTCAAATGTGCCCTTCTCCGAGAATCCTCCCCAGGTTCCCCTGATCAATAGCAGACTTCCCACCCTCACCTCTCCTGTCTTTCATTTTGTATTCTCTCTGAACCTAATATGTAATTTCAGGGCAAAAGGCAAGGGAGCTATTCCTGAAGTGACACAGCCATACAGAAACGGAGGCCAATAGGGAAGAGCCAAGGTGGACACTATACCTAGCTCCACAGACGGGCTCTGACATACCTCAAGGAATACACTTTGATTCCCCCACCAGAGCCTACCAGAGCCACTCATCGTTCAAACTATAATAGAGAATTCTCAATAGAGAGCTGATGTTATATTAATGAAAAACTACCCCACAAACCCTAAAGCAAAACAGTGGGGTGGTCAACCACTGAAAAAGAAGGTAGTCTCTGAATTAGTTAATAAAGAATTCAGCGACCCAGGAAATTTAATTCTTAGCTGTGCCACAGCAAGCAGGTGGTCAGAAAAAGGGGCAATGCTGGTCTACAGGTCCCCTAAGCTTTAGCACATCCACATCCTGGAGGCTGGAGCCATGCCAGTCAAAACTGGAAAGACAGACCAGACCTCATCTGTCTATACTTCATGCTTCCCCCAGGGAATAGGCAAGAAGACAAGGATTTATTAAGTACCTACTATATAGTTTTTATAAACATCATCTCACTTGATCTTTACAACCCCAGGAGACAGATGTTATTATTATCCCCATTTTATGGTTGAAGAAACTGAGACCAGATGGAAGTTAAGCTCACAGAGCTAGTGAACGTCTGGTGAATTTGGATTCAGATCTGACTCAAAATCTTTCTTTCAACATATTGTGTGCACTGTCTAGCTAACTAATAAAATATGTATTATCCTGTATTATATACTCTGGAAGGATTCTGATAGACAAAAATCCAGATATCTTTGGAGTGGCACAGAGGGTTAGTTCTTTAGTTTATCAAAATAACTACCAGGAAATTTTTTTTTAATGCTCCATGAAAAGGTAAAAATTATTCAATTTACACACAATTTTTGAGGAATATTTCTAATGAGTAAGATTAGGTTCCTTTTTATTGTGGTGACCAACAGTCTTAGCCATCTTGGTATAGGGGAATTTAAGCCTTCAGATTTCAGTTTCCTGATCTGAAAAATAAGGGGACTGGACTGCATGGCCTCAAAATGACTAGAAACCAGGTAGAAATCCAATCTGCCAACCAATCCTGGGGAAGGGGCAACAAGTCACAGTAGTCCCCTCCTTAAGGGAGGAAAATCAAAGGTGAATTCAATAAGGAATCACAGTCTCATCAAATAATATTTATCATCAGCAATAATAATAGAACATCCATAATCAATGCCTACAAATATACAATAAATAGCCACTCTAATAATGACTACTAAAATGTAATCTGTATTGAATTTCAGAGTGAAGAATTATTCTAAAAATAGTCCACTTCATGCCTCTTCCGGATCTTGTCCTGCCTTTTGAAAAATCCCTGATTATTACTGATGTTAAATTATTCTTAGGTGCTGCTGAGAAGGACTCAGCATCTGGACTCAGCATCTGAAGAAGAAGCTAGGGAACAAGGAGAAAGGCAATGATTACCCACTCTTTGTCAAACCCAAACTTCCTTGCCCCACTAGCTCAGGAGCCTGTCCTCAGGCACAATGTCAGGGATGACTGCTTGCCCAGCTGAGTTTGATCAGATGAGTCCCTAAGGCTCCCCAGGCAGGAAGGCAGGAAGGTTTCTGGCTGAGGGTTCAGCTCCTGCTCAGAATGGACCTTCCCATGGGTCCTCCCAAAGTACTTACTGGTATACTAATACAATATCAATACAATAAATGCACTTAGGATGAAATGCTGTATGTTACAGATATTATGTCTCTTTCCTACTAACTTGTAAACTTCATGAAGGCAAGGATTGGGTCTTTTCTCTCCTTTCCCTGAATCCAGGGGGAACATAATGCAGATTGAAGATTATTGATTTAGGGTGGGGGATAGGGGGAAAAATTTGTAACAGAAAGCTTTGCAAGGGTCAATGTTGAAAAAATTACCTATACATATGTTTTGCAAATAAAAAGCTTTCATGAAATGAAAATAAATAAATAAATAAATAAATGGGGGGGGGGAATAAATAAATAAAAGATTATTGATTTAGAGGTAGAAGGGATATCCAGTCCAAATCCTTCATTTTATGTATAAAAAAAAAAAAACTGAGGCAAACTTGCCCAGGATCACACAGCTAGTTAAGTGTCTAGGATACAATTTGAAGTGTTCATACCCTTACACCTCACTAACTAGTTAAGTGATACCAGGCAAGTCACTTCGCCTTAACTGTAAAATTGGGACCTACTTCCCAGGGTTATGTGAGGATCAAAAAAAATTAATTGTAAAACATGTAGCACAGTACCTGGTACACAGTAGGTGCTTAATGAATGTTTATTCTCTTCCCTGCCCCCTTTACTATCTCTTTGTTTATTTTAGATTTTTTCAATGGTTTTTTTTTTTTTTTTGCTTTTTTATGGGGTATTGACTCTCTGGAATGGGGGAAAGAAGGATCTATTTGAGAAATGTAGGTGTTTTTAATAAACAAAAGATATCTACAAGTATGTTTAAATGTGGTAAATATTTAAAAATAAATCATAATAATAAAATATAATAAAATTCATGTTGAATGAATGAATGAGGTGATGGTGACTAGTCTCAATTTTTAACAAACATTTATTAAGTCCTTATTGTGGCAACATTGGACAACAAAGACAAAAATGCTAATGACCTTTCCCTTGAGAAGCTCATGAAACATAAATTAGTGAGTATCAAATAATTATAAGAAGAAATTCCGAACTAGATGTTGAAAAAGGCTCCCATAGAAGATGGAACCTGTCCTGAGTCTCCCAGAAAGCTTAACACTCCTAAGAGGTGGAGGAAAGGTGAGAGGGAAACAGTATATGAAATCTGGGGAGTGAGACAGTTGGGAGTGTGGCCTTGTGGGCCAATCTGGCTGAACCAGAGAGTTTGGGAAGGATTTGCAAAGGAAGGAATAAAAAAGTAAGTCTTCCAGGCCAGGAGATGGGTAGCTCTTAAATATTTCAGCAGGACCTACTTCATTTGGGGTTGTCAAAGGGTCAGGGAGCCTATTTACCCCACATGCAAAAAAACATCGAGTTTCTTCACTTTAGTTAAAATAAGGGGCTTCATCTCCTGTCACAAAGCAAACAACTGTCACTTTCCCTTTTCTCCTGGTCCCAAGTTACCTTTCCAGGCTTATTACATAAAACTCCCTTTACCTTCTCAATGATCTAGCTAAAATGGCCTCCTTGCAATTCCTCCCATCGGACATTTTGTCTTCCACTTCCACATCTTTGCTCAAACTGATCCCCATGCTTGGAATACCCTCCCTTCTTCTCTCTACCTCTAAGATTCTCTGGCTTCCTTCAAAAGTCATTTCCTATCCCCTCCTAAAAAAGACCTTTCCTCTCCAAACTGCTGGTACCTCCATTCCATATAGACCCATTAATCTAGGGCTGAGGGTGGATCATACATGTGTGTAGCATATGTGCACTTGTGTGTACCATTGTCTTCCCTGATAGAAAGTAAGCCTCCTGGGGACAAGGAATGAGTCTATACAGTGCCTGGAACATTGTAAGCATTTAACAAAGGCTTATTAGAGGATTGACAGGTGGAGATTACTTTAAATCAGAGAGTTTTCTAACAATGACTGAACTTCCAAAGGGAAGTAGCAGGATTGAGAGGAAGAATGGCGGGAAATGGAATGAATGGGAAAGAGTGGAAGAATATCCAAGATGGGTGAGATTTCCCTGCTGCCCTCTTTAGCCTTCTCCTCCCCCTTAGCCCACCTACTCACCGAAAAACTGAGATCACGAACATTATAAGACCGTAAAAAGAGCCAATGACAAGCCCAGGAGAAAGGAAAAACATCCCGTTGCTCTCCTGCTCTTGTTCCTCCTCCAGGGTCCGAGGAGCAGTCACTTGTAGCTGAGCCTGAATCATCTGCCACCTCTGGAATCGCTCGTCATCACAGCAGATGCGCCATCGGTTGTGGAAGATCCGGAAACCCCCGGAGATACAGCCTGTCATGCAGACAAAGGGAGGCAATTTCCTCAAAAGTAAAGGAGGGGGGTTCCCAGGCAGGGGGATGGGGCGGGCCCAAGAATTCCCCAGCAGCAGATGGCACTTCCCGATTCACTAGGTAGATCCACACCCAGCCCAGGATAGATGCTTACATACCCCATTTTTATTATCATTATTAGCCATATTGGGAGAAAAATGTCTTCCCTCATCCTCTGAATCAACCCTAAAGACATGATCCCATTGGCTATATCTCTCCCTCACCTGGTCTCTTGCCTGATTCCATCAGAGAATTATAAGCTTAGCGAAGGATGGGACCAAAAAGACCATTGAGTCCAATCCTTTTGCAAATGCTTATTTGGTGAATTGATTGAATAATCTTAAATCAGATAACTTTCTAATAATGATTGAACTTCTAAAGGGAAGTATCAGGGCTGGGAAAGGAATGGCAGGGAGTGAAATGAAGGGGAAAGGGTGGAAGATTATCCAAGAGAAAATGGATGAGATCTCCCTACAGCCCTCTCTTTTTATTGGAAGTCCAATCCTTTTATTCTAAAGATAAGGGAGCTTCACCCCAGAGAAGAGCATCAACTCACACAGCTAGGAAGCATTTGAGATGGTATCTGGCCCATGGCCTTCCCAACTCCAAGTCAGGAAGCTCTGGCCTCTAGAACACAACTGCCTCTTCCTAGATCCAAGCAAAGAATTTCATGGCTGTATCCCCCAGCACCTAGCATAGCCGGGACTTCATATATGTTTGTTGATGGAATTGAATAATAATTTCTCTGGACCTCAATTTCCTCATCTTTAAAATAGAATTAATAATTCTTATACTCCCAACTTCACAAGGTTATAGCAAGGACTTCACTGTAGAAATTATTTTGTAAAAATTCCACAGACACACTCACTCAGGGTGATAGATGGATAGAAAGGATTCAAGACTTAGATATCCCCTTTCCTTCTCCAGTAGAGAAAAGGAAGCTTTCCTGAGGGCAAGTAATGTTTCTTTCTTTCTCCCTTCTTTCCTTTCTTCCTTCCTTCCTTCCTTTCTTTTTACTCTTTTCCTCTATTCCTTTCTGTTTTTATATCTCTGACTCCTAGGATTAAGTGTCTAGCATATAGCAGACACTTTATAAATCAATCAATCACTGAACACGTATTAAGAACTACCATGTGTCAGCTTGCTTGCTGACCTAAATTAAAATAAAAGGAATTTTGGAGATTTTATTATTATTATTAGAGATTATATAACACAATTTCTTCACTTTGTAATTTTACATGTAAAGAAGCTAAAACCTAACAAGATCCATATAACACAAGGAAATGTGAAAAAGACAGACAGAGACAGATGAGAGAAAGAGAGACAGAGACAGATGGAAAGATAGATAAATGGATGGATAGATGGAAAGATGGATGAATAGATGGATGAATGGATAGATGTATGGATAGATGGATGAGTGAATGGATGGATAGAGAGAGAGAGACAAAAAAACAGAGATAGACAGATGGTGAGAGAGAAATAGAGAAAAAGGAAGGAAGGAAAGAAGAAAGGAAGAAAGAAGGAGGGAGAGAGGGAAGAAGACAGAGAAAGACAGAGCATATTTCTATAACACTACAATTTACAAAGGACTTTCCTCTGGAAAACCCTTTAAAGTAGATAATATAGGTAGGTAATTATAATAATAATAGTAAGTAATAATAATAAAGTAGATCATAACAGGCCCATTTTACAATTGAAAAACCAAGAGGTAAAGTAATAAACCAAAAATAATCCAGCTAGTAAATAAAAGAGCTGGGCCTGGAATTCAGGTCTCCTAGTTCATGTAACACTTGATTAAAAAGGTTATAGTCAAAAGAAGAGTCTAAAAACTAGAAGCAGCTTAAGATGTGATGTAAAGTTCTTTTAAGACCTTTCAATTACTAAGATTTATCCATTTATTTTTTGTGTTTAGCTGAGCATGGGGGCAGCTAGATAGGTCAGTGGATAGAGCACTGAGCCTGGAATCAGGAAAACCTGGGTTCAAATCCAGCCTCAGACACTTACTAGCTGTGTGACCCTGGGAGAGTCACTTAACCCTGTTTACCTTCATCCACTGGAGAAGGAAATGGCAAACCCCTCCAGTATCTTTGCCATGAAAACTCCATGACTGGTATGATCCATAGAGTCACAAAGAGTCACAGGATACCCAGAGGAGTTAAGGAAGTCCTCTTATCTCTCCTGTCTCCTGAACAAAGGATGAAATTCCCTGGACAAAATTAACTCTTTGACAAGACCATTTGTTCTTGCAATGCTGAAGCCGAGACTCAGTGTATTTTCCCTTCCTTGTGAAGGAAGCTCCCCCAGTTCAACTGGCCCTAGAGCTGGGCCTTGAAAAGCTGACAAATCCAGCCAGCTCAAGGGGGAGAGACAGCTCCCAGAAAAAGAAGGAACATTTATTAGGGAAAAGAAACAGAGATCAGAATTAGAGAAATAAGGCAGGACTGCAGAGAGAAAGCAGTCGATCAGACCCACCTACAGGAAAGGGAGGCACAATAAATCCTAAGGCACAGGGCCAGGGCAGACTGGGTTCCTTGGAGAGAGACCTATATATTCATGTTCCACCACCTCCTCCTCCTCCACCTCCAGGAAAGATGGAGCCAAGGCTTAAAAAGGAACAAGAATGCATCCTTTTGCTGGTACTGTGAGTCACGTGGACCCTAGAGGTCTCTTGGGTATCACTAGTGGACAATTTCTCTTGCCTGTTTATGGGCTCAGGTACTACACTACGCCTTTTCTGTCGACCTGAATAAAATATGCCTTATATTTAAAGTCTTGTTATGCTTAGAACTGAGTTAGCAGGAAAACTAAAGGCCCTTTCGTTCCCCTTTTCTGTAGAGACCCTGCCAGGAGCCAAATTCCATTGTTCTCTAGGGGAAAAGGCAGAAGGGGCATGAACTAAAAGAGTTTTGTTAGAGAAGGCTTCGAGATTGAACCCCATCTGTAGGAGAGAACCTCAAGGGCCTCAGTTCTTGACCACAGATTACATGTATACGGTCAACCCAGGTCAACTTGCATAATTTGTCCATAATGAAGCTAAATGCCATCTGTCTCTATTCCCACATGCTGAGACTCCTTTTCACCCCATCTTTTCCAGATTGAAAACATACCCGCTGCCAAAAGGCCTCTAAGGGTGTGTTCAAAATTCATGAAACATTAAGGCATCCAAAAGTAGGACATGAGAAAAAAGCAGAGCAAATTAGAAAACTCTATTTAGGGGCCACATTTTCCCCATCAAGCTGAAATAAATAAATTGTCAATTCATTGAAAGCAGGAACCAAGTGACAGACATATAACAAATACTCAGTAAATTTATTGGATGGATAGATGAATGGATGGATGGATGGGTGGATGGATGGGTGGGTAAGTGGGTGTATGGATGGATTGAGAAAGGAAGGGATAAATGGATGAGGGGGAGGATTCCACATTAATTAAATAAAATTCCAATATCCTTTCCATTCAATTTAATTCAAATATTTATCATACAATTGCTATGTGCAAAACACAGTGCTAAATCCTAAGAATGCAGTCATAGAAATTAAAAACTGTCCCTGAAGGACCTGAGTTCAAATCTGACCTCAGACACAACACTTCCTAGCTGTGTGGCCCCAAGGCAAGTCACTTAATCCCAATTATCTCAGCCAAAAAAGAAAAAAAACTGTCCCTGACCTGAATAAGCTTGCATTGACAAGGAGAGATATAATATATATTAAAAAATTAAGTAAATAGGAAAACATAAGAGGAACCATCAATAGCTAGTTGGATCAGGAAAAGTTTTCCTTGGGGGATGACAACTAAGCTTGAAGAGAACTGAGGATTCCAAGAGGCAGAGATAAGGAGGGAGTTCATTCTAATTAGTCCAGTAGATAAAGCATTAGACCTAGAGTAAGGAGGGTTTGAGTTTAAATCTGGTCTCAGAAACTTACTAGTTGTACAACCCTGAGAAAGTCCTTTAATTTGTTTACCTCAGTTTCCCCATCTGTAAAATGGGGGGATTATAAAGCACTTACCTCCTAGACTTTTTATGAGAATCAAATGAGATAATAGTTGCAAAGTGCTTTGCACACTTTAAAGCATTATATAAATGTTAGTCATGATCACCATTACTATTATTATTATGAAAGGGAATAAGGGGATTCCTGTGCAAATGAAATACAGAAAGCTGAGTTCCTTGTTTCCATCAGTGGTTGAGAGAGCAGAAAGGAAAGCAGGTTTCACTTACTTTTAGTCCATATGAAATCTGATGTGGTCTTATGTGTCTAAAAGAGGGAAATAAATGGGAAAAAATCATTTATATAGCACCTGTTGTGTGCCAGAAACTAGTCTAAGTACTTTAAAGTTATTATCTCATTGAATCATCTTAATAGCCCTGAGCAGTAAATGCCTATTTTATAGTTGTGGAAAAAGAGGCAACTATTTAAGTGACTTCCAGGGCCACACAGCTAGTTAAGTATCTGAGACTGGACCTGAAATTAGGTTCTCTTGACATCAAGCCTGGGGCTCTATCCACTGTACTGAAACCTGGTCTAATGTACCTGACAGACTGAAACTTGGTCTAATGTAAACACATCACGTGATGGATCCATAAAGAAAGGATGGTCCCTACAAGTTGAAAATTTAGAATCTCAGGAAATGTGGAATGATAACAGAGCACAGATCAGCTACTTCTACAAGAGGGAACTTTCTGGTTATAATTTGCTTTTATCCTTGAAGCAGAATAAGACCTATTATTCCTAATCATAGGAAGGAGCAAGAGATGGTCCGAAAATTTCAGGATAGACTTGGCAAAGAAAAGCACTATGATTCCTCCAGACATTCAGAGAGAATGGAAGGCTAGTGTATTTTACAGACTCCCTCTATTATAAGGCATATATTATATATTATATTATCATATATTATCTCTTAAAGCTGGCAATGGGGCAGTTAGGTGGTACAGTGGACAGAGAGCCGGCCCTGGAATCAGGAGGACCTGAGTTAAATCGGGCCTCAGACACTAGACATTTATTAGCTGGATGATTCTAGGCAAGTCACTCAACCCCAATTTCCAGAAAGGAAGCGCTAAAAGAAAAAATAGGAGTATGAAAAACAGAGCATGGCAAACTGAGATGTGACAATGGACCCCATGCTCATATATGTGGTAAAGAATCAAAGGAGCCGAAGTATCACTGATGTAGCAACCAAGTTCTTAAGCCATAACATGACACATAGGATCATAGAGTTAAAGATGAGGAAAAGGTCAGGAGCTGTCCAGTCTAGTTTTTACACATAAAGAAACTGAGACACAGAAAGGTGCCCAAAATCACTCACGTCCTAAGTGCCCAAGGCAGGATTTGAACCCAGGGCTTCCCTGACCACAAGTTCAAAATATTAACCAGTATACCATGCTGTGTGTCTCAAGAAAAAAACTATGAAAGATTCTTAAAAAAAAAAAAAAAAAACTAAACCTCTCTGTATAATCAGCACATAAACTTCTCCAAAAATCACCTCATCAATGAAAATAGTACTTAGAGGAAAACAAGATCCCCAAAGGGGAAGAAGGGACCTTAGAACACATATTAGACAACCGAACACTAAATATAGGATGACAGAGCTAGGAAGGACTCAGAAGTCTCCAAACTTTTAAATTCATACAGTGCTCTCAATATATGTTACTTTGAATTCACTCCTTCATATATGGGCTTTTTATTATTTATTTATAGAGTATATACATCTACTACTAAATGATTCATTCTATCCATTCCAAGACTGCCTTGGGGTGATCTGGGGAGCAGAGGGCAAGTATACAAGGGTGGGAAAGAGAAATGTTCCCAGCAGCACTTGCAGCTACTCCTGTAGGTAAGACTTAACATTTAGGTCATATAAGTAGCCCAGGCAAAAGGGATCAGATTGGTAATTACAAGGCAGTGAGAGGGAGAAAGCAAGGGAGTGTTGAGGTGTATTGGGTGAAGAAGGGTCAGTATGGTTGTGTTAGAGATGTTTCATGACTGGTCATGGTGACACAGGTGGGATTCCATCCACTTTCACACCCTGGGATTTGTTGATCCTTAGGGTCAGATCAAAACTTCTGCTTTAAAGACATACCTTAAGACATTAGAATCTAGAATATTAGAGTCAAAGAACCCCAATCTTTTTATTTTCCATTCTCTCCCCTTCAGCTGTGTCTTACCTTCTTTAGGACTTTATGAAAACATTACTTGGGAAAGGAGAAGACAATTAAGTGTCCCCCAGCTCTCCAAGTATTAAGTCAACTATGAAAAACTGTTTCATGGTGGTTGTCTCCTGCAATGTTCTACTTTCTAAACTTCATTCCAATCTACCCGGGAATTAAGAGCAATTCAATGCTTCATCCTCCACTGGCTGCCTAATTCCCAAATTCTGCAGCTACTTTCCTCACCAGCTCACTGTGGTCTCCATTACTACCCATTGTCCTGCCCTCACTCTCCCCCCATGCAACTCTCAGGTTAAAATAAAGTCTTTTACCTTCCCTGGGAACCTGATGGATCGAGGCACCCAATAAGGGAATGTAGCAAGGTCTCTTGGGACAGGGAGTTGTCCCCCAAAGGTGTGACAGGCACAGGCACAGGACCTGGGACTTTTTGGGTAACACGATTGAAATTTTCTCTGGACCTATTTAAGGTGAAAAAAGAACATTTAAAGAGATTGTTTATGACATGAAAGAAGAGAAAGACCATAAAAGACAACTAGACTAAAAAACAAACTTGGAGAGCCCCCAGTCCAATCTTTTCATTTTTAGGGGAAAATTTGGTCCAAGTCACACAGGTCAAAATAGCAGTACTGTGGATTGAACCTAGATCTTCATGGACACAAAATACGGTATCCTGGTCACTATAAAACTAAGCATCACCAAGTGTGAGACAGTGCAAGGAGCGCTGCAGGCAAAAAACATAGCTATAAAGTCCTGGCTCTGATGACTACTCACTGGATAATACCATAGTGCTCAGAGCACACTGAACATGCATCTCCCTGAGTTCAAATCTGCCCTCAGATAATTACCAACTGTGTGACCCTAAGCAAGTCACTTAACTCTGTTTACCTCAATTTCCTCATCTGTAAAATGAGTTGGAGAAGGAAATGGCAAACTAGCCTACTAGTTTTGTCAAGAAAACCCTAAATGGGGTCATGAAGAATCAGAGATGACTGAAACAATTGAATAACATCAACAATGTGTAAAACACCATATGGTAAGTATTGGGCATGCAAAGACAAAACAAAAATGTTTGGAAAGAAACATTTATTATGTACCTATGTACCAGACTTTGTGCTAAACACTTTACAAATACTATTTCATTTGTTTCTGATGATAACCCTACGTGGTAAATGCTCTTATTATCCCCATTTGACAACTGAGTAAACTGAGGCAAAATGATTTATCCATGGCCACACTTAGTTAAATGTCTGATACAGCATTCAAACTCAGGTGTTCTTAATTACAGGCTTAACTAAAGCTAAACCTAGTAACATCAAGGAGCTTAAATAAAGTCCTCCAGGGATTGTGAATTGATACCTTCAACTTCACCAATTTTGTTGTCAGGAAAGATGACTCTATTCCATCCTGTAGAGCTTTAATCAGGAAGACTTCCAATCAAATGATTCTTACATTTTTTTAACCTAGCCAATTATGGGAATTGGTTTTTTTGCTTGACTAGATATTTATTACAAGGGCTTTGTTTTTCTTCATTTTTCTAGTAGGCACAGAGGGTGAAAGAAATCGAGACAATAAATGTTTGTTACTTAATTTCAAAGAAATTCTAATGGAATTAAAGCTAGGAAGTCTATATAGCATGAGAGGAAGAGCCAGTAGGTCCCAGCTTTTCTTTTAGAAGTCATGCAACATTGGGCAAAATCACTTAACATCTTTTATTGCCATTTAACATCCTTTTTTCCTCATCTGTAAGATGAATCTGCTTAGTTGGCAAGGATATTAACATAATCATAGATTTAGAATCAGAAAGGATTTTATAAAATATCCAGAATATCCCTTCATTTAATTGTGAATCTAGAATAAGAAAGTGGATCTGAAAGGGTTTTGAAAATCACAGAACTCTTTGAAAATGTAAGAAGAAATTATGAACTCCTTTTCACTCATTCTATAATTCCAATCAAACTGGACCAGTCACTGCACCCTAATCTTGTCTTGCTATCTCTCACCCTGGCATATTCTCAAAGGTAAGCAGTCCTTCATGTCCCAGGAAAGTACTTCCTCTTACTTCTACTAACTGAAATCCTTCTCTTCCTTCAAGACCCAACTCAAGTGCTACCTTCTCCTTGAAGTCCATCCTAATCCTTCCAAGTGCAAATGTCTTCCTCTTCATGAAATCTGAATGGAACATTATGTTGGAGTAGTCCTTTGTCCCTAATAAATTCTACCTCGTGACATCCCTTACATGTGTACACGTTTCACCCTTCTTCTCAGACTGTAAGCTAGTTCCTTGAGAGATGAGACCTTAGTGATGCTGTTTTTCACCTTTGCATCCTCATCACCTAGCACATTGTCTTGCCTGTATTTCTGGTCTAGCCCAGACCTGTCACTTCATGCATGAAGGAAATTACCAATTTAGATCAACACCTACACTACAACAGATAGCTTTAGAGATTTGTTTGGGACAATGATGGCTCACCAACTTTCTTAGGGTTATGAAGGTAGTAAAAGTGTCAAATAAAAAATTTTAAGTGAATACTTGCTGGATCCTGGGCTGTCTCTACAACTGCTAATAACCTGATGAATTCCATGCCTTGAATGCAGTAGGCACTTTATTAAAGCTTTGTTTCAATATACTGAAGAACGTGACCCACACATAAAGTCACAGCATGTAGTAGACCCTAAGGGGCACTCAGAACTTTCCACAAATTTTTCCCAGACCCAACTATGAAGTTCAACTTCATATCAGACAACTTCAGATTGGAAGCAAACCTTTATCAAAGAAAATTTCAGTATCCAAATTTCCAGGTCACCTAATCAAAAAGGAAGAGAATTAAGCATTTCCTCCTATCTCTTCAGACCTCTTATATATCTCCAAATAGGAATTACATACAAAAGATAAAACAGTTTTAATCATCTGTATGGTCTAGGACACCAGGAACCTAATCAACTACCTAAATGAACTAACAGCAGAGAAAGCTAATCCCTATAGTCCATGATGAATCTCTCAGCATCATCCCTATCTCCACCTCCCACCCTGCTCTTGTAGCATGGCTATGCAAGCCAATCCAGAGGTTTACAACAAAAGAGAGAAAGAAACAGATGGGGGGAGGGGGCAGGCAGAAAATGCAAAATAAGAAACTTGTTCAGTCTAGAAAAATGAGGAAAGGAAACTCAGCTAACACAAGACTATTCTGTATTCACCAGAAACAGAAGGAGAGACTGGAATTATGTGTCCTGAAGAGCAAAGGAGTTCAATTTGCAACCCAAGATGACATGTTCTACAAGCATGAAACTAACCATTATGAAAAAGATGTATGTTCAATTAAAATTTTCTATCTCTAAACCTGATTACCAACCCTGATCACCATCACTACTGTTTTCACTTAGGATCATTACTCATATTTACAATCTTATTTCTAGATCTGGAAGGAATCTCTGAGTCTATCTGATGCAACTCTCTCTCTTCACAATTGAGGAAACTAAGGTTCAGGTAAGTTAAGTGATTTGTCCAATGTTATAGGTTATAAATTCAGAAATTTTTAATCTAAATCTTTTGCCTCTAGATTCTGTAGCCTTTTTTCGTAGCCTCACCTCTCACTTCTACAATCACCTCAAACTATATTTTCTCTATTCCTAGTCACCTACCAGCTTCTGGGGTCTCAGAGACCGAGGGACCCAGTAAGGGAGGTTTGCTTTGTCCCTGGGCACAGGTAAGAAGCCTCCAAAGTTGAGCTGTCGAGAGGAACACTGACAACACGGCGGCACTTGGTAAAAACTATCATTGGTTGAGGTATCCTGGTTGAGCCAAGAAAAGAGAAAGACATGAAGATGGGGTCAGATATGGATCTTGAATCCTAATCCTGGCCAGAACAGAAAACCAATCTGGACCATGAAGCTAAACTCAACCAACAAGAGAAACAGATAGGATCCCTAGTGATGGATGTTGTGCTGAATCCCACTGGAACTCATGCACACAAAATCCACAATAAGAGGCAAACACATGAGCCCTAGCTGATATTTCAAACTAACTTCATCATCAATATTCCTTACCTGAACTCTTTTCTGTAGCTATACTGGATTACTCTGTTTGTCCCCACAAAACCCATACTGTGCTTTCTCATATACTCTTTCCTCACTTCCACTTCTTAGGATCCCTGGATCAGTTCCATTACAGATGACCTTTCCCACCCCACCCTCCACCTCATCCCCCAGCTTTATACTTTTGGTTAGCAATCTGAAAATACCAGTGTTCTAAGACTTCAAGGACCCTAGAAAAATCTTTTGAAAGTTAATTATCAGTAGAAAAACTAATGTTTTGTACAAGAAGAAAATGAATCCAATGTACAAATTTCATATCAGCAACACCATAAATGTTGGATAATGTTTTATAAGTAATTTTTTTTTCAAAGTTTTCAGTTTCATTCTTGATAATAATTTTGCTATCAAGTGTAATGACAACAGATTAGGCAATTTGTTTGTTGGTGTAAGAAATTTCTGACATAGAAAGGACAGTTTTACTGGATCCCAATGTCCATATTACCTATCCACTGACCCTCTTATAACTATAATCGGTTAACAGGGTGACCTATTAGCACCAGAGTTGCCAATAACTTAGGGTTGTTTTTTAAAATTGCTTTTCAACATCTTAAAAATATTTCACCATTTTAAAAAATAGTATGATAAGCTCATTCTAATAGCCATCTGCCAGTTTAAACTTTATTTTATATGAAGTTACATATATATATATATATATGTGTGTATATATATATGTTTTCTTTCCATGATTACCTTATAGCTATTATAGAAACACATATGTACAAACATATAAATACAGTCATACTTATGTATATATGCACAATATATTCATGTATAATATACAAACCTGCATATGTGTGATATATGTAATATCTTATGGTATGTACATACATACATGTGTATATGGTACAGTGAGGATTCTTTCAGAATATCCTCTTTGTATATATGTGTATTTATGTGTGTACATGCATGTTTTGTCTTCATAGATAGGATGTAAGCTCCTTGAGAGCAAGCATTGTTTCACTTTTGCCTTTGTATCCCCAGCACCTAGCACAGTGCCTGGCATAGAAGAGGTGCTTAATAAATGCTTATTAATTGATTCCCACTGTTAGCCTGTTGTACACAACTTCTCCCTCCCTAGAAGGCTGTTTCTATATATCCAAGCCCTACCTATTCTTCAAGACCCAGTTGCACAGTATAGTTGAAAAAATATGGATGCTAGCTCTAAAGACTAATGCTTACTACTTATTAATAACTTCGACCCAATTAAATGCTTATTAAGCACCTACTGTGCACAAGTTACTATGCCAGATATTGGAGGAAAAAAGGAAAAAAATACTTTTAGAACTCACCATAGAAGTTTAAATTTTACCATGGAAATACAATGTACATATAAGCAAATACAAAGTAACAGGACTAATCACAAAATAATAACTGCATCAGGAAAGGCCTCATGTAAGATGAGTCTGACTTATGTTCTGAAGAAAGCTCAGGACTCTAGGAGGAGGTGATGAGGAAAAACAGATACTCCAGAGATGGGGGACTACTGGTGCAAATGGAGATGGAAGATGGAATACCATGTATGGGGAATAATTAGCAGATTATTTTAACTAGAATAGAGTTTGGAAATGGTAACAATATACCATAAAACTAGAAAGGTATAAGGGAGCCAAATTGATGAAGGCTTTCAATGCCAAACTGAAAAACGTGTATTTGATGCTAGGGACAATAAGGATCTAGGGAGCCATAGAATGTTGGTGAAGAGGGCAAAAAGGAGGAAGTAATACGATCAGTTTTTGTGTCTTGGGAATATTAATTTGGCAGCTATGTGGAGGATGGATTAGAGAGGGGAATAGTCAGAAGGGGGAAGACCAATTAAGAAGCTATTACAATAATTCAGACAAAATACAATGAGGGTCTGAACTCGAGGAAAAGCTGTGTATGATGAGGGAATAGATATAGTGATCCTGTGGGAGTATGATGGACAAGATTAGTGACTGATTGGATAGGAGAGGTGAGTGAGCAGAAAGAATTCAGATGTTTCCAAATTTGTGCATATTCATGACTGGAAGAGTAATGGTACCCTCAACCAGAAATCGAAATGTTTGGAGGCACTGTGAATCTTAGGGGGGGACACAGTGAGTTCTATTTTGGGCATGTTGACTTCAGTGTTCCCATGTGACATCCAAATGACTCTCACCCACAGAGATTTCTCCTCTTCTTTGGAACCAACATTCACTAGCTCTGCAGTCAGAGGACCACTGAGCTCAAATTCCACTCTGACACTCATGAAGCAAGTAATCTTGAACAAATCATTTAATGTCTCTCTATCTCAATTTCTTCATCTGTAAAATGAAGAGGATGAGCTGGATGACCTCTAAGTTCTTCCTTCCAGCTCCAATGAAATCTATGATCCTATGCAATTCCCATAGGACAGCCTGGGACATTCTCTGGGCAATTAATCAAAGGTTTGGACTGATTGACTCACGGTTATCATGCTTGTTGATTGACTAACTGAAGGCAGGGGCATCTCCTCCATTTCTCTCTCCCTCTCAGTGTCTAGTAATGCTTTTCACAAAATGAAGATTAAATAACTATTTGGGGGCCCATTCATTCCTCCTTCCTTCAGCTGAAGATCATTCCTTTATCCTCCCCTCAAAAAACCCCAAATCCCAGAGAAACAGTTGCATCTTGAACTATTATCAGTCACTGATCCTCACAGGTGAATGAGTTTGCCATTCTTTCTCAGAATTAGTTTTATTGGGTAAAGCTCTTAATAGAGAACGAATTTAGGTTTGAGTTAAGTTAGATGATCTCTGAGGTTCCTTCCAATTCAGGGAGTCTGTGATTCTCCATACAAACTGATGGGGAGGAGTGAGAACAGCAGAAAGGGGACATGGAGGTCTGAGTTGGTGAAAAGATACTGAAGGAATACACAGGTGGTTTTGACATTTTTTTTTTCCTTGAAGGGCCCAAATTCCCTGATGGAAGACAGAATCAGGATTGAGATGAATTAACCCCTCTTCCTTTTTGTCCCTCACCTTAAAGTCTACGAATTTCACTTCTGACTTCAAATATCGAGGTTCCTTTTTCCTAGATAAGAAGAAAAGAAACATGTAAGGTTTCTTACAGGTGAGAGGATGCTGAATGGAGAAAGTTAAGACAATAGGCTTAAGGAGGCTCACCTAGGAAGCTGGAACATGGAGTCCAACTAGGCCCTAGAGGGACCTCCTTCTGAATCCAAAGTGTCAAAGAGAAGGTCAGAGGCTGGGGGGGAGTTCCTGTGGGGGGGGCAAGGTTGTGTGTGTATATGAGTGTGGGTGTGTGGGTATGTATATGTGTGTGATCCAGATGTGAATACAGTATATGAGTATGACCATTTGGAGCAGAGATTCTTAACCTATTTTTGTATCACAGATGCCTTTGGTAGTTTGGGAAAACTATGAACTCCTCAGAATAATGTTTGTGGATTTTTTTGTATGATAGTATTTTATTTTTCAAAAAAATGCTTTCAACATTCACCTTTGCAAAACCTTGTGTTCCAATTTTTCTCCCTTTCACCCTTCCCCAAGATAGCAAGCAATCCATTACAGGTGAAATATATGCAATTCTTCTAAATATACAGAATAGTGTTTTTAAACAAATAAAATAAATAGGATTACAAAGGAAACTAATTATATGTTGAAATATAATCATCAAAAAATTGCTTTTTTTTCTTCCAATCAAAGACCCCAGGTTAAAAACTCCTCACTTAGAGAAAAAAATTGTTTGATGTTCCAAGGAGAAATTGGTGTTAGGTTTGATTCAATAGATCTGGATTCCAATTCCAGTCCTCCTCCTGAATTCCTCCCTGTGCATGCACATGGGCTTCATTGAGCTTATATAGGATGAAGGGGTTCAAAAACATGATCTTCTCAGGCCCCTTTGAGCTTTAAATCTTACACACATACATTTATACACATATGCATATGTGTATTGCACACGTACACATACATGCATGTATATAATGCTTCACTACGATGGACAAAAGAAAGCTACCTACCAAATTATGGACCTGTTGTCCCGATCCCAATCCAGCTGTCTCTGGTCTGGAAAAGAAAAAGGAAGGAAGAATGTGGTCTCATTCTCTCTTCTAGTAACATAGGAAGGAGGTAAGGATAAGGGGTCATGGGAATGAACATTTCACAAGAGATGAAATGGTGACTTTGGGGAAAGTTTCATTTCTTAAGAACCTCAGGGATTTAAAAATAAATAATCACCACTAGGCAGTTGAAATCAGAAAAACCCCATAAAGTCAATAACATGTTACTTTTACATTAGCACTCGAAGTCCTAATCCTTTTCTCTTTCTCTTTAGGACAAGAATTCTTAACTTCAGGTCCATGAACTTGTTTTATCTTTTAATGTTTTGATAACTGCATTTTAAATGAGTTGGTTTTCTTTGCGATCCTCTGTATTTTATTATTTATTTTAATAAAATTCTCTGCATTTAATTTCATTATTTATTATCTTAATAAAAACCTCTACTTTGTTATATTATTACTATTTATTATTTAGCTTGATAAAATCCTCTGCATTTCATTTTATTATTTATTTATTTTTACCTTAATTAAAACCTCTACATTAAGGGACATCTAGATGGTGCAGTGGATAGAGCACCAGCCCTGAAGTCAGGAGGACCTGAGTTCAGATCTGGTCTCAGACACTTAACACTTCCTGGCTGTGTGACTTTGGGCAAGTCACTTAAGCCCAATTGGAAAAAAAAAAACTTCTACTTTATTATATTATTACTATTTATTATTTATCTAAATAAAATTCTCTGTATCTGATTTTATTATTTATTTATTTAGTAGCTTAACAAAAACCTCTACTTTATTTTATTATTACTATTTGTTATTTGTCTTAATGAAATCCTGTCTTTTATTTTATTCATTTAATAAATTTTATGCATTAAAACATATGATTCTGCAAAGGGGTCCATAGGCTTTTCCACACCATCAAAGGGTCCAGGACACAAACAAGGTTAAAAGTTCTGGCTTTATTTAGAATGATAGATCTACAGTTAAGAAGAATTTTAGAATTCATCTAGTCCAACATTTTTTTTTACAAATGAAGAAACTGAGGTACAAATTCATGGTATTCATTCAAGTAAGCAGCAAAGATAGGATTTAGATCTAGCCCAAGGCTTCTTAAACTGCTTCCACTTGTGACCCCTTTTAACCCAAGAAAATTTCATGCAACTCTGGATACATATCCAGATAGGTATAGATAGCAAACATTTACTGATAATAAATCATAATTTCATGACTTCCACATTCAGTTATATGACCCCATATGGAATCATTACCCACAGTTTAAGAAGCTTTGTTTTGATTCATATCTAGTATGCTTTTGACTGTATTATAATCATTTCTGCCTCTGTTTCTCTCTTCATCCTTTTCCCTTTTTCTCTACAATTTTGGTTATTGAACAAATTTAAGAAATGAGGATACTTCCATACATTCTAAGTAAACTCAAGGTGTGCCCACTATTTTAGTCAGCTCTCCAAAGACAAGGTTTTAAGCCAGACTGAATATTTGCCTAAATTTGATTTTTCTATCTTTGAAAAAATCAAAATAAGAATTTTGCCACACACCCATAGGCACACATAGTCATAGAATTTTCTGTAACTACATTCTGACTTTCTACTTTCTTTTTAATATCCCACAACAAAAATTTGCCAGATTTCCAGTTCTTACAATATATAATTCTTGGAGGAAGGTTTTTTCCCATTTGTTAACAAATATTAAGATTTTCATTATGATTTTAAGTGCAGAAGATAACATTTGCAAGACAAATTATAATTGTCCCAAACTTTATTGAATAGTTCTAAATCTGCCCAGTCATGCCTAAATATTCTGAGTGTTAGTGCTCTACAGAGATATTTTCCTTGGAATAGTTAGAAATGCTCGACTTTTCTATTTGCCTACAATCTCTGGGCTTCCCTTCTCTCATCAATAAAATAAGGGTTTGTACTAGAGAATCTCTGAAGCGGTAGTTCTCAAAGTATGTTCTGGGATGCACCTGAAGGTTCTGTAACAAGGTTAAAACTGTTCAATACTAGGCCACTTAAATTTCTCATATGGTAAATGTTAATAGACATAACCTGCATAAACAAAAATTCAGGAGATGGTCTTGAATAATTTAAAGAATCTTAAAGAGTCCTGAGATCAAAAAGTTTGAGAACCACTGCTCTAACATACTTCCTACTCTAAAATTCTACATCAAGGCCTTTTAATGACTGGGGCAGTTAAGATGGCATGGTAGATAGAGTGCCAGGACTGGGGTCAGGAGACCCTGAGTTTAAATCCAGCCTTCAACACTTACTAGTTGTATGATCCCAGACAAGTTAACCTTATTTGCCTCAGTTTCCTGTTCTGTAAAATGAGCTGGAGTAGAAAATGGGAAAACACTCAATTTTTCTTTTGCCAAGAAAACCTCAACTGGGGACAAGAAAAATTGGACACAAACTGAAATGAGCTAACAACTTGTAAGTTAGGGTTTATTAGTTTCAGTAAAATCTTAAACCGTGTTATTTCGGGGGATGTACCATTTTAGTATTTTATATAAAGCACAGTTCAAATTGGCCCCCATTGAAACAAGCCAGTTCAACTTCCCCAGTCATGTGGGAAGATTAGATGCAACTATCCTCACTCTATTGCCTCTAATGCCCTCTAACTTTATTTGGAAATAGCTCCAAATTCTCAAGGGACTTGGTGGCTTTCAGAGTTCAGTTTTCTCGGTCATAATGCCCTATACTTGTTCTCAGTGTTCCAAAAGAACAAACAAGCTTAGCTAAGCATCCATCCCACTATTCCACTTTGACCACAACTTAGGGGTCATTTTCTCAAATGAGGGTAAATGATAGACTGACCAAGGTCCATTCCAGTTCTCCCACTCTATAAATCTATTAGTCTCTATGTGTTGCAATAATCACCCTAAGAAGTAAGATCTCCTAAGCATAAAGAGCCAAAGAAAATCTCCCATGGATAAATCTTCCACTGTAAACTTATTGCTATTAGCATATTTGGTCTTTTATTTTTTTCCTAACTGAATTCCTCCTAGACATCTAATATTTTTCTAATATCTTACTCCTGTCACCCTAGCTCACCACTGGATATCTACAGACTGCCTATTTGATTGGTTAATTGACTAATGGACCCAACCCTTTCTACCTGACTATGTCTTCAGGATAGAAGGAACTGGAAAGTTGGTTGCAGAACTACTGAGATTCCTAAGTCACCAAGCCACAAACTTCAAAGAGCAGGGAGGAATGGAAGACAGCAGACTATAGCAGACCAGAAGATAGGAAACCTGGATTCTATACCCAGCTTGACCAAGTTAGCTGTGTGAGCCTGATCAAGTCACCTCTCCTTCCCTGGAAAATTAAGACATTACATTAAGTCATCTCTAAGGTCCCTCCAATTTTGAAATTCTTTGACTCTAGTGAGCCATCAGTCTTTCCCATGTTGATCTGGGACAGCTTTCTTTGAGACTACAAACTTGGCTTGCCAATGGGAAATGTAATATGGAACAGCATCCCCCATCTCTCCATCAGAAGGATACTTTGTCTTTTAAAAAGTTGGCCAATCTCAGGGAAAATCCTCTTCCAATAAAATCTCTAATCAGACCAGAAGCCATTTTTGCTGGTCTGGAATACTTACCTTTAGGTCTTGAAAGCACTGGTTTCATCCTTGCCTTCTCTTCACCTTGGAATCTGCTGCTTTTGGTCAAGCCTAGTGAGCTTGGACATTCCTTCCTAAGGCCTCTTTTCTGGTAGGTCTAGATTCATCTGCTTCTCAGTCTCTTGAATTCCTTCTCCTCCTGAGAATCTGTTGGGTAATATGTCATCATCAGTCACCATCCTCATCATCATCATTATTTTAATCACCAAGTACCATTATTACAAGTGCACCAACACTTTAAAAGAAGGGACAGATGTGCCAAACGTCCTTTTCCCACATGCCATTTGAAAACAGCTCTCCTAACTTTCTCTCCTGTAGTCACCGACACATTATCAGGTATGAGAAGGCTGTGAGATCCCACCTGATCCAACTCCCCCATGGCCCTTTACATCATATAGGGAAGACACATTCCCTACACTCTAAGAATTTATATTCTCACAGAATCTTAGAATCTTTGAAACATGGAGTAAAAAGAACCCCAGAGGTCATTTTATCTAGTCCCCTGCCTCTAAGCAGGCTATGCCTAAAGCATTTCAGTCATGTAGCAAATAAAATCCAAAACTTTCCTGAGAATTGTTTTTCCCAGTGATAATGGTTTTTCTTCCATAATATTTTTTCTTTGTATCACAAAACCTCTCCAAAATTATCCATTAGTGAAAAAGCAAATACCCATGGAGTGCCGGCTAGATTGCCAGCACTGTGCCAAGGACATATGGGACATATAACAAAGTATAATACATGAGTCCAGGAGCTCATGGTCTACTTGGTCAGATGAGTCACAGGCACCATGAAAAGATAAGTAAAAATACAGGGCAGGATATGGTAAGTAAGGGCTTAAATTCAGACTTAACCATAAGAGGGTGGAGGAAGGAGAAGTTCCTATTGCCTGGCATGGCCAAGGTCACAGAGGAAGTGGAATTTGAGGTAGCAAGATTCTTAACTCATTTTTTGCATCATAGGTCCCTTTGGTGACAGTCTAAAGTAAAGCTGTGCATCCCTTCCAGAATAATGTTTTCCAATGTATGAGATAAAATACATAGAATAACAAAAGAAACAAATTATATCAGAATATAGTGATCAAGGTATTTTTAAAACAATTTCACTGATCTAAGGAGATCTCCTGCTATAAAGGATGGATATGGTTTATTGCAATGGGAGGATAGGATGTTGGGAGGTATAGCAGACACAGGCCTGGGTATGGAATCTAAGGGTCTGAGTGCAAATTCTCATCTTATGCTCGCCAGCTATGTAATATGTACATTCCTAATGCCTTAGTTTTCTCATCTATAAAAAAGGAACTTGGGTTACACTGGTTACCACTTAGTCCTTCCCAGCCTTAACTGCTATGGTCCTAAGGGAACACCAAGTTGGATAATTGTGGGAAGAAAAGTTGACCTATGCTACTTAAATCTAGAAATAATTTCTGAATTCCTTGATGAAAAAAACCTAAGAGCAAGAGAGTCTCCAGAAGAAGAGCAGAGACATTCAGGAGAAAGCAGGAACATGAGTACCTATTTTATAAATGGCAAAGCAGAGACTGATAAAAGTTATGTGATCTGTCCCCATAAGTGTCTGAGTCTGGATTTGAACTCAGGTCTTCCTTTGAAGTCTAAGCCCAGTGCTCTCTGCTCTGGATAAGTGAGTCCATCTAAGTGCCTACTAATGATCACTTCCTGACTACCTTGGTGTTGCATGCAGTTTCCTTGGGATTCACAGATCCCTTGAGGTATAATAACGTTTTCCCTTCTCTAAGAACATGATTTCTGAATAAATCAGGCTGTGGTCCCTGCATCCTGACAAGAAAGAACAGATACCACAGTGGTAGCAACAACATGTAATTCAATATCTTTTCCTGAGGGATTCTGGGAGTAAAGAAGATGTCTTTAGAAAACACATTGCTTGTTGAAAGGAAATCTACAAAACTAGATCTTGAAGTAATAAGTCCTGGGCTCAAATCCTGTCTATGACACAATACTTCTGGGATTTGGGGTAAGTCATTGCCTTCAGTTTCCCTAAATGAGAGAATTAAGACTAGATGGCGCCTGAGATCCCTTCCAGCTCTAATCTAAAATTCTATATTTTTCCTATTAGGTCCACAGAAAGAGAATAGAGCATAGGAGGCACAGTCTAAAAGTCTTCAATATAGCTCAGCCTAGTCTTCTCATGCCTTACATTCTTGATCATTAGGGAAAACTGATTCATTGTCTTTTTTTAATTAAATTTTTATTTTATTTTCAAATGATGATCTTTTTTATCTCCCTCCCACACCCAAGCCTCATAGAGAAAATAAGAAAAACAAATCCCCTTTTACAAATATTTATAATTCAGCAAAAATGTGCATGGCCACATCGCCCCAAAATCTATTTTAATTGGCCCTGACTCCACCCCACAATTTTGTGCAACTCTATCTCACTTAAGTCTAATTCACACATAAGTCAAGACATCACTTCCTTTAAAAAAAAAAAACTGTAGTTTTGATGAGTATTCTAACATTCCAAAATGTACTGAATTCAAAAGTCAGTGCAAACATATTCTTATGCTTATAAATACAGTAAAATGCATGTTTTCCTTGGAAAATTCAAATAAAAAGAAAATGCTGCTAAAAAGTAATTTGAAATTTATTTTTGAGTTTCAGAAGTATTTTATTTCTTTCTGACATGTAAAGATAGTATTCAACATTCATTTTTGTAAGATTTGAGTTCCAAATTTTTCTTCCTCCTTTACCTTCACCCACACCAAGACAGCAATCTGATGTAGTTTATACATGTATAATCATGTTACACATATTTCCATATTTGTCATGTTGTTAGAGGAAAATCAAAACAAAAGGGAAAACTCATGAGAAGAAAAAAGGTGAAAGTAATATGCTTCGGATTAAATTCCGTCACCATAGTTTACTCTCTCTCTGGATACAGATGACATTTTCTATCCCAAGTCTATTAGAATTGTCTTGGATCCCCACATTGCTGAGAAGAGCCAAGTCTATTGTAGTTGATCATCTCATAATCTTGTTGTTATTGTGTACAATATTTTCCTGGTTCTGCTCACTTCACTCATCATCATGTTCATGTAACCAAGGCATCACTTCCTAACATCACTGGTCCTTTTCAAAAGGAAGGACAAACAACAGTAATGTTTCATCATGAGCCCTTTGGAATTGTGGCTGGTCATTGTGTTGATCAGAGCTCCTAAGTCTTTCAAAGTTGTCCTTTCAATGTCATTGTTACTGTATAAATTGCCTTCCTGATTCTACTACAGTTGATACAAATGTTTCCAGGTTTCTGGACTCAATGACTTTCAGTTCTCTCTGTGTAAATCAATGGCACCTGGAAACTCATGGATATTCTTCCAGGTTTTCCTGTTTTTATCTATACTGCCTTTATTGCTCCAGCTTTCCTGCCTCTTAAATAAAAGTACTACTCCCCCCAGTTTCCCAGATGAGAACACAGAAGGCATATAGCTGGGTATCACAGATACAAGAAGAGACCTTAGTCTAATTCTGACATTGTATGGTAAATGACTTGGCTAAGATTGGCAAAGAGAGTGGCAGTGTCAGAATTAGACTAAGGACTATGGTCTATACAATCTATGCTACCTCATGATATTTCCTTCTTTAAATCACTCCATCCTGTTGAAGGAAAAGGCATCTACAGCTATGGATCTTGGATCCTTTTCCAATGACAATAATGAAAACATCAATTAAGCACCTACTATATGCTGAGCCCTATACTAAGCAAAATAAGCAATATGACCCCTGCTCTCAAGGAGCTGGCTCATAGATTTTTATGTCTATTTTTCTTTCTTTGAATACTCAGTGCTTAGCCCAGTACCTAGTACATGAGGAGTATTTAATAGTTTGTTGACTAATAGGATCATAGATCTAGAACTAGATGCTATTTAATCCAACCACTTCGTTTCATAGATGGCGAAACACAGTGCAAGGGATTTCCTGAGATCACACAAATAATGTCAGAGCCTGGACTTGACAGTCAGTATAGTGAGTGTACTTTTCACTCTGGGTTGATACCCTCAAATATTTTTTGAGTTAGGGGCAACATCACATTTTTTGAGTTAGAATGGACCTTAGAGATCATTTAGACTATCCTTCACATTTTACAAATAAGATTTTTTTTTCTAATCAGAATCTTTCCTGACCTGAGATGAGTAAAAATGTTGTCTTTTATAAACCCTTACCATAGATATACCTATCCAGACTCCCATCATTGTTGACTAATAGGAACAATAACAATAAACTGAAATAAAGAAAAGGATGTAGAAAAACTAAACAGATTTGATCAATGAAACAGATTAAGTTCACAAAACCAAGAAGCAATCAAACATGTCTTCTCATTTGGGACCCCCATTTAGGGTTTTCTTAGTAAAGATCCTGGAGTGGTTTGCCATTTCCTTCTCCAATTCATTTTCCAGATGAGGAAACTAAGGCAAATAGGATGAAGTGACTTACCCAGAGTCACACAGATAGTGTCTGACACCAGATTTTAACTCATCTTCCCAATTCCAGACCCAGCACTTTATCCACTATGCCACCTAGCATAATAACATAATATTCAGTAAACCAAAGACTCCAATTACTGGGGGAAAGACTTACTATTCAATTTTTTTTTAAAAAACTACCATGAAAGCTAGAAAGATGTTTGGCAAAAAATAAGCTTAGATGAAACGTCTTGTACCTCATACTACAATAAGCTCTAAATATATTTGTGGCCTGTGTATAAAAGATCATATTATAAATAAGAGAATCATTAAATGAGATGTCTTTAACAGCTGTAGATAGGGGAACATTTCTTGACTAAACAAAAGATATAGAGGGTCACAGGAGATAAAATGGGCAATTCTTATTATGCAAAAGTTTTTCAATTTTATATAAACAAAGCTAAATGATTTCCTGATTAACTAGAAATACTTCCAGGGACCGTTATCTACTCCTTAATCCTTAGGAAAGAGGAACCCACAAAATTCCTACTTTCTGAGTGTCATAAACATACACTGCTCATTAAACATTTTGAATAGGATGTGTGCTGTCACAAATCCAATATATCTGAAAATGAACTTGTTATTTTTTCTCTCAAAATGTATTTGTCATCCAAACCTCCCTATTTTTCTAATCACTAAGATTTGCGACCTCAATTTTTATTAAAGCTTTTTATTTTCAAAACATATGCATTGATAATTTTCAACATTCACCCTTGCAAAACCTTGGGTTCCAAATTTTCCCCCTCTCTTCCCTCAACCAGATAGCAAGTAATTCAATATATGTTAAACATGTGCAGTTCTTCTATACATATTTCCACAATTATCATACTGCACAAGAAAAATCAGATCAAAAAGGGAAAAAATGAGAAAGAAAACAAAATGCAAGCAAACAACAAAAAGGGGGAAAATGCTATGCTGTGGTCCACACTCAGTTCCCATAGTCTTCTCTCTGGATGTAGATGGTTCTCTTCATCACAAGATTATTGGAAGTGGCCTCAATCATCTCATTGTTGAAGAGAGCCACAGCCATCAGAATTGATCATTATATAATCTTGCTGCAACCTCAATGTTTGATAAGGTGAGCAGTTACTTAGAGCTATCACTCACTTCGCTCTCTCATATTTATGGATAGGCAGGGTTTCCTTGGTACTCATTCTTGCTTTGGGGCATGACTTTCTCTCCAGCATCCTTTTCAATCCTTTTCTTCTAGGGGTGTGGAATCTTTTCAAACCCAATGCAAAAGGAATGGGATTACTGTGATTTGCCTATGTTAATCCAATCCATTCTCACTCTTGTAGTTCCATATTTGTTTTAAATCACTTTTGATAACCGTATTCTCTCTTTCCAGGAAGTGTTTGTTTCTTACATCAACAAATTCTTTTTCTCTATATTTTCCAATTAGTTTTTTTTTTTATTTTTCCCGATTACATGTAAAAACAAACTTTAACATTCATTTTAGAATTTTTGAGTTTTAAATTCCCTCCCTTTCTCCCTACCCTATCCCACTGAGAAGGCAAGCAATTTCATATAGGCTATACCTAGGATATATTAGCGATGTTGTAAACCAAAACATAGATCCCAGCAAAATAAAAACTAACTCCAATAAAAATAAAGTAAAAAAAAGTATGTTTAATCTGTATTCAGATTGTATTCAGTTCTCTCTCTGAGGATGGATAGCATTTTTCATTGTAAGTCCTTCAGAGTTGTCTTGGATCATTGTATTGTTGAAAATAGCTGAGTAATCCACAGTTGTGTGGGAAGATTAAAAGCAACCATCCTCACTCTCTGTTGCCCTCTAACAATAAATAGCTCTTACAATACTGCTGTTACTATGTACAATGCTCTTCTGGTTCTACTCATTTTACTTTGCATCAGTTCATGCGAGTCTTTGCAGGTATTTTGAGAACATCCCATTATCATTTCTCATATCACAATAGTATTCCATCACAATCACATACCACAATTTGTTGGCCACTTTCCAATTAATGGGCATCCCCTCAATTTCCAATTCTTTGCCATCAAAAAATAGCTGAGTATGGGGCAGCTAGATGGCGCAGTGGATAGATCACCAGCCCTGAAGGCAGGAGGACCCGAGTTCAAATCTGGTCTCAGACACTTAACATTCCCTAGCTGTGTGACCCTGGGCAAGTCATTTACCCCCAATTGCCTCAGGAAAAAAAAATAGCTGAGTATGTGTGGTTTCATAACCTTTGGAGCACAGTTCCAAATTGCTCTACAAATGGTTGAAGCACCACACAACTTCACCTATAATGCATTAGTGTCTCAATTTTCCCATATCCTTTTTAAACATTTCTTATTTTCCTTTTCTATTAGCTAAACTAATAAGTGTGAGGTAAATATCTTAGAATTATTTTGGCTGGCATTTCTCCATTTAATAATGGAGAATAAAGAGCATTTTTTTAAATCCAGATAGCTTTAATTACTTTATCTGAAAACTGACTTCATATCTTCTAATCATTTATCAATTGAGGAATGACTTATTTTTATAAATCTGACTCATTTTTCTGTATATTTATCAGAGATTTTCTTTGAATTCTTTTTTACAATTATTGCTAACTATATTTTCTCTATTCTGTTTCCCACTTCATTCTATTCTCTCTCTCCTTTCATCCTCTTCAAAAGTGCTTTGCTTTTGATCACTGCCTCCCTCAATCTACTTTTGCTTCTATTTACAGCCCTCCTATTATCTCGTTCCCCTCCTAGCACAGAAAGATACATTTTTATACCCAATTGAGTATGTATGCCATTCCCTCTTTCAGCCAGTTCTAATGAGGATAAAGTTCAAGTGTTCCATCTCCCTTATCTTCCCCTCCACTGTAAAAAAAAAAAAAAAATCTGTCTTGTTTCTTTTATGTGAGATAATTTAACCCATTTTACCTCTTCCTTTCCCTTTCTCCCAGTGTATTCCTCTCTCATCCCTTAATTTTATTTTTTTTTTTGGATATCATTCCATTATATTCAACTCACACCTGTGCTTTCTATCTATATATACTCCTAATTGCCCTAATAACAAAAATGTTCTTGCAAGTTATAAGTATCATTTTCCTGTAGAAAGACACAGTTTAATCTTAAATTCCTTATGATTTATTTACTATTTATCTCTTCATGATTCCCAAAGTCAAATTGTCTATTCAGTTCTGGTCTTTATCAGGAATGCTTGAAAGTCCTCTATTTCACTGAATATCATTTTCCCCCCTGAAGAATTATACTTAGTTTTGCTGGGTAGGTAATTCTTAGATGTAATTCTAGCTTCTTTGCTATCCAAAATATCACATCCCAAACCCTCCAATCCTTTGAGAAGCTGCTAAATTTTGTGTTATCCTGACTGTGGTTCCACAATATTTTTAATTGTTTCGGGCTACTTCCAATATTTTCTCCTTGACCTGAGAGTTCTGGAATTTGATTATAATATTTTGGGGAGTTTTCATTTTGGGATCTCTTTCAGGAGATGATCAGTTTCTAGACTATCAGGGTAGTTTGCCTTGATAATGTCTTGAAAAATAATTTCTAAGTTTTTTTGTCATGGCTTTCAGGTAATTCAATTTTATAATTAATCTCTCGATTTTCCAAGTCAGTTGTTTCTACAAAGAGATATTTCACATTGTCTTCTATTTTTTTCATTCTTTGGGTTTTGTTTTGTTTCTTGAAGTTTCATAGTCATTAGCTTCCAGTTGTTCAATTCTAATTTAAGGAATTATTTTCTTCAATAAGCTTTTGCATCTCCTTATTCATTTGATCAATTCTACTTTTTAAGGTTCTTTTCTTTAGTGCATTTTTGGATATCTTTTATTAATTGCCCTATCCATTTTTAAAAGTTGATATTTTTCATTATTTTTGTGCTCCCTTTATCAAGCTATTGACTCTTTTTTTCATAATATTCTTGCATCACTCTCATTTCTCTTTTTTTATTAAAGCTTTTTATTTTCAAAACATATGCATGGATAATTTTTCAACATTGACCCTTACAAAACTGTGTTCCAAATTTTCCCCTCCTTACCTCCACCCTCTCCCCTAGATGGCAAGTAATCTAATATGTTAAACATGTTCAAATATGTTAAATCTAATATATGTATACATATTTATATAATTATCTTGCTGCACAAGAAAAATCAGATCAAAAACGAAAAACAAAATGAGAAAACAAAATGCAAGCAAACAACAACAAAAAGAGTGAAAAATGCTACGTTGCGATCCACATTCAGTTCCCACATACCTCTCTCTGGGTGTAGATGGTTCTCTTCATCACTCAATCAACTCATTGTTGGAAAGAGTCACATCCATCAGAATTGATCAGCATATAATCTTGTTGTTGCCATGTATAATGATCTCCTGGTTCTGCTCATTTCACTCAACATCAATTCATGTATGTCTCTCAAAGCCTTTCTAAAATCATCCTGCTGATCCTTTCTTATAGAACAATAATATTCCATAACATTCATATACCATAATTTATTCAGCCATTCTCCAATTGATGGGCATCCCTTCAGTTTCCAGTTTCTAGCCACTACAAAAAGGGCTGCCACAAACATTTTTGCACATGTGGGTCCCTTTCCTTCCTTTAAAATCTCTTTGGGATATAGGCCCAGTAGAAAAAGGGTATGCAGAGTTTGATAATTTTTTGAGCATAGTTCTAAATTGCTCTTCAGAATGGTTGGATTCATTCACAATTCCACCAACAATGTGTTAGTGTCCCAGTTTTCCCACATCCCCTCCAACATTCGCCATTATCTTTTCCTGTCTTCTTAGCAAATCTGAGATCACTCTCATTTCTCTTCCCAAATTTTCCTCTACCTCTCTCATTTGATTTTAAACTCACTTTTTGAGCTCTTTCATGACCTGAGACCAATTCATATTTTTTGGAAGCTTTGGATGTAAAAGTTGTAGCTTTGTTGCTTTCTAAGCTTTTGTTTTTATCTTTCTTGTCACTACAGTAACCTTCTATGGTTGACATTTTTTCCCATTGTTTACTCATTTTTCCAGTCTGTTTCTTCACTTTTAACTCTGCTAAAGTGGGGTTTTGCTTTCAGAGTGAAAGGTGCACTAGATCAATCTTCAGGGGTTGTGTGCAGCTGTTTTGAGAGATACTTCAAAGGATCTGTTAGTTTTCAGTTATTCCATGTTGGTGTAACCTAAGGAGAAGTATATTAACTGCTTTCCTGATCTATGTTCTGATCTGTGACTAAACACAAGCATTTTTTCCTGCCCTGGAACTGTGATGAGGGTGCCAGCTCCACTGTGGCCCCAAGCTCTGGTGTGCTAGTGCTCCTTCTTGCCCCATGACTCAGGACTGTGACCCAGATCAGCATGAGTAAAGCAACAGTCCCGCTCCCAGTGACAGCAAAGAGACCCCTGTAATCTCCTGATCAATCATTCATCCCTCTTACCATCTGGACTGAAAGTTCTGGAAGTAGCCACCACTGCTGCTCCTGCTGCTGATGCTGTTGCTGTTGGTGATGATTCGATCACTCCCAGAATCTGCTCTTTTTCTCCTACATCTTGGCTCCACCCTCCCACTCTTTTTCATTTAACAGGAGCCTCCAATCAGTAGTAATTGAAGTCTCCTTCCCTTATGGATTCCCAAATATTCCCTTAACATTGCATCCAGGCACTAGTACACATAGCTTAACAATCAACTGAGGTTTTAATGATGTAATGATTTAGGCAAAACTTAAACACAAAACTTCCAGACTTTCATGACTTAGTCTCAAAGAACTTTAGGATTCCTCTTTATTCCCTGGAACTGAAGAATTCAGATGTGGTTGAATAAGCAAGCAATATGATAAATTTTTCTTCTCCCTCCTTCCCTACCTCCCTCCCCACCACTCTAAATAGAAGGATTCCATACTTATTGCTGTAGGATAGAATGAAGTCCTTTACCTACATATTCCCACTGTCCATGCCAGATGATAGAATGACCTAAAATCAGGAAGAAATGAATTCAAATCCAGCTTCAGATTCTTCCTAATTATGTGACACTGGACAAGGCATTTAATCTCTGCCTCAGTTTTCCTAATCTGTAAAATGGTAATAAAGTATCTCTTCCTTCTCAGAGTTCTTGTGATGATATAAATGAGATAATATTTATAAAATGATTTGTAAACTACTCAGCACATCACATCATTTCCAACTCTGCAACATCCATATATATGTATAAATATATATATGCACACATGTGTATATGTGTATGTATGCATGTGTGTATGTGTGTGTATATATATGTCCCTAGATTATGCTATCCCACAGATGTGCTCCATCTGTATGTGTTCCCTATGCATGCTCCCTTTTCTACTGATGGCATAATTGTAAAAGAGTGTACCCCAAGTTTATCGGGGGCTTGGTCTACTGCTACTTTTAACCATGGTGAATTGTTAAGCTATGCGTACTAGTGCCTGGATGCAATGTTAAGGGAATATTTGGGAATCCATAAGGGAAGGAGACTTCAATTACTATTGATTGGAGACTCCTGTTAAAAGAAAAAGAGTGGGAGGGTGAAATCAAGGTGTAGGAGAAAAGAAGCAGACTTTGGGAGTGATTGAATCAGGATCAGCAGCAGCCACAGTGGCAACTATTTCCAGAACTTTCAGCCCAGATGCTAAGGGGGTCAAAATTTTTCTCCCTCCTTCCCTTCCTTCCCCCTTGTCCAAGACAACAAGACATCTGATATAGGTTAAGCAGGTACAATAGGACCTTATATTCTGATGGAAAAAATAATATGCATGCATGTTGTTGTTCAGTGAACCCACTGAGGGTTTTCTTGGAGGAGATACTAGAATGGTTTACCATTTTCTTTCTTAGCTCATTTACAGATGGGGAAACTGAGGCAGACAGGGTTAAGTGACTTGCCCAGGGTCACACAGCTAAGACGTGTCTGAGGCTGGCTTTGAATTCAGGAAATTTTTGATTCCAGGCCTGGCACTCTGTGTACATATAAGAATACATGTAAAATGAATGCAATATTGGGAGGACACCAAAAGCAGGTGGAATCAGGAAAAGCTCATGCAGCAGAGGGTGCTTAAAGTAAGTGTTGGAGATTCCAGGAGGTGGGAGGAGTGAGTGCGTTCCTGGGATGATGGACAGTCAGCTCAAAGGCATGAACATGGGAGGTGAAGCACCCTATGAGATAAACAGCTGGTTTCTTAGGGTTTGGAGAGATGAGACATGCAAGAAGGCTGGAAAGGTGGAAAGAGATCAAGTGCTGAAGCATTTTCCTTACTACACTGAAGAGTTTCCACCAAATACAAGAACTAGTGATTTTGTTCCTCCCACTTCTATTTCTTTCTGAAAGAAAGAAAATCATCCCACCAAGCTTTCTGTCTCCTAGTCAGCTATTCATGGTCCCACAAGTTTTTCTGTAATCCCAGTGGTTGATTTATTATCTGCCATGATCAGTAAGACAGGTTAATTATCCCCATTTTAGAGATGGAGAAATGTGTGTATGTATGCATGTGTGTATGTGTATATATGTCCCTAGCTGTATGCTCTTCCACAGATGTGCTCCATCTATATGTGTTCCCTATACATGCACCCCTTTCTACAGATGGTATAATTGTAAAAGAGTGTACCCCAAGTTTATCAGGGGCTTGGTCTACTGCTACTTTTAATCATGACTAATTTGTTAAGCTATGTGTATACTCCTTAGAGTCTCCATCTATCCCTCTTTCCTTTTTTTTTTTTTTACCAAGTTCCTTATTTCTTCCATCTTAAATAGGACTATAATATATGTAGGAAGTTTCGTCAGAGCAATAATAATAATGTCTGTCATAAACCAAATAATTAGAAGAAGAATTATAACATAATTGTAATGGAGAGAGAATCAATAAGAACAAAAAAGACAGGAATGACGTGAGGATAATAAAAAAGAAAATCGCAGACATGGTCACAGACAGGACAATAGAAGAGTTGGAGTTAATTTGATGTTTAAGGCAAAGTCAAATCTTAAAGGAAGGGATTCTATGAGATAGAAATGAAGAGGGAGTGAACTCCAGGAACAGAGGATAGCCAGTAAAACATAGACAAGAGATGGACGCTTGTGTGTAAAGAACTAAACCAAGGCTTGTAGGACAACAACTAATGTAAAACGTTGGGAAGGGAGACTGGAGCCAAGGTTATGAAGGGAAGTCACTGGAGTATACATACTGAGTAGTGTTTAAGGAAACTCAATTTTGAGCAAATATGTAGGGGATGAATTGGAATGGAGAGAAACTTGGGATAAGAAGTTTAATTTTAGGTCTATTGCAATAGCCCATGTGGGAGGTAATGAGGGACTAAGCTGAGAGAGTGCTAGTGAGTGGTGGAAAAGGGTCAGATTTAAGAAATATTGAGAGAGGGCAGCTAAGTGGCACAGTGGAGAGAGCATGGGCCCTGGAACTGGGGGAGGGGGGGAGGGAAGTCCTGGAGTCAAATCCAGCTTTATATCCTTATTAGCTAGTGTAATGCTGGACAAATCACTTAACCCTAGAAAGAGAAAGAAAAGAAAGGAAAGGAGAAAAAGGAAATAAAAGAGGGAGGGAAGAAAGGAGGGAAAGGAAGAAAGGAGGAAGAGACAATGCATTTTGGTGCTCCTGACAGAAATAGAAAGAGGAACTTTTTCCGAATTGAAGGGAGCTAAATCTTTTGGGCAACTAAGTGGCTTAGTAGATAGAATGCCAGGCCTGGAGTCAGTAACACTTGTCTTCCTGAGTTCAAATCTTTCCTCGGACAGATGAATGACCTTGAGCAAGCCATTTAATCCTGTTTGACTCAGTTTCCTCATCTGTAAAATGAGATGAAGAAGGAAATAGCAAATGGCTCCAGCATCTCTGCCAAGAAATCCCCCAATAATCACTGGAAAGATGTATACAATTATTTTAAATGACTGAACAACAAAAAAATCCTTTGAAGTGAGCTATCAGTTGGAAGAGGGACCAAAGGGTGAAGTTGCAAAGAAGCAGACTAAGGTTTGATGCATGGAAAATATTCCAAACAAACAAAACCATTCCAAAGTGGGTTGAACTGACGTTTGAGGCAATGATCTTTAAGAGTAGAGAAGAAATTTGTAGAGATCAAGATTATGTTTAAGCTATAAAAAATAGAATAGATGGTATAAAAAAAACCGAACACAGCTGGGAAGCAAGACCGAGACCTTAAATGTGATTCTTTTACTCTAGAATCCAAGGCAGGAGAGCAAATAGGTCTGGAGAGGACTCCCCTGCATCTACTAGTAGTTTCCTGTTTAAGTAATTATTCTTGCTAACTAGGCGATAAGCCCTGAAATAATTTCCCAAAAGTCTTAGTAAGAGCTTGAGCTATGTACTGTGCTTTCAGTATTTTGTTTTGTTTTCTAATTAGCACCTTCAGACAAAGCCCTGGTTGCACCACCTTAGTTATAGCCTTAATAAGAGGGTATCAGGAAGGCAGAACAGAAAAAAGGACTCCAAGAAAGTAGGAGGCACACAGTTCCAATGATCTTGTGATGAAGAGAGCCATCTACACCCAGAGAGAGTAACTGTGGAAACTGAGTGTGGATCACAACATAGCATTTTCACTCTTTTTGTTGTTGTTTGCTTGCATTTTGTTTTCTTTCTCATTTTTTCCTTTTGATCTGGTTTTTCTTGTGCAGCAAGAGAATTGTATAAATATGTATAGAAGGGCAGCTGGGTGGCACAGTGGATAGAGCACCAGCCCTGAAGTCAGGAGGACCTGAGTTCAAATCTGGTCTCAGATACTTCCTAGCTGTGTGACCCTGGGCAAGTCACTTAACCCCAATTGCCTCAGCAAAAAAAAAAAATCACTCCAAAATAAGAAGTGGGTGAAAGGTAGCTGCAAGTACTGAGTATACAAGCTTAATGAGTTAATTAACATTAACTTCTCAAAAAAAGAAGAGTTTTCTGCCACTTTTGAACATGAATTATATGATGGGGGTTGGGGAGAGATATCAAAGAACATGCAATGGGAGGACCAAGAAGTCTGTCAACTGCATCACCCCCAGTCAATTGGGGCAATGAGGGAAGGACCGTGCACTTCAGGATAGGAAATAAAAGACTCATTCCCACATCATTCCTGCCCCTGGGTGGATCCCCCATTTCTTGTAAGAACTGTAAATAACCAATTTACTTCATATACTCCTGAGTCCTTTTAACCTTTGAAGCATATTTCTTACAATATCTCAGCAGAACTATATGGAAGGAGCTGTCCAGTCCACCATCATCAACAATGACCATCAAACATCCCATAGAGATTCATTGCTCTGTATTTCTGAAGCACTTGATTTGAAATCCTACAACAATCCTATGAGAGGAGGAGTGTCAGGATCATTATATCCATGTTACAATAAGGAAAATGAGAACCAGATTGGGGAATATGCTTTGGCCAAGTTGTGAAGCCAGAAAAGTTATTCGAGACTTCTGACTTTCAAAGGGGTACTCTCCTTTTCACAGATCTATATGAGTGGAGACCACTGAATCTGAAGACAGAAAAGCTGGTTCTAGTTTCCAAGCTTGCAGCAAGTCTTTGTCCCTTCTCCAGACAGATGGTCTCAAAGGCCTCCTCCAGCCAGTTATATAATGCCTTGTATACAATAGATGCTTAATAAATAATGAATTGACTATAGTTGCTAAGGGTCCAATGGGTGGATTATCCAACTTGGGTAACATATTTTCATTTTTTAGCAGGACCTACAATAACGATAATGGTAGAAATCCTAGGCACGTGGCTACCTGTCCCATTGTTGCCTTTTCATTAGATATATTGCTGAGCTCTCTGGATAGATAGCGATGCTGGGGATAATCCTCACTGTTTAGGAAAGGAGACAGTGCAAAGGTGGCTAGTAGGAATGCTGGCTATTGACTGCAGGGAGCCCTAACTTTGAGGCTGTTAAATCATTTACATGCTGGGAGGGTCAAAAGGGCCAGAAATGCATTCCAATATATCCCAGTCCATCACTGTCTCCTTCAAAGTTTGTTTGTTTATTTAGCCTTCATTTTGATAGAACCAAAGGCAGCAGGAGAAAACTGAGGCATCTGCAGCCAGGAGGTCCTCAGCCTCTCTTCTATCTTTTGCTAATAAAATTCAGCATTGAGAGAGACCTTAGAACAAAGAAATGCCAGACAATTCCAATAGATTTGGGATGGAAAATGCCCTGTACATCCAGAGAAAGAACTACAGAAGCTAATGTAGTTTGAAGCATATATTTTTACTTTTTTGTTTTGTTTTTCCTTTCTTGTTCTGATTTTTTTCCTCGTTTTTTTCTCTTGTTCTGATTTTTCTTTCCCAACATGACTCATATGGAAATATTAAAAACTGATTGTATATATATATATAAAATCCATATTATATCCGATTTCTTGCTGTCTTGGAGAGAGATGAGATAATGAAAGGAGAGAGAAGAATCTGGAACTCAAAATCTTATAAAAAGAAGGGTTGAAAACTATCTTTACATGTAATTGGAAAAATAAATTACTATTGTATTTTTTAAAATAGTGTTATATTCACTTTTTTCTTTTTTTTTTTTGTTTTTTTTTCCTTGTGGTTTTTCCCCTTTTGTTCTGATTTTTCTCTCCCAATATGATTCATGAGGAAATATGTTAAATAAATAAATAAATAAATACACATCTATAACCAAAAAAAATATTGTTTCTATATGTAACTAGGGAAAATAAAAATGTTTAAAAAAATAAAAATAAATGCAAATGTTTACATTTATATTATATATATTTTTTATTTTGTTCATTCATTCATTTATTTGTTTGTTTGTTTATATATCATCTTAAAGTTGGGCTTTAAAGATAATCTCCTTTTGGGAACGACCCCACCTCTACTGACTGAAGACCTCCCTAGTTTCGATAAAGTCTCCTTAATTCCAGTGCTTCCCCTCTGGTAATTACTTCCTATTTATACTGTATATAGCTTACTTCATACTATTTGTTTGCACAGGGTCATCCCCATTATATAGGAAGCTCCTTGAGGGCAGGGACAGGCTTTTGCCTCCTTTTGTAACCCATGTCTAGCACATATTAGGCATTAAATGTGCCTGGTACATAAGAGGCACTTAATAAGTATTGATTAGCTGATTACCTAAGGCTGCCCAGGTAGTAAATGAGTAAGCTGGATTTGACTTCAGGGGCTGACAAGTTCAGCACACTCTGTACTATGATACAAAGTCCTCCCCTTCCCACATACTGTTGCCTCTCCCTCTATTATCTGGCCAACCATCATCCTCATCACCTTCTCCATCACAGCTAGCAGGTCTTCCCAGAAAGGTTTGTGCCAAATGCCTTCTTCCATCATCTTCTCAAAGACTTTGTTGTTCAGCCAGTTGAACTTTTTCCCTTATGAGTCAGACCATTAGAAATACTGCCTGAAGGCAGAGAAGTACCTTGCCACTGCCACTGGGAATAGTCAAAGGGAAGATTCTTTTGGCATATTGGTGGCCCAGAGGATACAGCATGAGGCCTGGAGTCAGGAAGTTTCAATCTAACCTCAGACACTCACTAGCTGTGTGATCCTGGGCAAGTCACTTTACCCTGTCTGCCTCAGTTTCCTCATCTGTAAACTGAGTTGGAGAAGGAAATGGCAAATCATTTCTCTGCCAAGAAAACCCAGATGTGATCATGAAGAAGAGTTGGATGTGACTGAAAAACAACAAAACACCCTAAGCTCAAGTTTACTCCTCTATAAGTGAAGTAGCCTTTTATTGGATCATAGATACAGAATATATTGAAAGGGACACCAGGGATCTTCTGGTTCCAGCTCTTCACTCTGCAGATGAGGAAAAAAGAGTCCTCGGGAAGTATAATGATTTAATTAAGGTCATATGAGCAGTCAATGGCTCTCAAAGCGAGGCTGGCCCTCCTTCCACTTTGCCCCTTTGTCTTTATTATTGGGCCATAATTCTTAGGCCTGTGGGCAGGGAACATGTTCACTAATTGGGTTAAAGGGAATAGGGTAGTGTGATTCCAGAGTAGTGGAGCCAAAGAAAAGGTGGACACTGCCAACCGAAGGGAAAATGAACAGGACCACCCACAAAAATTATCTTAGAGATCAGAAATACAAGGCTACAGTAAATACAAGGCCAGTAAATATGAGTAGAAAAAGAACAGATCAAAAAGGGAAAATAAAGCAGAAAACAAGAAAAGGGGAAATTGGATGTTAGTTCTAGTCTGTTGCTTAATGACTTGACCTTGAGCAAAAGCACTTTCTGTATTTTAGCAAAATTGGTTTCCATTGTAATCCTATATCTTTTAATTTATTCATTTAAAAACATTATTCTGAGGTTGGGTTCATAGGTTTCACTAGATTGTCAAAGGGATCCTATGATCCCCCCAAAAAAAAGTTTTTAAAAAATCAAACCTGTTCTTAATAATTCCTTTAAGCACTAATCTATGAGCCTATGAAGTAGGACAAATTATGACAGCAATGAAAATTTGGAGTTGGGGAAGATATGAGATGGGCAAGCAGAAATTCATAACTATCACTTGGACAACTCTGGGTAAGTCTGGAGCTAATTATCCACTCTATCAATGATCCTGGCCCCTTAAATTTCCCTTTTTCTTGTCCTCCTTGGATCCCTTTGTTGACTAGAAGTAGAAACACCAGAAAGAAGAAAGAAATCCGTGTATACAGAACAATGAAGCCAACAGCAGGACAGGGAACCCAGGAATGACAAGGGCTGCCTGCTGTTTGCCCAACTCTTAAAGGGACAAAAGTGACAGTAGTTCTTTGATACATTGCCCAATTATCTGATTGCATTTTAGATTATTCTAACTTCAAGGTCAAACTTAGGAATTGTCTAAAACATTCTACTTTTCTCCTTAACCAATTTAGTGAAATGTTGGAATGGATAATAAATACTTCGTCGTGGGTTGGTCAAGACAGAGGACCCTAAGTTTTATGTCACTATCTACAAAAATTGCCAGTTACGCTTCTGGGCTTGTCTATCTGTCAGGCAACTGGCTTCTTTTAAGTTGGTCTCTCCCAATTAGAATGTAAGTTCCTTGAAAGCAGGGATAGTTTTGGATTTTCTGTTTGTATCTTTAGGGTTTATTACAGTGCTTGGCATACAGTAAGCACTTAATAAATGACTTTAAAAAGCTGCAGGTGTTACACAACTTGAATGAACATTCCCCTTCTGTTTCCCCCATCTCTTAATTAGCATTAGCCTTCTATTAAAGGCAATTTATTATTTTATTTCTGGGATATAACGTAAGCCCGTACTCCCCCCAAACAGTAGAAGAAAAGGTCAGGCAGGAGGTGGGGGCATCTTCTTTCAGTGACCTATTTAATCTTGTGTTTTGCAGTTTGTGCTTTGCACTTCTTTACTGACAAGCACCTTGTCCGATGAGAGTTGCCCTTTCTCCCTAGATTGAAATAAACTCCTTTTTGCTTTTCTTACTCTGAGGGTCTCTGTTTTTGTGGTTGCTACTGTCCCACACAGAAAGATTTGGAAAATAATGGGAAGCCCATTACTTGGGAATAGCTAAACAAGTTATGGCATATGGATATAACAGAATATAAATGAGCCATCGGAAAATTTTAAAAGAGATAGTTTCAGAAAAACCTGAAAAGATAAGTATTAACTGATGCAGAGCAGAGTAGAACCAGAACAATTTATTGCTCATTAGCATCATATTGTAAAGATTATTTTGAAAGACTTAACTCTGATCAGTGAAAAGGCCAGCCATGGGTCCAGAGGACAAGTGGTGGATTATGCTTACCGAGAAGGGAATGAATTCAAGATAGAGAAGGAAATACATTTTTTTGGACATTAACAATGCAGAAATTTGTTCTCTATGCACGTTGGTTATGAGAGCTTTTCTCTTCATTAAATTGGGGAAAAGAGAAAGAAACTGGTAAGATAAAATCCTGACTGTTCTCTTGTTTGGCAAAGAAAACAAAAGGACATTTTTAGCTCATTGCTTCCATCTACCGGACACCGTATGCCCTATCAGCTCTCCTCAGAGAAATCAAAGAGGAATTATCCAGACTTAAGCCAAGAGTACAGGGTAACGTTGGCAGCTTTCACATAAGGCCAGGTGGAGTGAGTTAAGAGCTGCTTCTTCCTGCTGCGAGCAGTTCAATTAGTCCTCAGCAGCTGTGTTGTTTCTGAAAACAGTGTCTTGAGAAGATGCAATAAAGGAGAAGATCCGGTAATGTTCCCCAGAGAAACCCCAGGAGGGCAAGAGCATCAGAATGTGTATGGTTTGCATGTTGGCCTCAGCTGCTTCCAAGTTCAGTGTCATGATGACCTGCCGGAAGGGGTCCCTCATCCAGATGGGGTCCAGTCTGAGTCTCCTTAGACAAATAGCTTCACCATCAGAGCCCCACTAGTAGGGACTGCCAGCAAACACTGATCCTGCTAAACTTTTCACAAGAGCTAGGGTTTGGAGATCACAATAGGAGGGTGGATTTCAGGTAAGAAAGGGCCTCCAGATCCATTCAGCCTAAACTCATTAGAGAGGGGTTGTTCACAGTCATGCAGGTCTTCTCAGGACCCCATATTCAAACCTACTTCTTTCCTTACTCCAAAAACAATGTTCTTTTCCTCTGTAGCATGCTGCTTTGGCTACGGGCCTAAAAATAACCTTAATGTTGAATTATTACCATGCATGGCTTAAAGAATAGAATTGTGAGCCAAGTACGATGCTTAGCACTGACAATTTTTGCTGATTTGACTGAACTAAACCTTCCTGTGTCCAAATTTTTGCTTCTCAAAAATAAGCATCATAATCACTGGCTCCCACCTATGGTACAGAAATTCCCGATGACAAACTCAGTTGTTCAAAGATATATATAAAAAGATTTTGGAGACCCTCAAAATTCAAGTTCTATATATTTTGACATTGATCTTCATTGAGACTTCTTTTTGTTGCAATCCATCCTGTGGGATTCTTGTCCTTCTTTGCTTAACTCCATAAATAAGCTACTTTAGAGGCCTTTCTCCAGATCTTTTTCAATATGAAAAAAAAAACCCTATATATTTTAATACCAGTATATTTGTAAGCTTACAAATATACACATACAAATACTTGGTTGCTGAAAGAGACAAAAGGTGATCTGTATAATACAAACTGACAAAATCAACTTGTGAAGTCTTACATAAAATGTCAAAGACAGGCAGAGACCAACCAGTTAGGGATCTGCCCCTTAGATGGGCATACCAAGAGGATCCATTTGAAGGAGAAAATGTTCAGATACAGGGGATTGTTATCCATCAGATCATCTGCATAAGACTTTAGATTACAACTGACAAAATTATGGATCAAAATGGTTTGAGGATTATGTAAAGATTAAATTAAGGACTGTTAGGTCATAATTTCTTGAGTTTTATCTCCATAAGGTTCATTTATCACCAGGAGGTTCTCCTTTGGGGCAACAGAAAATATAGAAAGAGAGTAGTGATTCATACTAACACAGTTGAACATGGACATAGTTCATAATAGGACATGGTTGATTCCCCTCTGGGGAAAAAAAAACCCGACCTGGCTGGGATAAGTGAGCTAGCCCATAGTGAAGGGCTGCAGGTGCCATGTGTCAGCTACCATACCCATGGGCTACATTAGCCATGGACACAAGTAATTAGGAATATTTGAAATAGATGGCAAATAGGGAACAGATAGAGATGGATGGATGGACAGACAAGATAGATTTAGGTAAATTGTGGGCAAGTATTTTCTTGACTTAAAACCTAAGTTTTGGAAAAAAATGACAATGCCAAAGAGCCATGGAATCATCCTATAGTACTTCATCATCCAATTGGTTTTATTTGAATTGTGATTTAACTGGTAAGAAACTTGGTCTTTCCCTTGATGATCATTTTGTTAGTATGTACTTAAGAGTTTAAAGTAAGTTAGAATGGATCTTACTTCTACTCCCGAATACCACAGACTATTTCCCCAACCTCATCACTACCCTGCTTTCATAGTACTTGTTTGCCTTCTGTACAAAATGCTTTTAAGATCTAGCATTGTGAAGAGAACCCAAGCTTTGGATCTCAGCTGTGTGACCATGCAAATCATAACTTCCCAGAGGCTCAGATTTCCACATATTTATACTACTTAGACTCATAGGAAAGCAACTCCCCAACCCACAAGACATTGTTTAATTGGTATGGGTAAATTTCTTAAACCATATAAAATGACCTAAGTTTTTAAACTGTTGGGTATGGGTTTTTTTTTTTTTAATCAAACCTTTCACTTCTCCTTATGCTATTTTTTTTAACTTGGAAATTTTTATTCTGAACTTAACACCAAATAAAACATTCATTTCTATACATGAAGTAAAATAGAAAGACTATGTATGAAACCACAATTCTCTATTATGTACAACTTGCTTTTCTTTTTAAGTACATAATAAATTCAACATGTTATTTTCAAAGTGGCACTGCTTGTCTGTTTCCCATTGACCTTCCTTCTGTTCTCTCCCGTGAATTCTTAAAAAAAAATGCTTCAATGACCCTTTTTTTTTTTTTTTTTTGAAATTTTGGTAATTCTCCTGCTAATTCTTCTCTTCTTCCAGGACCCATCACTAGGGCAATATTTCTCACCTGCCTCCATCTTGTCCCTAGGCTACAGTCACATCCCAAAATGGATGAGGATGGCATGGAGACTGAAGATCCACAAGACTGGATAACTTGGTTTTTCACAGGACTTGGATGAAATGGGGGTCAACAATTCTGTTCTCTTCAGTAAAATGGCTGTCCACCAGCCTTAGCATTTGTCCTACCACTGAACCCTAAGGGCTTCTAGGAAGTGCCATTCTTCTAGCAGCTGGATTTTTGTGTTTTCTCTCACAATATAGCATGAGCTTGAGGAAGTATTACTTATCCTATTTGTTTTCCCAGTACTAATAAGGTACAGTACCTGGCCCATAATAGTTCCTTAAATAATGTCTTTTTCATTCATCGAATCATTTATGTCAAAAATTCGATCTTTCTCTAACCTGAGTCCATCACCTCTCTATCAAAAGGTAGGTAGAATGTTTCATCAGTGGTCCTCTGGAATAATGGTTGGTTACTGCAGTGATCAAAAATTTGTTAAGTTTTTCAAAGTTTTCTTTACATTGTTATCAGATAAATTTCTCACTTCATTTTGAATCAGTTCGTACAAGTGAAAAACACTTTTTAAACCTTAAAGTTCTATAGAAATGAATTATTTTTCATACACCGAAGGCACTGTATTTAAGATCAGATGGCAAAAAAGGATTAAGTTTAAATAAGCACTAGATTATGGGAAATGAAATCAAAGGTACTATTTATCAATCCAATCTCCCAGTTCAAAACTGGAATATCATGTAATCAGAGAAGATAGTGAACTACTAGATTAAGAAGCAAATTTTCCCTCTCCTTAAGAAAGGGGACATATAAACTCCTTCATCCCCTGCCCCTTTGAATTTTTAATTGGGAGGAAGGGAAGCTAATGGAAGGTGGTATTTAATTTAAAATATATAATAATGATGATGAGGATGTTTTAAAGGGCCATTGTAATATTTTAAATTTACATAAGGAAAATTCAATTATAAAGCCAGTAACATGACAAGCAGAACCACTTTGAGGAGAAAGCAAAATTATATATTGAAAGCAAGTGGTATAAAGTAAAATTTAAAGTTTCATTTATAGTCCTATTTTTTTGGGGGGGTGTTTTTATTTATATATAAAAATTTTCTTTATGCTTAAACAACAATAAATAAATATTTGGGGGGAAAAGGACATAGTTGTAAAAGCTTGGGAATTTTAATGGATCCTTCCTTTTTTAATTTTTTAGCAGGTTGTCAAAACATTTATGTAATGAACCCCCACAGACACTAGAGGTCAGACTACAAAGAGACTACATTTTTATAGGCCAGAAAGAAGAAAAACAAATTCTGGTACAGGATATTTGCAAAGGACACAGGGCCAAAGTCTGCCAGCAAATCACCTGCAAAGAGAAAGAAGAGAATATAACCTCTTCCCATAAAGAGAGTCAGCAAGATTGAGATTCTCTTAAATATGATTAATCTAAGTATTTATAGAAACAATGAGCCTCCAAAGAGAAGTGACATCATCTGGCTCCTTCTTGGCTCACTTACTAAACTACTATGTGACCATGGCCAGGAGAGCTGACTTGGTTTCCCCCCATTTGTAAAACCTGACCATGTTCATACCCTGACTATCTGTAGGGTATACTTATGAAACTACTTTTGAGATAACTAAGTCTGGTCTCTAATTATTCAGGGATTTTTGTCCCCATCTCCAAACATTTGGATGTCAGGAATCAAGGCTGCATAAAAAAGATTAAAACTCAAGGATTGTGGCATACTAAAGTTGAATGGTAATTTAAAAGGAGACCACTTCAAAATCTTCACTTTAGATCATGCACCTAATCAAACCTGTGTTTCCCAGAATCCATATTTAGTGGTGTTTTCAACTAATACTGCTTAGTCTCTCACTCAAACTACTCAATTTCACTAAGAGTGTTGGGGTCAGTAAAAACTGAAATCACAGTCAACTTTCATCTGTAGTTTTTTTTATCTTGAATATGTTTTATTTGTAGGCTGGTTATCAGGCCTATCATAAAGGCAAGCTGCTAAACCACCATTTGCCACTCAATTATGAGGTAGACAGAGAATGAAAAATAATTTCAATGTTAGCTCATGCAAAATTAGCAGCTTTTTCTTCCGTCGTGCCAAAAAAAATATTAGAGAGCCAAAACAAAATGATTCTGAGATCATGGGCTATTTTTAAGTTATCTCTACTACAGCAACAGATAAACAAAAATTTATTAATTTAAAAAAGTTAAAATTGATGGTCCTGTAAAAATCAGTCAAACCTTCCCCAAGAAAGGGGAGGAGGAGGAAGGTAAACAAGTTTGGAGCATTCTATATACTGTCAAATTTTATTCACGGTATGGATTTTTTTTCTCCTTTATTAAAAAAAAATTTTTGCCATAAAGAGGGTACAGGAGGGAATTTAGGTAACATAAAAACCAAAAAAAATCAATATTTTTTTTTAAAAGAGGTAACAGAATGACTTCCAGGTCAAGTACCATTCTTCCCTTGATTCATCAGGCTTCGACATTCTGAACACATTTTCACTGCGATGCCAGAATTCCCAAATCACAATACAAAAGTGTTTAAAATTCATTTATTGAAAACTGAAAAGGGAAAAAAAATCAAACAGCTCCCCATGTAACAACAGTCTAATGTAAAAAGTACAGAAGCTCCATGAATCCAGAAAGGTCCCCTCCCTCCCACTCCCTCCCCCCCACATACACACAAAACCCCTCATCCTCATCATGGAGGATACGGAGAAATCCATGGCCAAATGAGTGCTGCTTTGGCCAGAGGGAACCCCCTTATAAAACAAGCCCTGACCTGACTAAGCAGCCTGGTTACAGGGTTTGAAAAGATGCTGGACGATGCCTTCAATTTCAGGATTTTTTATAAATCAAGGCCTTTAAGGAAAGAACATAGAGCTGTCTCCTCCTTCACTCCCAAGCCCACTTTGTTTCTCCTGTCCTACAGAGTCTTTAATGTAGGATACCTGTCAATCAGACCAAGTTTAACAACTTTACCTTAACTATATCAACAAAGAAACCAAATTCATAAAACTTGGTTTCTGGTGGCTCTCCTTATAAATCAATGTTGAGTTCAGAAGTACCAGCTAGTACCTAAAGGGGCCAACTCTTGTGTGTCCAAAGGCCTCTCTCATAAATATCTCAGCCTTTTTTCTCCCTTGATGGCTGAAAACATGGTACAGTTATAATTAATTTTGTAAAAATTTAACATTTAAATTACACCTGCTATGTAATAATTTAGAACAAAACCTACCATCACTCACAGTAAGCATTCAAACCTACATCATCTATGACCTCCTTTCTAGCATATCTTTGAACATAGGATTACGAATTTCTTGCCTCAAAGAGTTAAATAAGTTAGCTGTGTTAAGTGTGCTGTCAATTAACCAGGGAATCCCGGTTCTTAACCTGGGGTCTGCAAATAGATTACAGGGAGACCCTGAACTTGGAAAGTAAAAAATAAAAGAAGATAAAATAAAACAAAATAAAATAAATTACATCTTTATCTTCTCTAACCTCAACTGAAATTCAGCATTTCCTCTAATTTGGGATATAGGTAACTAAATATTATTCTAAGCAGAAGTCCATGGTCTCAGCCAAACTGTCAACAATAGGCTAAGAACCCCTAAAATAACAAGAGGACCAGGGAAAAGAGGACCAGGGACAAGGGAAGGGAAGAGGGAGACAGCACCCCTGTCTCAGGAGAATGATAGGATCATTTCTGAGAATTTTTTAAAGCTGGGACACTGTGGACACAACATTAGAAACAATTTTGACAGATTTTAACACTATTGCTTTTCTTAATTCCATAAATCATGTGAATCAAATGATTTCTTCAGTAACTTTCATCTTAATCCTACTACTACCATACCAAACAGCTAGTTCAACTATGCATGATAAATGAACTAAACCAATCCAAAAGCCTAATCAGGGCTGGTTCCCAAGACATCTCCTAGCATCTAACAACAGGCACGGCCCCCAGTGGGAAGCCAGTCTCAGACTCACCTACTGGCTGCTTCTTCCTAACTACTAATAAGTCAAACAAAGAAGCACAGAAAGGTGGGTGAATCTCAGACTCCTGGGCCACATAGGAAACAATAGCTAACATTTTTTATAATGCTTTAAGGTTTACAACGCACTTTACACATATATTATTATCTCATGTGATTAGGATGATGAAAAGTAGCTCTCAAACAATCATGATTTTGCAAAATTGATCTGGTCCCAAGAGAGACCTTTCTTGGTGGACCCCAACAATTCCCCACCTTCCCTCCCCAGCCCCAGAAAATTCAGTGGAAAAGAAAACTTCTGAAGCTTGACTCCCAGTCAAGTGGGCCATTTTCCCAAGTTCTGAAAGAACTACATAAAATGAAGCAGGGCTATTTCTAGACTGGCTGGGAACCTTTCTACAACACTGCTCAACCCTCTTCTAACCTGCCGACTAGATTTATCACAATTTAAGTCTGAGTGAGGGGAAGGAACAGGGAAGAAAAGGGTTGATAAAATCAGCTGAACAATTAGCCTGGAAAGTCAGCCTCAAAGATGGTCACAAAGTTCAATGGAAAGATGCTGCCAAATCAAAACCCTTAAATTACTCTTGCTATAAATGCTAATCTATGTTTACCTTCCAACTAAGGGCCCAACTAGTCAAGGAGTGATATCCTCGCAAACCACCATCATGTAACCTACATGCTAAATTCAACATTTCCATTCATGGCCATAAGCAGAAAATTCAGTAATGACTGGTCAGGTTAGGTCACATCAACTCTCAAACCCCAAGAAAATAACTGAAAATGGGCTGTATTCAAGTATCAAGAGATTTACAGTAAATCCATCCCACTCCTAATCTATTAGTATGCTACAAAAGGGACAGAATTTGCAAATAAAAGTCATCACTGATGCAAAATCAGATTGCAGAAGCCAAGAACTCTCCAGCTGGAAACACTAATTTCCCCCAAAACTGAAGCCCATATCATGTGATTTCATGGAGGATCTTAAACCTAACCATAAAGAGAATTGAATGCTGCAGAAAGTGCCATCTGTTCTAGTTTTTCCACTGGAAAACTGAAATTCCCATCAAATGTTTGATCAACAAGGTTTTGGCCTTTGTTAGCAATATGGATCAAATTCTCACCTCAGCAAAAAATAAAAGCTAACCACAAATTTCAAAATTAGTGTGATTAAACCACTGTACCATAATGGACTTTCTGGTATTTTCTCTTTCCTCACTTGGAAGCTTACAGGTATAATAATTTCCACATGTAATTTTTTTTCTTGGTAATTTCCCACTTACATTAATCTAGTCTTAAAAAGCGAAAAAAAAATCATTAAGCCATTAAAAAATGAAAGAACATAATTATCAAAATGATGGCATCTGAGAAACCAGAGCACCCTCGTAATTGGTACAGATTGTCCCCTGTGGAAAAATGCCAGCTTGGAAGATATGGCCCACCTGAGCCTCCTGCAGCAAATAACTGTCCTCAATGGCCACAGTGTTCCTTCCGGCCCAGCATAAGCTGTTCCTCGGCCAAAACAGAGATTCCTAGTCCAAGGATGGACTGTTAACTAGGATATTTTAATAAATCACTTGGGACTCCCTTTCTGACACAGACCAAAGAGAGAGAGAAAAAAATACTCCGAGGGAGTCAGTGATCTAGTAGATCAGGTATAAGTATCTTATTCAAAAATATCTTTTTAATTGGATTTATTGAAACCTAAAAGGTATACACAATTTGCACCCTCAACTTTCTCCGTAACCACTGCCTAAAACATCCGGATGAGAAAGATGCTAAGGCTTACAGTTGGTCTTGTCAAGAAAAAAGCAAAAAGTATCTGGTAAAAAACATTTCATTTCTGCTGCAGGCTTCACTGACAGAAAAACCCAATTTTTAAAAGGTGCTTTTAGATGCTGTGATTGGGCAGAGATGCTTTTAAACTCCAGGCTGGCAAAGATGACCAGGGGCACTGGGTCTGAAACAGCCCCTTGTTACACATCTCAACATACATTCTAACAATGCTCTCTTTAGGTACAAATAGGCTCTTCAAAATAGTTTTTCAGGGCAGCTAGGTGGCACAGTGGATAGAGCACCAGTCCTGAAGTCAGGAGGACCTAGGTTCAAATCTGGCCTCAGACACTTAACACTTCCTAGTTGTGTGACCCTGGGCAAGTCACTTAACCCCAATTACCTGAGGGAAAAAAAAAATTTTAGTTTTTCAAAACACTATTCTCAGGCCCCTAATCTGAGAAAAATAAAGTGTAAGCTGATTAAGGGCAGTGCCCAGGATATTAAGTCTCAGATGACCTTGTTTCAAATTGAAAAAATGACAGTCAGGAGCTGTTACCAAAAAACAAAAATACAGAAGGGGAGTTTTGGAGAAATATCTAAGGCAAGAATCAGCAAAGACACCATCAAACTACTACCTCTTCCATATGTCCAACTGTCAAATAGAAAATATTGGCCAGGGTAATCAAAGAGAATTCTTACCAAGCGCATGTGCCACACACACAAAAACAAACAAAAATAAAAGAGCACTCTCTACAAGAATTTCTTCAAGTGTAGGGAAATATCTTACTTGCCTATCTTAAGGCAAAAGAAAAGGCTTACAAAAAAAAAAGCAAAATGTGAAGCCTGGCATTTAGTCATGGTTCTTAATAAAACAGTAAAAACAATGGCAACATTAAAGCAGGGTCTTGAAAATGGACAAGTATTTATTCTATCATGAGACAGATCATCCACAAGAGTTTCAGATGGTAAAGAACACTCAAGGGACAGACAGTACTCACTATCTGTAATTCACAAAGTATTCAAGATTTTTTCAAACTCGAGGACTTAATTCATATACAAACAAAAGACCTTTGAGGTGCATCCATTCCAGTCACTAAACAAGTCGAAACCAGCGCCAAGCTAAACAGATTACCATTTTAGTGACCATGACCTGGTGTCTGACGCAAATCTCTAGGTATATCCCTTACACCCTGCACTCAAAGAATTATCTGGCCTAATGTTTCATTCCTAGTGTCACCACACAGGTGTATCAAGCATGGCATAATATAAAAATTAATGCAATGTTAGCTTTAGTTAGACATGGAAGTGACTAGCGTATGGATGATTCAGAGTACAAGGCAAGCTTTGTGGGTAACAGGAAGAGGGATAACGGACTCTATTTTCTTCTTCTAGCCCTACTCTCTATTTGTGAGTGGCTGCTCCTCCAAGAATCTCAAAGCCCTCTGACATTCAAGTGACAAATATCATAAGCTTCATTTTACAAATGAAGAAGCACAGGCTGGAGGTTAAGTGCTTTGTCCAAAGTCTAAATGAATCAGCAGAAGAATCTGGAAGAAAGCCCAGGCTTCCAAACTCCAAAACTGGCATTCCAGCCACTGGACTTCACTGCCTCTGGATCAGTTCTATTTACTAGAAATGGACCCACCCAAGCTGAATAATTTAGTCCCATCTTCCAAGAAAATCCAGCTCCAGACAGGCTGCCCGATTCCCTCAGAATTACAAGTCATTATCTTCTTTTTTGATCCCAGGCAAAACAGCCATTGGAGCATCCATTTTCTGGTCAATCCTCTCCTGACTGCAGCAAGAGAGTTCTGACATGACAGTACTAACTTCCCTGAAACAGGTTTTGTTTACCCTGGAAAATTGCCAGGAGCCAAAGACGGGCTCACCACCCTCAATCTAGCAGCTTCACAACCCCCTGGACTGTTCCTCTCGATCTGGTTCTGATTGAGTTTTGTTCTGTGTAAGTGGTGACATGCTCAATGTTCTTCTCCAAAGGTTACTGGCAAATATACAGATCTATATTACATACTATATAGAAAGTACTTCAAGGAAGGGTGGGTGAATTTATACTCCTTTGACAATTAAGTGTGCATTTTGGTAAAAAGGCCTTATTTCAAAAGTGCATGCTGCTTTGAGTCATAGATACCACTGTCTGCAAGTCTTATCTCATCCTCCAGAAGCCAAAGGAGATGAGATATTCCCTTCCAGAGAGCCTCCCTCTTTGATGAGAAGTAGATCATCAAGTTGTCAATGACTGAATATTCTTGAGCATTTCATCAAAAGCTTCTGGGGAAGGGGGCTCAGCATTCTGGAAAGTGGCCTTGATCCTGCTGTAAAGGCTGAAGGATTTCAGTTCCAGCCAGATAAATCCAAAGCGATCCTCGTCAAACAAAATGAAGATGCCTGGAGTCCGCTCTGGGCTGGTGAAGCCATGTCCTGCTATCAGACCTGTGCCATAGAAACTAGGAGGAAAGAAAAAGGAAGAGATGGTGAGGGGAAAAAGAAAGGGGATAAAGGAAAGAGACAAATGAGAGAAGCCTCTGAAAGATACACAAACAATAGGATCCAGTTACTCATATACATGTTTTGGGAGGGAAAAGAAAAAAATATTCAAATTTTAGTCAAACTCAAAAGGCCTTTAGGTAAAACTGGTTTTTAAAAAAACTAGACACTACCAGGAATGACTATGCCAAAAGGAAGCTGAGTTTTCCACATGAGGGAAGTCTGCAACAGTACTATACCAACAAAACAAACTGCTCTCATGTGAAAAAGACCCAGCTCACAGCAAAGAGAAAAGGAATTAGGTTACAATGGTCTTTTCTAATAATGAGGTCACTTACAATGCATATTAATGCTTTAGCTTTTTTTCTTCCTCCCTTTGTCTTTGTTCAGCCTAAATATTACAACTGATATGATAGTAATGTATTAGAACCTAAGCATTAGCCAACAGCAAGTACAGAGAGAATGTCCCTATAATCAATGGATTTATCAAGCTCTAACACTGTACCAGGAACTATGTTATGCACGGGAATATAAATGCAAAGAATAACCCTGTCCTCAAAGAGCTTATATTGCTTGTCCCTAGCAACATATCCGTACCCAACATCTGCAAGGCCAGGAGGGAGGCCGCAGCCACTGGGCAGGGGCAGCTTGCCTGCTCTACGTGTCTGAGAGAAGTCCTGAAGAAAATGAGTGCTTCTACAAGCAGAGGCGAAAGGGAGTCAGTCCCAGAGGGGGGTAGGGAGGTCCAGTCTGTGCAAAAGCAAGGTGGGAAGAGATGGAGGGCTGTGTGTGAGGCAGAGAAAAGGCTGGTTTGGGCTGTGGAGAGTCTGTTGTGGAGGCCCCTACACTGAGGCTGGAAAATTTAGTCAGACATGGGTTGAGAAGGATACGAGCCACCCAAAAGAAGGCGATACTGCATAACCCTGACCAGGAGGGAGAACTGTTTTTCTGCCAAGGGCAGAAATATCTGTAACATCATTTGTGGGCCATACAAAATTATTAACTTACAGAGCAAGAGGTTATTACCCAGGCTTTCAGATCATTACCAGTTAGTTACCCTAGCGAATGATTTTGCAGGCCCTACACAGGCTGCAGGCCAGACGTTCCCACTCCTGCTCTAGACCAAGGAGTTCCTGATGTGGGGTCTTAGACCATGCTTCTTTCATATTCTGGCAACTGTCATTCCCTATAAATGGCTTCCACTGTAATCCTATGCATTTTACTTTCTACATTTTAAAATGTAATTCTGAAGAGTTTACAGGCTTTACCAGACTGCCATAGGGGATGGAGAACCAAAAAAGGTAAAGAACTCTCCTTCAGAGGGCAACAGAAAGCCCTGCTAATTAGTAATGTTGGGAAGTGACACAGTCAGCCATGCCCTGAAGCAAGTGATGATGTCACACCAGAGAACACAGCTGAAAGGGAATTGGTCTTAGAGCCCATTCAAAGCAATGCCACAGAGCAGAGGCAGCCTGGGAGGTCTGTGGGGTCACTTCATTTTCTCTGTCTGGAAAAAGAAGCTTGAGCCTCAATGCCCCTTGGAGCTATCATCCTGTGATCCTATGCTCCTTCCTAGGGCTGTCTCAGAGCCCAAACCCTAAAGACGGTAGAGTTTTCGTTGTTTAGGTTTTCGTTGTGTTCTCTTCATAAAGGTCCGGCCCTAGGATTTCACCAGGAGAGCTCTCCGGGGGTGGAAAATGCCTCCACTGGCCAACAATACGCCCATCCTCCACTGCAGTCAGGAGGTGAATGGACCTTGTCCAGTCACACAGCTTGTGTGTTACCAGAGGAAGGATGGAGTCTGTGCAATGGACAGTCAGGTCATAATTAGAGCAGTGACCTTGCCAAAAAAAGTGGCTCTGGGCTCAACCGGAGGCTTTCAATCCCATGACAGATCGCAACAGATCTGTCCAATAGGGCTCCTTCTGCAGCATGCTAAAACTTAATCACTGAGAATAATCAAAGTCACCCTCCTCAGCCTCTTTCTCCCAAAAAAACCCAGAGTAACACCAGCCTCTGGCTTCCTGGTTAAAGATGAGAAGTAGTGAAGTTAGGAGTATATCAGCAGAAGGGGCAAAACTAGAGCTAAAATCAACTAGGGCTTGACCCTGTGCCTAGAAAGACCAGCACTTGCTTGCAAGAATCTGAGAAGCAGAGATAAATGATTTCTCACTTTTGAGGGAAAAAGGAATCATAAACCCCAATCAGGTGAAGACCATTCACAGCATTCAAGCAATAAAGCTTGGCCAGTAAGGCATCGATTGTTTCCCATTTCAAAACCTGGCTAGGTCTGGGGTCCATCATTGTGGGATATTCACTTATTAGTACAAACTGCAATTCATCAATGCCTTCTTGCCCAAGAGCTTTCACAAAGGGTCTCTAGAACTGCTCTTTAAATATTTTGTTGGGAGTAGGGCAACATAAGACCATCCATCTATTATTCTTTGCTTTCTCCTGACCCAATTCCCTTTCTAATCAAGTATTTCTTTAACATCAAATGATCGAAGATTTAAGAGGTAGAAGGGATCCTTGCAGGTCCTCAAATCCAACCATCTCATTTATAGATGAGAAAACTGAGGCCTTGTGAGATATTAATCGATTTGCTGACAAGTGATCAACAAGCTACAAACAATAGAATCTCATTCTCTCCTCATTTTAGTCAACTGTGAGACCAAGATATTATTTGTCATAGAAAACCATTTTTGAAATTCTGCCAATTCAACTATGCTCAAAAAGTTATCAAACTGTGCATACCCTTTGACTCAGCAGTGTTTCTATTGGGCTTATATCCCAAAGAAATCATAAAAGAAGGAAAGGGCCCCACATGTGCAAGAATGTTTGTGGCAGCCCTTTTTGTAGTGGCTAGAAACTGGAAACTGAATGGATGCCCATCAATTGGAGAATGGTTGAATAAATTATGGTATATGAATGTCACGGAATATTATTGTTCTGTGAGAAATGACCAGCAGGATGATTTCAAAGAGGCCTGGAGAGACTTACATGAACTGATGCTGAGTGAAATCAGCAGAACCAGGAGATTATTATACACAGCAGCAAGAAGACTATATGATTATCAATTCTGATGGGCATGGCTCTCTTCAACAATGAGATGTTTCAAACCAGTTCCAATTGTTCAGTGATGAAGAAAGCCATATACACCCAGGGAGAGGCCTGTGGGAACTGAGTGTGGACCACAACACAGCATTTTAATGCTTTCTGTGAATATTTCCTTGCATTTTGTTTTCCTTCTCACGTTTTTTTGGGTGTTTTTTCTTGTAGAATCGATTTTTCTTGTACAGCAAGATAACTGTATAAATATGTATACATATATTCAATTTTTCAAGTATTTTAACATAACTAACATGTAATTAACAAAATTTAAACCATGATTAAAATTTTCAATTAAAACTAATTTGAATTTGAATTTGAAAAATAATTTAAATTTTTAATGTAAAAAATTAATAAAAAATAATAAAGGAAAAGAAATTGCCAGCACTTTTATCACAATGGATCCTACATTCCTATTTTATCTACAAACCCTCTTAGGGATGATAGGCCTTAGCATACCAAGTTTTCAGAAGATTTGTTTCTATTTCCATTGCCTTTTGCTCTTTTATGAGGTGATATCACTCATCATCTTTTCCCATATTTCCTACAGTGTTTTACAAATAAGTTTCTAAACTAGTGGTGTCCTTGGATGCTGTGTCTCTACATCTGACAAGGAAAGGAAGTGTTTGCTGGAGTTTCTAAAAAGGTTTCTGAGATCATCTGTTCTTCTTGTTGGGGTAACTGCCTTACATCAATTAAAAGCTTTTGTTGGAAACAGATAAACAAGGTCAGTATCTTTGCCTTTTTCCATGTCTCATTTTTTTCAAAATCAACAACTCATGTCAGTAATTCATGTTGAAGCTATTATAACTATTCAAGGATTTCTCTCTATCCTTTTAATTTGATGTGGACTTGCATCTTTATTTTTAATGGTCTGACTGCACAGAGAGAGCTGATTCTGATGATTTTCATGGATTAATAATACCCATTCATTTTAGTCTGATAAAATAGTTAATTTCACTGTGCTGTTTTTGTGATTTCAAAAATTATTCAATGAATGCCTATGTGAACATAAAGTAAGTTAGGAAGTCCTAAGCCAACAGAAACTTTTTTTAAAAACTCCTAGAATCAATCAATTGCATCAACATTTATAGTGACTTGTCATGACCAGCATGCAGAAATGCTGATTGAAGGCAGTGGCCATGGTCAAGATTAGGTGAAGAAGGTAAGTTCTGAGCTAGGAAACAAGAAGGAAAAACCCCTATGCCTAAGTGTGAGCTGATAGGCCTGGCTGGCCTAGAGAGGGGCCTCCCTCCAACCCAGAGAGATAGGGAGAAGCAATCAGCTCAAAATCTTTTCATAGCACATTGGGTAAGTCTGGTGCTGACAAGAAGAAAGGCAAATCAGTCCTCACTGGACGTCCTTTTATGCTCACATTGTCTCATGAACCAAAGATGGGCACAGAGAAGGGAAAAACAAGAGGAGGGGAAGAAACTAGAGCCCTGGCCCCTGGAAATCTGTCAGCAGATCCCACAGGCACCAGCAATGCTGAGAGGAGAGGGTGGACAGCAGAGAATTCCCCCAGGCCAAGGCCCTCCTAAGGGCCCCAAAGACTTGCCTTGAGCACAGACCAGCCCAGAGTACAAGAGAACTATCCTGACTCTAGCTGCTCCCCACAGTGGGGACCTAAAACTGCTCACATCAGACTGCTTAGAACTTTCCCAGTTCCCCCAAATCACAACACAGAAGACAAAGCCTGGGCTGCCCTCACCCACCCACCCCCAGGGTTCCCCCATTTCTTACCACATCCGACAGGTTCGAGGGTAGTCTTCATTTCTGGAGATCACTCCCGCAGGTAGCACAAAAGGCTGCCCGGCCTCGGATGGAGCCGGTTCTGGGGCTGCTGGTGGAACCCCTCCAGAGGCTTCAACCCCCTTCTCAGTCCCGCCTCCTCCTTCTGCGCCCCGAGAAACAGTGGGCATGGGCGGCTCTGGCTTCTGGTAAGCAGGGCCTGGCAGGCCTTCTCTGGCACTCGTGCGGGCACGGCCCTGCCCTTCCTCCTGCCCCTCCTGCTGCTGCTGCTCCTGACGGACTTGCTCTCGTACCTCCAGGATGATACGAGAGAGCTCATTAAAGTTACGCAGGTTCTCGACATCAGGCAACTGGATTCGGTGCATGAGGTCAATTTCCACAGTCTGCTGGCCAGCCGGAATATTAGGATCTCCCTAAAAGAGCCAAGGAATCAGCAGAATGTTATTTCAGGAGTAACCTAGAAAACATACACTGGCTTTTTAAGGGTCCACCTTCGACTGAAGACCATATGATCTCCTTCCTCTGTCCCATTCAGCTATTTCAGATGCCTTTTATTAAGTGTACTTCCCATTCCAGGTAGCTCATTGGGTTAGTAGGCCCAGTGCTCTCCTTGTCAGGGATTCTGGTGATCATGGGGCATGGTGGGGGAGGAGGGAAATTGTTAAGAATCAACATGAATCCTATCCATCCATTTACTCCTATGTCATTTATATCATTTGAATCGATATTTTTGTAGTGTATCTTTATTCAAATGTTCGTAGTAAAAATCAGTATAAATGCGGGTATGTACAATTCCAAGTCAGAATTGATTTGCAATTGTCTATGTCAATCCATGAAAAAACAATATTGAGGGAAAAGTTCTGAAGATATCTGAAACTTTTAAAGAAGGTAAAAATTCCAAAAAGAGAATGTGAACCTGGGCTAACCTAAACAGCTGAGCTAAGTGTCTACAAGAAAAATATTTCTTTCAAGGACAGAAAAAATGGCAGGGTTAGGATGGGATAAAGCTGAGATGGGGGAAAAGAGGTAAAGTGGAAATGAACCAAGGATCCCTGTAGACCGTGAGCAAAGTGCCCAGAGGAAATTTCTCCAAGCAGAGTTCAATGCACAAAAGCTGGGATGTGGGAGCCAGGCAGCCTCAAGGAAAATAATTTCAACCTGACATCCCTAGGGGCAGAACTGAGGCCAGATCCCCACCCACCTTGCCCCCTAAAAATCCTACCAGCTCTCCATGAAACTGAAGGGCTCAGAAAATAAGCACTCATTCTTGGTCCAAGGTTGAAACAGGGGGAACTAGCAAGAAATAATTGACTCAGAAAGTAGGGGACAAGTTGTAGCATTGGGGAAGCTGACTCCTAGGGTGCATGATGAGCAGATATGTACTCTAATTAGATGCTGATCACCTGGGAATGGGGGCGAAGCCTTCACAGAACAGCAGAAACTATCTCAAGGCTGCTAAGCTGACACCTGTCCCGAATCACACAGAGAAGGAGAAGCAGAGCCAGAATTCAAGTCCAAGTCCTAGAGCCATGACAGATCTGACTTCCAATCTCAGCTCTGCCCATGAGAGTCAAAATCCTGCTTTATCAAATCACATTCCCTCTGTGGGCCTCAGTTTTTTCAAGTATAAAATCTAAGAGAAGGACTGAATGATTTCTAAGGTCTCTTCCATTTCTGTAAATCTGTGAGATGATCACAGGCTCTTCAACACTAAGGACATCATTCCCCTACCTGATCACACCACAAAAAGGTAGATGCTAGAAATTACTCTGCAGTCCAGGAGCCGGACAGGCAGGCAGGGAGACAGTGCCAGCAGACTTACCGTGATCTTTGTTCCTTTGGCACATTTCCCATGGAAGCTCAGCATGACGATCTCTAAGCCATGACTCCCATAAGTCCCCTTGAAGAGGCCTGGCCTGATGAGGTCATCGGGCCTTCGAGGAGGGAGGTAGATCCGCCTATAAGTCAGACAATTGCTGCAAAGGAACAAAAATCACAACAAAGAGTGTCCACATCAAGGTTTCTGATTTCTTGGAAGAAACCATCACCTATTTTTCTTTCTCTAAAATTCAAGAAATGTCACAGTTTGTTTAGCTGTGGAACAGCTAAGACATTCGGCTAAGACACTGGCTGGCAGAAGACAAACTGATGACATCTTGGACAGGTTTGGCCCAACACTACAGAAAACAAAGGGTCATGAGCTTCTCCCTCTCCCACTATTCACTGGTCCTATCACCAGTTTAGGCACTAACCTCAATTTAAAAAAAAAAAAAAAAAAGAAAGAAAGAAGGAAAAGAAAAAACAGTCCCCATCCAAAAGCACACAAACACAGCAAAATATATCATCAATTTACAGGTGAACTTTTGAAAAACCATTAAAGTTATTTTATTGTTGTGCTGCAAATATCTCCGATCTAGCTCCAAAAACTCCTTGGAAGAGTCAAAGGAAATATTTTGCTTTTGCTTCTGTTATACCATCAAATGTCCATCAAATGCCACCGAGAGGAAGAACATGTGATGCAATACCCAGCAGGGTTCAGAAAATGCGAACACCTCGTACCCCATCAGTAAGGGCAGGATTTGGAAAACATCTTGTCCAAAGGGGATAAGAATAAGACAAAAGAATTCGTGGTTCGTGTAGAGAGAATATTTCATGTTTGTGCCCGAATCTACGTCCATACAGCCAGGACCTGAGGCGTCGTGCCACAGTTCCTCTTTAACTCAATAGACAAGGCTGTGAAAGCCACCTGAGGGGATCCAGGAGATGAGGGGACTCACCCATGTCACCAGTGAGTAAAGATCAGGAGGAGGGGTTGGAAGCCAAGGCCTCCGGACGCCAGTGTCCACTAGACCATATCTGTCCTTAAAGGAAGGACACCTGAGCAACATTTTTATGTGCTAGATAGATAGCTAGATATGTCTATCTATATGTAAATATTGAACATATTTAAAGACAATGAAAGACTTAAGTCTGACTAATGTGATGACCAATGACAATGCAGAGAACTGATCCTAACATTCAGCAAATTCAGATTTTGTTTTCAAATTATTACAATTTGTGAACTATTTGAGTATTTTTCTTTCCCTAATCAAAGCAGGTTAACAAAAGTGAATCAAGTGCCTGTTGTGGAGTTCTTTGAAAAATAGATATTATAGAGACCCCAAAAAAATGATGAAGGTGCTATCTACCTCCCAAAAAAAGGACAGGCAATGGAATTCCAGGTACAGTTTGAGGTAAATATTTTTGGACATGGCTAATGTGGGAATTAGTTTTGCTTAATTATTCATATTTTTACAAGGATTTTTTTTCCCCTAGATGGGGAAAAAAATAGATGTTTGTTAATTGAAAAATTAAATTTGTAAGTGAATATAATCATTTCTAGTCATATGAAAAAATGCTCTAAATCACTACTGAACAGAGAAATGCAAATTAAGACAACTCTGAGGTACCACTACACACCTCTCAGATTGGCTAAGATGACAGGAAAAGATGATGATGAATGTTGGAGGGGATGTGGGAAAACTGGGACACAAATGCATTGTTGGTGGAGTTGTGAACTGATTCAACCGTTTTGGAGAGCAATTTGGAACTATGCCCAAAGGGCTATCAAACTGTGCATACCATTTGATCCAGCAGTGTCTCTACTGGGCCTATATCCCAAAGAGATCTTAAAGGAGGGAAAGGGACCCACATGTGCAAAAATGTAGTAGTCTATTTTGTAGTGGCAAGGAACTGGAAACTGAATGGATGCCCATCAATTGGAGAATGGCTGAATAAATTATGGTATATGAATGTTATGGAATATTATTGTTCTGTAAGAAACAATCAGCAGGATGATTTCAGAAAGGTCTGGAAAGACATGAACTATACTAAGTAAAGTGAGTAGAACCAAGAGAGTATTGTACAAAATAACAAGATTATGTGATAATCAACAATGTGGTGATTCAAGACAATTCCAATAAACTTAAGATAGAAAATGTCATCCACATCCAGGCAGAAAAGTATGAATGTGGATCAAAACTTAGCATTTTTACCTTTTTTTGTTTGTTTTTTTCTTTCTCATGGTTTTTCCCCTTTTGGTGTGATTTTTCTTGTACAACATGACAAATATGTAAATAGGTTTAAAAAAGACTATATATCTCAGGGAGGAGAGAGGGAGAAAAATTTGGAACACAAAGTCTTACAAAAATGAATGTTAAAAACTATCTTCGCATGTATTAAAAACTATCTTCGTATTGGAAAAATAATGTTTTAAATAAAGTGAATACATACATCTACATTTATCAATACATAGATCCATGTGTGTGTATCAAGAAATATAGAGTAAATACAAAGATGAAGAAAGAAAAATACAGAGACAAAGAGAGAAACAATTAAATTTTAACCCAGATTAAGGGAGAGAGACACACACAGTAATGGCAGACCACTAAAGCACTACAGTTTATGTATATAAACATAGGCATGTTATATGTGTATTTGAGTATCTGTCTTGCATAGACAAAAATCCAAATGCTCAAAGTACTGTCAAACATGCAAGTCTTTTGTGGAATTACTCTAGGCAGCTCCCTCAGGTTCGGAGGAAGCAGGATGCAACCAGGACTTCTTGGCATGTGATGCTGACACTTACTCATATTGACTGGTATAAATGAACTTCATCAGAATAAGCTCCTGCATGTGTTCATGGAAAATGTCTTCCAAGGTCCGTCCCCATTCTTCTCTCAGCCATGTTCGGAATTCCTGCCACAATAATAAAATTTATGAAATTCTCCACAGAAAATTGGCACAAAGAGATATCTTTAAATGATCATCCCCCAGCTGTTTGTAGAGGACGTACAGCTAGGAGACAGCTTCCCATATGGTACGTGGAGCATCTTCCTTAATTGGGACCCAAAGCCCAGAATAGGAGTTTCAGCTTCTCTGAGAATGCAGGCAAGAGAGTAGCACTAAGGTACCTGCTTCCATTAGTTATCACATTAATCACCTGGGTGTTCCGGAGCACAAATCTCTCTTAAAATGCTAACACTGGGTACATTCTGCTTGTTTCTAATTCAAACTGTAACAGACTCTAAACAAAGGAATTACTGCAAGACAGGCAACAGGAACGGGGACAGCTGCCAGAAGCATTTGTAACACACAAATACAACCACCATCTTAATTACATTTTTACAAGCCAGTTTCTCAGATACCATTTTCTGATATAAAATGAAAGACAGCATGGTATCATGGAAAAAGCTCTGGGCCCAGACTTGGGAGAGATCTGGCTCACATCCCCCTCAGCCACTGACCAGCTGTGGTTCTGTAGGCAAGTCCCTTAACTTCTCTGAGCCTTGGGTTTCCTCCTTTGTAAAACAAGGAATAACAATGTCTCTGTGAGACCAACCTCAAAGAGATTTTTTCAAGAGTTACAGGAGATAACACATGTGAAAGTACTTCATAAACCTTTAGAACTATGTACATAAAAACACACTTGTACACACATCAGCTACTCGTAATAAAATAAAGCCAAAAATGGCATCTACCAGAAAAAAGGAGACCTGAAACTCAATAAGTTCTTTTTAATCACTTTGTAGTTTACATTGAAGACTGAATCACTGATTCATGACAGCAGCCCTAAGGTTCTATCTGCAATACAAGCTTCTGTACCACCTGATTTCCAGTTAATGGCATGAGAATATGAATGATGCAAATAAAGTAATGCATCAGATTGTCTCTCCAAGTCCTCACTACAAAACACAGCAAAATTAGCATTTCAAAATCTTTTCTTCAACAACAGAAGTTCTTCTGTTATGAAATTTAGATTAGCTATAAAATGTTGAGAAATCAGACTCAGGAGCTTCTTAAATCAAGCTAAAATATTATTTGACTAAAAATGCCATTTGATCAAATTAAACACTTTTACTTTTCAGCAGGCTTTTTTAAAAGCTTTCTACAGATAGCTCCAATCACTTAACAAAGGAGATATAAACACTGAGCTTAGTTCATTCATCCTAGGGAAGAAAATCTATACATATGAACTTAATTCATATGGAGCAACTTCTAAAAATGTGTTAAAATGCATCTCAATGCTAAAAATTCTACTAATATTATCTCTACCCTCTCTTTCTCCAAAAGGAATACAATAAACAGTGAGTAACATATCCCTGTTAAGCCATTTTAATGGGTGTCCACCCACCTGCATTCCAAAGACAAACTTACCTCTTGTCTCCCACCAGACATCCTATGATGATCTGTCTGGTTGCACTTGGTAGAAAACTCATCCTTCTTTACAATCTAGTAATTCATAGGAGAAAAGCAGAACTGACAACAAGAAATATTATGTGAACAATTTGGCCTAAAAGGATTCAAGCACACAATATGAAACAGGAAATTGGGGATATTCCTCTGGTTTATTCAATTAGCCAAACAATCCTATCTTGAAGGCAATTTTGGCGATCATAAGTATGAAAGGTTAAAATGGCAGAGGCACACTTCAATAGCCTGAAATAACAATTCCCTTCTCAGAGGTGAAGGTACAAGTGACATTGAAGGAAGAAAGGCAGGCATTCTGTTCTCACAGAACTTCTGGGGCCCTGACTATTTGCCAAAATCTAATGCCAAGGGGAGGGTAGTTTACTGCAATGCGGGTTCCCCTGCAACAAGAAAGACCCAAGTGTGGGAAAACCCATATGATAACCCAGAGGTCAATGTGAATGAATAATCAATAGTTTCCTTTGAATTTTCCTTTAAGAGTTACATTAAGTCAAAAGAGATTAAATAATTCATAAGAGGGAGAGGGTTTAAAAGATTTGTCTTCTTCTCTCCAAAGCATAATTACTGGTAGAATATATGGGCATAAGCCAAGAAAATTAACTCCTAACTCAACTGACATGTGACAAGCACATGCTCCTTGTAAACATAAATAGAGAAGTGTGCAATATGCTTACCTGAATATGGCCATTATGGGGCCCTTTGTGACCATACATACACTCAACAGTTGCAGACTTTCTTTCCATTAAGTGAATCCTAAATAGAGGTTTAAATCTCATGGGGTCATCAACATGGGGGTCATGGGGAGGCAGATACATCCAACCAATGATAAATAAACCATCTACCTGTACCAAAAGAGAGAAAGCTATGAGAAAGAGTTAAAAATCCTTCAACGACTGACTGATCTCAAATGTTCCCATAGCTCTCACCCCAGCCTCTTCAAACATGCTATACTTTCCCCACTACCTCCTCTGAGTATACTTTAGTTTTAGAGATTGCTTTTCCAATTATCAGCTTGAGACTCAAGTAGATGGCAAATTCTCAGTGAGAACTAGAAAAAAGAAAGGTACCTTCTAATAAAGCCAATTTTAAGACACTCTAAGAATCAATGTTTGATTGATCAAAACCTCCTTTATCATATAAAACCTAACTCTAGGCATGTGGCTTCTAGTTCCAGAGACAGGCTGGGAAAATGACTCTCCAGTTTATAACTCTTAGGATCACAGGTTTGGAGCTGGACGAGGTCCTCCAGTACATCCAAGCTCATCCACATGTTTCACAGTTTTATCAAAGGCCAAAGGAAGTTAAGTGACCTAAGTTTACCCAGGTAGAAGTTGCAGAGTTTGATGCCCAAGCCAGAGCTGAGTGAATTACATTGTGCTACACCAAGATCATTGTCTGGGACAAGATAACTGGGGCAGTTATTATTTTATAAGGAATTATTTATTTCTATCTACTTATTTACTGCTTTTGGAAGATAACATTTCCTCCTTACTCTACTATTCAGTTCCAGTAAGAAAAACAATCCCTCCCCTTGATCAAAAGAAAAATAAATAAATAAACTACCATGTTCATTTCAAAGGAAAAACAATCAAAAAGCAAGTCATGTTTTCTTGAAGAGCATTAGATATAAATCCCTCCCAAAAATGAATTCTTTGTTAGTGCTTCTTCTTCCAGGTTGCAGAACTTAAGGCAACAGAACAAAACAATGAATTGGAACAAAGACTAGTCAAAAATGTACAGGGTGGTTCATTTAAACCAGCTCTGCATGTACTAAAAATGAGGTTATACAACTTCTAAGCCAGGGACCCATATTTGCATTCATATCTATCTTCACTGGCCATATCTACTTTTTAAAATGAATAGAAAACAGTCAAAAGAGGATCCAATGCATTCAAAAAAAATGCTAAAATATAACTTTAAAGTACTCCAGAGTCAGGGGACAATAGGTTTATTTCAATGTATATCTTTTCCCAAAATTAATTTAATCTTCAGTAGATCATAACTGAACTTGTTGTAGGTAGGCAAGAAGCTAGAAACTGAATGGTGAAATGGGCTTGTGGGGTTTAGTGGGCAACATAAACTGTATAAAAGAGGAGTGGCAAAGAGCCAGCTTCCCACCTTGATTTCCAGAACTCCAACATTGGGTACATATTAAAGAGTAAGCTTAAAAACAAAAATGAAACTCCCCAAATAGCACCCAACTTTATTTCCAAAAGCTTTATCATAACTGCAACATGTATTGCAATGAAATTTCACAAGGAATTAATTGAAGATGTTCTGAAGAAGGTAGGCTACAGGCTTGTCCAGCCACATACCTTGGGATCCTTGGGAACAACTGCCTTGGGGTTTCAGGTTAGAATCAGAATGGAGAGAGGACAGTTTCAGCTTTACCTCCCCCATTTCTTCATCTTTTTTGCATGGTTACTTCCTAGCCAACAAGAACAATGAAAATCTAGCCCACTGAGGGACATTCATAACAGGATTGCAAAGGCTTCAGGCTTAGACACAGGCAAAACTAAAAATCCCAAAGAATTCATTAGATCTTTAGCAACTAGCCAAGAATTCAAAAGAACTCTTCCAGATCTTGAGTGCCAGAGGAAGCCTCAAGGACTCATGCCTTGGATAGTCCTAATAAACTCCCAAATTACTGATGGGGTTTGGAGCTCAGCAGCAGCATCTGGCTTATTGTGATGTAAAACCATGGTGTCAAACTCAAATAGAACTAATCTAAGCATTGGCTTTTAGACTTGGAAAACAAGTTAACATTAACTAAGTTGTATTGTATCTTTACTTATTTTGTTGCAGATTTCCCTATGACTTTTTTTTTTTTATTTGTAAAACATATGTATGGGTAATTCTTCAACATTAACCCTCCCAATGATATTTTAATCTGGAACTTGGGCCTGGAGTTTCACAACCCTGAAGTAAGGCACTACTCCTTTAATATACAGATGGCAGAAAACACTGTCATCCATAACTCTAGGGATACCAAATTATTATTCAAGATCTTCACTGCTTACTGGCTTGTACTAATTCCTACAATTAATCTATTTATTCCTATTAAAATCCAAGAAAATTTTGGACCAGAGCTAGAAAATTTAAGGAGATCAGATAAACCCTATTTCTAAATGCCAATTTCAATTCTTCCAATTTGCCCAAAGAGGCCTAGAGGGAAGTAAGGCAATTTCAGTTGATTTGCTTCCCTGGTTTTAATGTCACCTCTTGCTGAGGACAGTCGCTTCCTATGCATGCTACTCTATTAAACTTAATGTACAGATAAATATACCAAGTAATGCTTATGTGCTTTTAGAAGCACACATGATATTAGAGAAAAATAAATTAATCAGGGCACCTGCTCCCCAAAGGCAGGGATTACAGGACTCTGGCTGAGAGGAGCAGCTGTGCTTCGAGGTCCCGTAGTGCCCACTCTGGGACTGCTCTGATACTCTCTGTAGTCCCTAATAAGAACCTAACCCTAAAGCTAAAGATTCATGACAATACCATGTTCCCCAGGGACACCAGTTCACTTTGACTCAAAAGCAGTAAATGCCTGCTGGATGCAAGGCCTGGTCCCATGGGCCACGGGGACAGCTTGGAGCTGTTCAGGAGAGATCTGATCTTCAATCAAGGCCAGCCAGAGACTCTAGTCCCCCAATGCTACCTTTCAAACTAAGAAGCACAAACAAATGAGAAAAATCACCCTGCTGCAAATTACTCTCCAGGGAAGAGCAATTTTGATAAATTTTTGCCTCACCCTGCTGCGAATTACTCTCTAGGGAAGAGCAATTTTGATAAATTTTTGCCTATCATTCACTAGCTATAAGAAAGCAAACAAACTAACTACATGGAAATTTTTTCTCCAACAGTCAACATCTGTTTATCAGATAGTCTAAGAATAGTAAGATTAAAAAGCTATTTCCAGTCAGACTTTGCTTGATAATAAAATCTACTACCTTGAAAAATTACAGATGTAGAATTTCTTAATAATATTCCAAATTTCATGTAAGAATGAATGTTAGCATAAACTGAAGGTAAAAATAAATAAATAAATTGAGAACCCCAGTCTTGTGTTTATTAGGCACACAAGAATAAAAAGAACTTAGAAATGAAAACTTCAGTCTGGGGCCTTCCATGATATTTCCCCAAAATGTCCCAATGTGGATATGATGCCAAATAGAGATCATTCCAACAATTCTGAACTGCATGTACAAGACAACCACTAAAGCTTTTCTGAAGGCAAAAGGTTTCATAAGCAGTCCCCTTTTTTGATTCTTTATATAAAAAACACTTATGTTAAAAATTAGTATTTGATATATAATTAATAACAAAAGAGGGGATTTATGCTGTTTACTTTTCCATAAATAAAACTTCTCTGACTACTTACCACAACATTCAACAGCCCTCCATATGGCCCAATGTCTGGTTGCCACAATCCCAAAATATGTCTATATCGGTGAAGCACTAAGGAAAGAGAAAAATATCAAGACTACATTTCAAACTGAATACACTAAGTTGAATTAAAGAGGGTAATAAAGCAAAGGGGGGAGGGGTGAAGAGGGGAAAGAGGAGATCACATCATATAGAGTTTAAGGGGGAAAGTCTATTATGAAAAATAGAAAAAGCAACAAATCTTATCCAGAATTTTTTGGAGGACGAATAGTCAAGGATATTCCTTATTACAAGTGCTTAATAAACCTTCAAATGACATAGAAAATTATAAGCTTAAGTGGGATCTTTTTAAAAATTCATTCAAATAGCAAGTGTTTAGTGTGCACCTGCAGTTTGCAAGAGACGGTCCCACATGCCATGGGAGTTTTATGTAAAGCAGTGTTATAACTGCTGAGAGAGAGGTATGACCTGCACAAAAAAATAACCCTAATAGGCAGAGTGGGTTAGAAATCATACCAGTTCTGGGAAGATCAGGTTGCATTCCCACCCAATCAAACCAGATTGCTCAGGAGCAATATTCACCCCAGGTCTGGAAGGAGCTAGATGAACAAAATAACTCAAGAGGGAGGCACACATGTAAGACTGGGACAGGTCAAGGAAATGGGAAAGATGGGAGAAGCATCAGAAGGGGAGAATAATTAAGCCTGGAAAAAGGTCTGGGGACACTGCCTGAAGAACAAGGCTGAAATGCCTGGACTTCATTGTCGACTATGGGAAGACAGGGAAGGTTTCTCTCCACACGGGGTTTGGTGGCTGTGTGTAAAGGGACTGGGCCCACAGTGGAGGCCACTGCACCAGTATAAGTCTGTCATAATTGGAGGCAGGCCCTGAAAGGTGGTAACAGGAAGAAAGATAAGGACTGACCTAACAGGCACGGGGAGGGGGAGGAAGATTGACTTAGTAACTAACTATCAATACAGGAAGAAGAGAAGTGGCACTCAAAAACTACTCAAAACATATACATCCAATTAGTACTGTTTCTTCAAAACTGCCATCCCAGTAGACTCTACCTTTTTCCCAACAGTGTTGTTAGGCATTGTAGTACAGAAGCTCCACCAGAAAAGTCTCATTAGCTTACAGTCAACATCTCTTTTTGGAGCAAATAGGCGATTACCCAGTTCAAGCACCAGACCCATTGGCTCCAAACACCTTTTGGTTCTTGCCCAAAATGAGAACTCCTCTCAAAGGAAAAAGATTGCCACTCCTGAGGAAATTCTACAGTGGGAGGCTGAGGCTCTGAAGACAGTTCCCCAAAAGAAGCTCTAAAGATACACTGAGCAAAGGTAACATCCTTGAAATAAGTACAGAGGCTTTCCCATCCCCATCGACACCCTTCCAAGGGGACACCTTGGAAAAGTTTCTGTGATATCTGTGTTTAAAATAAAAAAGAAAGTAACTATTACATTGTAATCACATTTGATAAACTCTGGAAGCAGTTACTAGTGTTACCACTATTAATACTGCTGCTGCTGCTATGGCTATTTAGATAAATCTAAGACATTGCTATAATTCAAAAATAAATCTATATTTTAGTCATTTTTTTAGTTCCAGGTCTTGATTCCATCTTTGTGGGAAAAGTTTTTGGTGAGAAAAGATTCTTTTTCCTATTACACCTAGCTTACTTATAGAGTGTTTGCCAAAGAATAAGAAATTAAGGGAGTTGACCTGATAGAGAACAGGTCATCCTGGCTCCCAGATCAGCCCTGTCTACCTCTCTGCCAAAGCTGCTTTTCTTTAGTAAACATACAGGATTAAAAATTGTCATATTACAGCACAAAATCTCTGCCTTATACTGTCTCTTTTTTAAGAGCTAAACCATAAACTAATTTCAGTTAATAAACAGCTAGGCACCTGTTTTAAGTTTAAATGAAACAAAACAACAGGCTGGGATTTGTTCAAGTGAACTTTAGATATCTGTAAACAGCCACTGTCCCTGGAGGTAAGCCATGGCTGCTTGTCATTTTGATGTAGCACATCACATTGCATTCTAGATGTTCAAATTTAAAGGTCACAGAGACAGAATTAAATTATGATTTAGTCTTAAACAATGTTCCTTGAGTCTCAATAGTGACTAAGTAATTTAAGTTTGTTTCCAAATGGTGTGTTATGGTCATCTGTTGTATAAAGTACTTAAATGTTTGTATACATGGGAGAAAAATGTGTACAAATTCAATGTGATGAAGAATCAGAGAAATAATGACAAATATTAATATTAGGAAAAGATAGAGTTATATCCCTTTACACCCCCACAAACTCTCTTCATTCATAATAAAATCCTTTCGATTCAAAGATCAAATTGAAAGAAAATATATTACTAGAGAAATTTTGACCATTGTATATTCTTAGTAGAGGTGTTTTTGTTTTTGGTTTTTTTTTCCCATAGTGATACTTAGGACAATCCTTGTTGATTTACAACTAACTAAAAAGTTGAAGTCATGAACCTACAGAAAGAAATACTGAATTCAGGGGCAGGGGATAAAGACTTTATGAAATTATACTTCCACATTATTTTAAGGGTACTAAAACATAATAGTATTGGCTACCACTGGAAGAGTTAAGAAATACAAATCAGAGTTTAAAAATAATGGGAAGTATACAACAGCAGGAAGGAAGATGTGACTGTCTCCCAATACAAAACACAGGACCAAGGACCAGATGACATGACTTCCCACCTCAACTTTTAACTGTAGTCAAGTCACTTCATCTCTGTGGGCCTAATATATGATTATGAAGGTCCTTTTTAAATCTATGATTCTCAATATAAATACAAGTAATCCAATGAAAAACTTTCTCTGGGCTTTTTTTCCCCCTTTTTAAAAAAATTGCCAATAGAACATAATTCAGCATTTAATTATACATTTTTATATATTATTTAATGGCTTTATTCAGTTTTTTAATATTTCAATTTTCAATAAGTCTACACATAAGTTGTTACACATAAAAATAATTTTAGTTTACTTTTTCAAAATTTAAAAATTTAAACTTTTAAACTACAGCACCAACATAACCTTAGTGCTTTATTATAACAAAAGTAGTAATTTATCACCTGTACTAGAATTCTCTAATGAATCCAAATAAAGCTTGAAAGAAAATTTTCAAGAAAGATGCCACAAAAACATTTTACAATATTCCAACTCCAACTAAATGAGAAAAATATGTAATTGAAAAATCAGTAAAAAATGGCAGATTAAACTTTTGGTGTGAACACAATGCTTTTCAGTCAAGTGGATATTTGAGTTTCCATTATGCTTGGGTTCCAAGGGTTTCTAAGTACCAAATCTAAGAAAGCACATTGTTTTTACTGATGGAAATGCTTCCAATCATATTGGGCATAAATCATCTTGATATCTACATGGAATTCCACTACGCAGCAGCAGCTTAATATATGGTAGCCAAAAGGAGCCATTAATTTTTACATAGGGATCATATGGAGAATGAAGTAGGTTATTTCTAAGAATCTCTAAAGTTTCATGCACTGTCATTAGCCATGCATTTGGCTATTCAGAACCTTCCATCTTAAAGTGAGTTTTACAATCTGATACATTGAAATTCCTACACAGTATAAAGAAAGTGAAACAATAGTAGTTTCATTCTGTCATTCTACAGCAAAGAAATTTGCCAAATAAGTAGAGAATTTGTACTTGTGGAACTAATTCCATTACTTAATGTTTAATAAAAACATTTTTATTTACAGTATGATTTTTCAAACCTCTTTCTCTCCCTCTCAATTTTTATATGACTACTGTCTCACATAAACAACACAGAATGCCAGACTGCAACAAGGAAGAAATATGTGGCTTTAGATGTGCTTCTAATCTTCCTGGTTATGTAATCCTAGACAAGTCACTTAACCACTCAGTGTTTCAGATAATTACCTGAGATATATCTGCTAAGGCATAGACAACTATGATGTGTGATAGAGGAAATTCTTACACCAGAATTTCTCTACATTAGTCTGTGGATCCCTTCCTGTATTTGTGGAGTTAAACTAAAACCCGTCCTAAAAAATTAACAATTAAATTGAAAAAGAAATATTCTTAGAATATTTTGCAACAATTCAGTCATTAAAAGATCCAACCATTCTGGATAGCAATTTGTATCTATACCCAAAGGGCTATCAAACTGTGCATACTCTTTGATCCAGCAGATACTTAGATACAAACTTTACTGGGTTTGTATCCCAAAGAGATCATAAAGGAGGGAAAAGGACCCACACATGCAAAAAATGTTTGTAGCAGCCCTTTTTGTAGCAGCAAAGAAATGGAAACTGAATGGATACCCATCGGTTGGGAAATGGCTGAATAACTTATGGTATATCAATGTTATGAAATATTATTGTTCTATAAGAAATGATCAGCAGGATGATTTCGGAGAGAACTAGAGAGACTTACATGAACTGATGCTAAGGGAAGTGAATAGAACCAAGAGAACATTGTACACAAGAACAATAAGATTATGTAATGATCAATTCTAATGAATATGGCTCTTTTCAACAATGAGATGATTTAGGTCAATTCCAATAGACTTGTCATGGAGACAGCTATCTGCATTCACAGAAAGGACTATGGGGGCTAAGTGTGGATCACAACACAGTATTTTCACCTTTTTTGCTGTTGTTGTTTGCTTGCTTTTTTTTTCTCATTTTTTTCCCCTTTTGATCAAATTTTTCTTGTGCAGCATGATAAAGGTGGAAATAGGTTTAGAAGAACTGCATATGTTTAACCTATATTGGATTACTTGCTGTATAGGGGAAAAGGAAGGTGGGGAGATGGAGAAAAATTTGGTGAATGTTGAAAACTATCTTTGCATGTATTATGGAAAAAACAAACCCTGAAAATGCAATCAGTAAACAAAGCTGGTTAATATTTCTCAAGTATTAAATTATTTATTGGTTGGATTCAATTCAATTCATATAAAGCCATACTTATGAAGCTGAGACATCAAGTCATTAGAAAAATTCAGACTGTGGCTCAAATTTACATTTAGTTTACTAACCTTAAAGAACAGATGGACACCTGTCAAATTGGCTAAAATGACAGGAAAATATAATGATGAATGTTGGAGGGGATGTGGGAAAGCTGGGACACTAATACATTGTTGGTGGAACTGTGAACGGATCCAACCATTCTGGAGAGCAATTTGGAGCTATGCTCAAAAAGTTATCAAGCTGTGCATACCCTTTGACCCAGCAGTGTTTCTATTGGGCTTATATCCCAAAGAGATCTTAGAGGAGGGAAAGGGACCCACATGTGCAAGAATGTTTGTGGCAGCCCTTTTTGTAGTGGCTAGAAACTGGAAACTGAATGGATGCCCATCAATTGGAGAGTGGCTGAATAAATATATGTATAAGTATATGAATGTTATGGAATATTATTATTCTATAAGAAATGACCAGCAGGACGATTTCAGAGAGGCCTGGAGAGACTTGCATGAACTGATGCTGAGAGAAACGAGCAGAACCAGGAGAACATTATACACAGCAACAACAATACTATATGATGATCATCTCTGATGGACATGGCTCTTGTCAACAATGAAATGTCTCGAACCAGTTCCAATTGTTCAGTGAAGAAAGCCATATACACCCAGAGAGAGGGATGTGAAATGTGAACCACAACATAACATTTTCATGCTCTCTATTGATGTTTGCTTGCATTGGGTTTCCTTTCTCAGTTATTTTTTGTTCATGTAGATACGATTGTTCTTGCACAGCAAGATAAGTATGGAAATAAGTATACATATATTTGACTTGTCAAGTATTTTAATATAATTAACATGTAGTGGACTTCCTGCCATCTAGGGGAGGGGTGGGGACTGAGGGGAAAATTTGTAATGGAAAGCTTTGTAAGGAGCAATGTTGAGGAACTACCCATACATATGTTACGCAAATAAAAAGCTTTAATAAAAAATAAAAATAAAAAAAGAACAGATGGAGTTGTATCACTGTAACTCAAATAGAAACAATTCCTACAGACATACTGGCCTAGAAAACCACAAGTTGACATCATGTATGTCACAGTGTTTTTATTTGATTAAACATTTCCCAGTTATATTTTATCTGGTTAAACTCGACACCTCTGGCTAAAGTATATCTACTACCAGTGGAAAGGATCAGGAAGGGTCATCTTCATGAGTTCAAGTTCTGCCTCAAATACAAACTGATTGTGTGACCCTAGGTAAATCATTTTACCTTCTCTGCTTCAGTTTCTTCATCTGTAAAATGAGTTGGAGAAGGAAATCCACTCAGGATCTTGGCCAAGAAAACCCAAAAAAGGGAATCATGAAGAGCTGGATGTGACTGAAACTATACAACAACCAAAAGGAGAATTCTATACTACTATTAAGGTTTGTTCTGACAACTACTCAAAGTAGTAAATATTCTGACTCAGCAGGAATAGACTATTCTCAGGTTAACCTTCAAAAGAAACTCTATAAAACTTCTCAGCAGCCACCACTGGTAAACAACAGAGCAACAGAAGTTGTGAGGGTTTTTTAGGAGTCTTAACTTTTTATATTCATCAACCCCAAACTTTTCTAGAACCTAGGGGGCAGGGGGTGGCTTAAGGTAGGGAGGGGGTGACTCCAAGAGGAAGAGAAGGGGAAAGTCCCAGGCATTCCACCCACTCTTTCCCCATTCATCTCCTCCCTTGTCCCAGAACATAGCTTTGCTGCTTCACTACTCAAACTAGTTGGATAAGATGGGAGTTTCCAATTTTATTTTTTTTAGTTTATTTATTTTTTAATACACATTGTTTTATGAATTATGTTGGGAGAGAAAAATCAGAGCAAAAGAGATTTAAAAAAGAAACAGAAAAAAAGAAGTGAACATAGCAAGTGTTGATTTACATTTAGTCTTCTTAGTTCTTTCTCTGGTTGCAGATGGCATTTTCTGTCCAAAGTCTACTGGGATTATCATCTCAGATGAACTACTGAGAAGAACCAAGCCTTTCATGGTTGATCATCGCACATTCTTACTGTTATTGTGTACGATGTATTACTGGTTCTGCTTGTTTCACTTATTATGAGTTCATGTAAATCTTTTCAGGCTTTTTCTATAATCAGCTTGTTCATCATTTTTTTATAGAACAGTAACATTCCATTACCTTCACACCATTCCCCAAGTGACGAGTATCTACTCATTTTCCAATTCTTTTCTACCACAAAAAGAGCTGTTGCAAACATTTTTGCACAGGTAGATCTTTTCCCTCCTTTATGATTTCCTTGGGCTACAGACTCAGTAATGGCACTGCTGGATCAAAGGACATGCACAGTTTGATAGCCTTTGGGCATAGTTCCAGGTTGCTCTCCAGAATGGTTGGATCATTTCATAACTCCACTAACAATGCATAAGTGTCCCAGTTTTCCCGCATCCCCTCCAACATTTATTATTATCCTTTCCTGTCATCTTAGCCAATCTAAGAGGTGTGAGTAATTTTATTTCTTCTAGTGAGATGTAGGACTTCTAGGCCTTACCATCGGTCCTGCCTCTATACCCTGAAAAACCCCAGAAACTGCCCAGTAGGCCTAATGACAAACTTGGGTCTTGCCATCAGTCCCTCTACTAAACTTTTAGGACAACCAGATCCTCTAGCCAACCTGTAGCTGAATTTTCTTTGATGTATTGTCTCTCCCAATCAGCAGACTGCAGCCTTACAAAAATCCTAGAAGGTAGGTGCTATAATTATTCCCATTTTACAGATCAGGAAACTGAGTCATACAAGTTAAGTGACTTGTCCTGGGACCATCTGAAATGTCTGTTAGGAAGATTCTGAAGATCACCCACCAAGATATGGTACCAAATACTTAAGTACTTTCTCAAGCTGAACTGCCAAGCATTCAAACTCAAAGTCTACTGCAGAATGTGACTTCCTTAAGGAAAAGATATAACAACCTTTTTCTATTTCAAGGAGAAAAAGGAAAAGAATAAACATTTATATTGCACCTCCCATGCACCAGACACTGGGTTAAGAGTTTTTACCATTATTATGTCATTAGATCCTTACAACTCTGACGTGAGTGCTATGATGAGCCCCATTTTGCGCTTTGAGAAGCTGAAGCAATCGAAGGGGAAGTGACTTGCTGCTGAGAGTCACCTGCTAATAAGCACCTGAAGTCACACTCCTTACTCAAGGCCCAGTGCTCTGGCACCACACCAGCTGCTTCTTCACACTGTGCATAGTACCTAGGAAGCACTTAATAAATGCTTTTTCCTTCCTCCAGAGTTTTCAAAGCACTTTCCCATCTCATCTGATCCTCACAATCCCTCTTACAGATGAGGAAACAACACTTAATGCTTCACCCAGAAACCCATCATGGTCAGTCAGAGAGTCAAGTCCAGAACTTAAGTCTCCTGACTTCAAGTTCTATTTTCTTTCTACCATAACATGCTGTTTCTTATTGGAAAGAAACTGGAAATGTTGGGGAGGAATCCTTAGAATATAACATATCTGGGAAGAAAAATCTACCTTTTTTCCCCCAAGGGGCCTTTATTTAAAATGGGCAATATAGTGAGAGTGAGCAAGGGTCCTGTAATTATGCTGACACAAACAGGGAGACTTGAAGGGGAAAGGACTGTGCAATGTCTCAACCTGCACATCTATTTTAAACTCTTTAAAGTTTATATTTTCATTTATGTGACTTGAAATTGCATCAAAAGCAACTTAGAAAAAAAAAAGAGAAAAAAAGGAAAAAAAGAAAAAAGAGGGAAAAAAAGAAAAAAGAGGAAAAAAGAGAAAAAAAGATAAAAAAGAAGAAAAAAGAGAGAAAAAAAAGAAAATTTTAAAAAGAGAAAAAAAAGAAAAAAAAGAGAAAAAAAAGGGGAAAAAAAGCAACTTAGAAGGGGAGAGGGGGAGGGAGAGAGAGAGAAAGAGAGAGAGAACCATTACAAATCACATAGACAAGGAAAACCAAAAAGCTACCCTGATATTAAATCTAAGATTGGTTAATAAAGCAAATATTCATACCCAAGAGCCATGCAGTACAGGATTAAACACTCAAGAATACAGCATGCTCTGATAAATGTAGAAATACGTTTACAAGAATTGCACGTGTTTAACCTATATGGGATTACTTGCTGTCCAGGGAAGGGGAGTGGGAGAAAGGAGGGAGAAAAAATTGGAACACAAGGTTTTGCAATGATGAAAATGAAAAACTATCTTTGCATATATTTTGAAAATGAAAAACTATTATTTTTAAAAATATAGCATGTTTCTCAGAAAATAATCCAAAAGATCATTATATGTAATCTCCATATTACTTAGTTAAAGCCAAGCTCATTTTTTTTCCTTTAGGTTATTTTACTTAGCTACAGCTAAATTATTTCTCCCCCCAACTCAGAAAATCATTTATGACAATTTACAATAGTTTCCTATTATTCAATGTAAGTGCATCTTACTTCATCAAAATCAATTTTTGAAAGTTCATGGTATAACACAAAGTATAGGATATACCTGGCCATAAAACAATTTCAGCTTTCTATCAACATGTCAAAAACTATAATATTCCCATGTGATAATAAAGAACCACTAGTCTCAATATAAATATAAAAGCTAGAATGCCAGATGTTAAAAGCATTAGAATAATATTTAAATTATAAATTCTTTCTGGAAAAAAAAAAAGGTTCCAAAGGGAAAAAGGATTATTAAACTCAATTCAGATCTGGAAAGAAATCATTTTTTAAAATAAGTAATAATATCTATTTATAATTAACAAGGTTTAGTAAAGTTAATTTTTTTTAAACCCACACCCATAGTCACAGCACATAAGAAACGGGCTAGAATTTTAATGTGGCCACTGCAGCAAATCTCTGACCCTTCTGCTGACCTACATCATCGCTCATGCCTGTTTTTGATCTCTTCCCTACTTTCTTCCCAAGACTTCCTTAAATGTCTTTGTTATCCAAAGACACCCAAAATGTCTTTATAATCAGCTTATTTTCCCATTACTCTTACTCTGTCTTTACTGTTTTCAAGGATGGTTTCAGCTAATTCTGAGCTTCTTCTACATCTTTAGAAGTATTTCTTCTGGTTAGACTCTACTCCATAGCTGTTAAGGATTATCTATGAGGGTGAAAAGGGATAGGAACAGAGGTAGAAAAGCAGACATATTAATTAATGATGAAAAAAAGCCTGCATCCCCTCTTGCCTACTAGAAGCTAGTATTATCATATCTAGGTCACCTTCACTTTTTTGAGTCATTGTTGACTTTAAAATGTTTTTTTACTTGTTGGATCTTCTAATTTTATCATCACTCCTACTCAACAATCTTAACCTGTAATTTATAGTCTGAGAGAGCAGTATGGTCCAGAGTATCCCTAGAGGGCTGAGTGAACTGCTAGATGTACAGAGGCAGGACTTTCACCTAGGTCTTCACAACTCCTTAGGGACTCTCTATCTATTATATTATACAAAGTTCTTTATAATTGTATTAATCATCTAAAAAGTATTGTGAAACAATCAAGATAACTTTAACTTAATATCATGATGCAAGTAAACATTCATTCTCTTAAATGAGAAGTTGTTAAAGTAACTAGAATAATGAATGGAGATGACACTGATGAAAGTAGGGAGGGTCAGGGTAAGTTTGAAGGGCAAGTTAATATTATGTGGATCCAAAAGATTTTTTCATATCCAACTACCACACTATATAAATAAGGATGTAAATTCAGCAAGGGAGCCCATTTAGAATTCAAACGCAAAATGATGGCTAATGTTCAGAATAAGCGAATTGCTTAAGTTTCATTTTAGAGGAAGAAAAAATATTTGAGGACTTCTGTCTAGTACTCTCTGCCCTGATCCTGCATGAACCAAATTAGAGTCCCTTAAGTACATTTTTAATGTTATATAATTGGTAGGCTCCTGGGTCTTATGTAGTATTGATCACAAATATGATGAGACTTAATCCCTAAGGCTAATAAACTTTAACCAGTGCCACCACTCAGAAATACTCTCTCTACCCAAAACAAAAGTACATCTTCCTGAAAAGTGATGAGCAGTACAAAAGCCAAAGTGATCGTCAGTTTGCTCTGAGATCAGCAAAATCCTAACATTCTCTGTGTGTTAGGATCATCATGCAGCATCTTGGGCGTGCTCTCCGCAAAAAGCATAAGCTGACAGCAAGTACGTACGGCAGGTGTAAACATCTCTGTATTCCATGTGCTCGTAATCGGGAAGAATTTTCATAAAACGTCCCGACTTCACTCGTGGATTTATACCTGAACAGACACAGCAGGGAAAGTACTAAAGAAGATGTTTCCAGTTTTCATGACTATATACACATTTTCATAGGCTGTAACACTGTCTTTCTCTTTAGTTCTAAATAAAAAACCAATTAACCAAGTATAATACAAGGTACAGATATATGATCAGCTGCTAGTCCAGAACTTCAGTCCTGACCTGTACACCCAATTCTGGGAAATACTAGTCCTCTAAATGAGGACTTCCAACAACAAACCCAGAATGGGATATTACCAATGTTTATAATAATTCTCTCATTCACTCCCCATTCCCATTTTGACTGTTTGTACTTAATTTTTTCTAACTTAAGAGATTAACGAGGTTCACAAGAGCCTGTTAGAGGCAGGCTTAAGAAGAATGAGAATGTTTGCAAGACTTGGCTTCCCTGACAGTGGACAGCCAAATGATTCAGAGACCCTCTTCATGTACCTGAAGGTTAACTTCAAGTTCACTTTGCTGATCTCAGCAGACAGGCCAAGATCTGACAAGCACCATTTGGGATCTTTTCAACCACCTGGCCTTAGGATAAGATAAATTCCTCCCTGGAAGCCTTGGATAAAATTGGATGTGCTGCCCCTTGTTTTGGAGAAAGGCAAAGAAACATGCAGCATCTCTATTTTGCTAATTCGATTGGTCAAACTCTTAAATTGATTTTGCCCTGAAAATAGCAGCTCCTGTTCTAAGGAGCAGCAGAAAACCAGACTCTATCTATGTCAGCTTAGCCATTTCAAGGTTCCTTGACCACAAAGGTAATGACAATCACCAAACACATTCTGGGGAGGCTTCCGGTCTATAATGTGATGATGTCATTGTTTCTACAAAGTACAAAATTCATTACATAGAACACTGCCCCCATTCTACTCTTACTGCACTGTCCTCTACACACACACACACACACGTATGTGCACACACAGAGACATGCACACACAAACACAGATACCATACACATACAGATACCACACACAAACACATGTGTGCACAGAGACATGCACACACATACATACACACAGTGACACATACAAACATACACAGACATGCACAAGCACACACAGATACCCTCAAAAACACCCATGCACACACACTCAAACACATGTGCGCACATATACACCCACACACGCACATGCGCTCAATTTTCCCCATCAATTCCCTCCCGGCTTCTCTCCCTCCTTAGAGGCAGCACCTGGCCAGATCCCCCTCTCAGAGCCACAGACCAGCGTCTGGGCAGCCTCCTACACCCTCAGCTGGGACAAACTAGCCAGAAAGAGTTTTCCCATATCTCACTTTATACTTCTCAGGGTCATAGGGCACACCAACTAACTAGTAGGAAGATATTACTGGATTTTCTCCCATATTAACACTATTATTGTAGCTAAGGCTAAGAGGCAAAAATAAGTCCTCTTGGTTCTTTGAGGGAAGCCTGGAAAGGTACAGGCCAAGTGTCATAACCAGCTCCAAAGGACATTACCACTGGGAAAACACATTTTGTTGTATTAATTTCAGTTTTGAATAAAACAGCCAGTGCTGGACTTGTGGTCAGGTAGATCTCAATTCTAATTTTGCTATACTTATTAGCTGTGTGACTTTAAGCAAGTCAAACTCTCTCAGCATGTTTCTTTACAGGAAAATGGAGGAAATGACAAGACTTACTAGCACAGCATTACGAGGATCAAATGAGTTAACACATGTGAATCCATTGGCAAACCTCAAGGCAGCATTTAAATCCAAACTCTGAGGGCCCCCTCCTAATACAAGTTCCCTGGGCACATTTTTTCCATTTTGTTTCTGTATCCTCAGCATTTAGCACAACACTGATCACAAAAGGGCTTGATATACAAAGATTTAGGATTAAGAAGAGAATACTCACGATTCCTAAGAACAAAGGATTGAGCCCTGGAAGGAACCTTAGAATCGCCTAATTCCAAGCCCCTAGCTTTAAAGAAAGCCAAGTCTCAGAGGAGGTGAAATGACTTCTCCAAGGTCACACCAGGCAGAGAAATTTCACAGTGAATCCAGATCAGTGTGACCCTGGGCTCCCAGACTCTAAGGCCTCAACCTCAGTAAAACATTTACAGATGGTTTTCTTAGGAAGACACATCTCCTCTGTAACTTATGATTTGTAGGGATTTGTGTAAGAAGCAGGCTTTGGGCAGGCCAGAGTTGTCTTAGAGTTTGGGAACCAAAGGGAATAACAGGGACAAGAGAATGAGGAATAGGCAAAAAACAGCAGAGGTCAGAGGTCCTGGGTAAGGGGAACAATGGAGAAGAGCAGAGAATGGCCCACAAATTTGACTGAAGATGAGGGCCTAGCCAGCAGGGCTGGAAAAGCAGCCAGAGGAAGGACAGGGAAAAGCCTCAGAAAGAAATAAAAGTAACCCCAAAGAAAGCAACAGTCTCAAGTTAGGAAACAGAAGGAAGACCGTATGTTATGGACAAATGGCACAGGAACAGTATGCACAATGATAGGAGGAAGCTGATGAAAGCCCTTTAAGCTATATAGTCTCTCTCCTATCACTGCAGCATATGGTCCAAAATTAATCTGGGGTATATAAGTACCTTCAGTCCCAAGAGTTTTCAAGATAGGAAACCAAAAGAATAATCACTGCATTCACCTGGAGACTAAGAATGAAAATGACTCAAGTCCCCTGTAAGAGCATGAGATGTACTAAAGGTGACATCAGCTTCCCTGGAAACAAGCAGCCACCAATCAGAAGTCTACTTTAACCTGGTATTGGATCTAGGGCTAGGGCTAGTGTTTAAAGGAACCTCAGCCCAGGTGAATCCTCTATTGAGAAATGAGGAAACTGAAGCCAGAAAGGGGAAATGATCTTCCCCAAACCAGAAAATACAAATGCAAGTATTTAGCAAATGCCCGAGAAGGCAGAGAAGGCACCTTATCAATGCTCATTCCCTTTCTCCTGGTCACACAATTGGCTAGCATCACAGATAGAATTAGAATCTAGGTCCTCTGCCTACAGGCCGCATGCTGCCTACTTCAGTCCTTGGCTAACAGACGGCTTCCCCAACTAGCAAGTCTGAATCTTTCTGTTAGAGAACAGCTCCACAGGCAGGAAGATTCTGTGCTTTTCTTTCCTGACAAACCTGACAAAAAGACTTGGGAAGGGGAGGTCTTCTATGCTAGGGACTTTGGGAGGAGAACCTTCAGTGTACAGGCAAGTCTACCTTTGATATTAACTATGGAAAACTAATCTGCCCACGAGCAGAATCATGGATAAAACTTCAGCACAAGGCAAAAATCTGTGCCCAAACAACTTCCAGATGGCTGTTGTGGATCCCTTTTCAAAAGCTTCCTTATACTAACAAAATAGACAGAATTTTTGCCTATATCCTCTGGGGCCGAGACTAAAATGGCCCCTAATGCACTGTAGATGAAGCCATTTATCAATCCAGCCATTCTGGATAGCAACATAAACAATTTAGTGCCCCCAAAGTCATAGAGCCTTGGACCCTAGTTATAGGGTCAGTATAAGGCCCTTAAGAGATCAACGAAAATGAAGCTATATTTACAAAATATGTACAGCAGCCCTTTGTATTAGAGCAAAGAACTAGAAACAAAAGGGGTGCCCATCAACTAGGGGAATGACTGAACAAATTATGACCTAGGATTGTAATGGAATATTACTATTAGAAAAAACGAAAGGAACAACTTCAGAGAAATCTGGGAAAAAATTGATGCAGAATTAAGTGAGCAGATCTCCCTTCTGCTTTCATTCTGAATTGTCTTCAAAAGTACTTGGTGCCCATCTCTGTTGAGTAAAGGTCCTTTTTCTCTGTGATGCCCATTTAGACCTGTAATCACAGATAATGTCTAAAGTTCCAAACTGTGCCTCACAAAAAAACAACCTATTAAGATTAAATCTAATACAAACAAAAAATGAAACCTCTTTGCTATACCCCAATCTCTCAGGTAAATGACTTAATACCAACAAATAATCTAATGCTGATAACAGTTTACATTGTTCCCCTTAGCAACTTCCAGCTATATTTGAACAGGTGCTCTAACTCTAGAAGGAAGAAATAAAACAAAGCAGAACCAGGGAGAATAAAATCTATCCTTTTTTCTACATGAAATTTCACTTGTAGGAAAGCAAAGGCAGGAAAGAAGGATCACAGAATTTTAGATTTAAAATAGATTTAAGAAATCATCTAGTCCTACGCCCTGTGAACTGGTACCATGGAGTAATTAAAAAAAAAAAATTGTAACTTTCTTCATAAGTGGTTTCCTTTGTAATCGTATTTTATTTCTTACATTTTGAAAAATTATTCTAAGAACATGTCCATAATAGGCCTTATCAAATTGCCAAAGGGTCCATGGCACTAAAGTTTAAGAAATTTGTTCAGTGTTCCAGGCGCATCCAACTATTTATGCCCTCATTTGAGGTTTTCCTGGCAAAGATACTGGAGTTGCACTTCCTTCTCTAGTTCATTTTACTGAGGAGGAAACTGAGGCAAACAGGATTAAGTGGCTTGCCCAGGGTCATACAGCTAGTAAGAATCTGAGGCGGGATTTGAAAATGAGTCTTACTGACTCCAGGGCCAGCACTCTATCCTCTGCAATACCTAGTGGCTGGATAAAAATCCCTGTTCTAGGTCAATCTGAGGACCCAAGAAGTAGAGTGATTTCATCATAGTTACTAGGACCCCACACTTATGATTCTCAAGGCCAACTTCACAGTATGGAAGAAAGTCACTGTTAAAGGATTTCTGAAAGAGGAAGCCTTCTCATTCAGATTACAATCTATCCTACCCAAAATCCAATTAACTCCTGGCTTGAATGCTTTCTAGAGGAAGCCTCTCCATGAATTTAAACAAGCAGCAAATCCTTGAAAGGGAATCAAAGAGCATTTCCCAAATCACAACATAAATTACTAAAACCAGAAGCAACTATTGCTCCACACAACCCTAGGACTTTGCAATGCACAAGCTGCTTGATTTCCAGGTACACAATTTCTTATCCAGGGTAGGCTAAAAAACAAGGGCTACATTATCGGAATATTAACATAAGGGAAAACTAAGTGGTAAATATCTAATTCTCAGATTCAAGTCCAGGGTTACATTATTTAAATGGTGACAAATTCTTTAAGTGGAAGTGTTGAAAAGATGGGACTGCCAAATATGGGCCATATTCTATGTATAATTCAAAGCTGAAATTTGATCAACAAAGTGACTTCATAACAAATATTTATGATAACAAATGGATTAACTCACGCTTGGCATAGACATCTCGACAGGATACACCGGTAATCTCCAGCTTCCTTAAGTTTTCACATACACCATACTCTGAAAAAAATAGAAATTTAGTAAAAATTAAATTCAAAGAAACACAAAGTAAAACCAGAGAATGGAGAAATCAAAATCTTCACTCCCTCAAATTTCAACCTCTCCCATTCTGTGGAGACAATCTGGGATTTTCCCATTGTTCCACTTTGGGTCAGTCAACCAGAGCTGAACAACAATCAATGTTATGCATTTTTAGTAAAGGTTAACCGTTGAATTTTTGAGCAGGTTGTGCATTTGTTTAGAAACTGAACTGTATTTATGCAGAAGAGTGCCATTTTTGTGGAGATTATGCTCCCTCAGTATCCCAGCAAATAAAGATTTAGCCAAGGTACAATGTAGCTACTCTGAGCAAAAGTGACCATATGATACAGAAAAGTGAAGAGAATGTAAATGAGTATCAAAAATGAGTACTAGGCAATCTTAAGGGAAAATTGCTAAAACATAATCTCTCTGATGCATTTCTGCCTCTACCTTTCCACATTATCCTCCAGCCCTCGAGAACAGCTTCTTTCAACAGATATCCAAGACTTTCACTATGGCCTAAAACCCCCTTTTAGTGGCACCCCCAAAAGCTTACCTTGTGCTTTGTCTTGTACAAACTACTCATCCTTAAAATTACTGCCTCCACTCTCCTTTCATAAGCAAAACTCAAGACCCCTCAGTAAAGAGGGCCCAAACAAGGTATTAGAAAGAAAGAAGTCTGATTGTGTGAATTCTTATTACTATCTGAATAAATGACTAATAGCCCTTTCATCAAGCAATAGGTTTTTATACTCTCGTAAAATATGCTTACTCTTAATGAAGTGTTAAATTGGTAGAATTTTAGACAATCCAATTCAATAAACATTTAAGCTGCTACTGTGTTCAGGACACATTAGAGTATGACAAAATGAAATAAGATTCAAGTAGGGAAAGGAAGGAGGGGAAAAAAGAAAAGTAGGCAAGCCTGAGAAAATAAGCTATTTTCACAACTATCTCCCTTCTTAAGCTCCTGAACCTACAATAAAATCTAAAAACTCCAAGTTTTTCAGTCACTGCCACTCCACACTGTTACCTGACATATATGCACACTTAGCAAATGCTTTTGCATTTATCCATCACAAGCAGTACAGGGGTTCTAGCAGTAAGACCAAAAGTTGTTGTATGGATGGAAAATTTGTAAATCTATTGTTTTGAAATGAGGAACCTATTGGACATCTGATTTAAGCACTAGCTCCCTATTCTATGGACCAGGGCTCCTTTACAAAAATCTACTAGACAGATATATACACACATGAATGTATGTATGTATGTATGGGACCTATTTAAATGGTTTCAAACTGGCATCACTTGGGCAGTGATTACCCACCAATTTTAGAACTGGCAAATCTTGGCTCCTTATACATCTATAGAATTCTGGGCTAAACAGGGTGAACACTATCTGCATGTGCCATTCTGCTAATTCCAAGTACTATTACTACAAGAATCTATACTATTTTTAGTATACCTACTACCTTTAGTGGGTAGTAGGGAAAAAAAAAAGTCTTGGGGCAGTTAAGTGGCACAGTGGGTAGAGCACCAGCCCTTTAAGTCCAGAGGACCTGAGTTCAAATCTGGTCTCAGACACAACACTTCCTGGCTGTCTGACTCTGGACAAGTCACTTGACCCCAATCCCCTCAGGGGAAAAAAAAATTAAAAAGCCAGCCAAGTTTAGGTTAGTCCAGAGATCTCATGACTAAAACCAATGGACAAGCATCAAATTGTGCTGGTTGCCAAAATCTGATCCTGATTCTAGGTTTGGATGGTGCAATACAAGATCCAATTCTAGCTAGCTGACACGTATGAAAAGACAAGGTAAGAAGTCAGAGCCGAGAGGTATCTTCACAATCACAAACCCCTGAGACCATCTGCCCCATCTGCCCCCATGTTTGGGCAGCAAACATCCACAGAGCTTTGGCCCCACTGCACTCCCTGGGGGTGCCCATTCCCACTTGGGCTCCCACACCTGCGCTGCCCAGTCAGGTGACCCCATCTGGGATGTTCTTGGCAGGGACATTGGAGGGATTGGCCCTTTCCTTCTGCAGAGGAGGAAGCTGAAGCAGACAGGGTCAAGGGCCATGCCCAGGGTCCCCCAAATGGTGTCTGACTCAGGATGAGCACCCTTGACTTCAATCCTGCTAGCTACTGTGCCCGCTGCACCGCCCGGTGGTGGACGGTTCTCACTGCAGAGTCTGCCGCTCTGCCAAACCTCCAAGCTGCAAAGAGAACCCAGTCTGAAGTCAGGTCAGGAAGACCTGAGTTCAAATTCAACCTCACATATAGCCTCGCTGCCCGGGGCAAATCATTAACCTGTTTGCCTCAGGTTCCACATCTGTAAATTGGGGGTCATCTAAGCACCTATATCCCAGACTCGCTGTGAGGACCAACTGAGACCATACGGGCAAAAGCCCTTACTTAGCCCTGTGTCCCGCACGCGGTAAGCGCTCTGTAAATGTTGGCACTTGTGTTATTAATCCATTTTATGGGACAATGCTCCAAATATCTATCATGTTGCTTTTCCAAATCTTCTCCCCTCCATTTCTCAAACTAAGTTAATGAATCCGATTTCAATTCCCAAAAAAATTCTCAAAAGAAGGGTTCATTTAAAAGAGGGCTGCAGAGGAGCAGCTGGGTGGCACAGTGGATAAAGCACCAGCCCTGAAGTCAGGAGGATCTGAGTTCAAATGTGGTCTCAGACACTTAACATTTCCTAGTTATGTGACCCTGGGCAAGCCACTTAATCCTAATTGCCTCAGCAAAAAGCAAAAAAAAAAAAAAAGAGGGCTGGTATCTAGAGAGGGACCCAGATGTGATCCAGAGCCAATCTGACCTAAGAACAGGTCACCCCAGAGGAACCGTATTCCCTTTCTAGACAGGGTCACCAAGACAGCAGGAAAGCTGTCACTCACAAGGATCTTAGAAAAGTGCTAGATCAAGATTAAGCATCTCCCATTATTATTGTTTAGATGAATCAGGCCAGGCTCAAAGAATAGTTCCTGGTTCAATGTCAACAGGGCAGGAAGATTAAAGTGCTTATGCACACCCCCAGGGACTGATGCTTGGCCCTGGGTTGCTTAACTTTTTTTCCCCTGAGGCAATTGGGGTTAAGTGACTTGCCCAGGGTCACCCAGCTAGGGAGTGTTAAGTACCTAAGATCAAATTTGAACTCAGGTCCTCCAGACTTCAAGGCTGGTGCTCTATCCATTGTGCTACCTAGCTGCCCAACTGTTTAACTTTCTTACCACTGACGGACAAAGATCAAATCTGCTAACAACTCAAAGTTGGTTAAGACAGCTAACATTTGAGATGAGAGGATCCAAACGATCATTACATGGAATCTGAGATGAAATTCAATGGGGATAAGTGTAAAGTATTTCATTTGGGTCCAAGAAATCAACTTCACAAGTCAGTCAATCAACAAATATTTATTTGATGCCTAAATGCTCTGTGCTAAGAGCTAAGATCACAGAGATGAAAAAAGCTGGTCCAGCCTTCAAGGAGTTTACAATTTAATGTGAGTGGACAACACCCAACAAGAAGCTGAGAAGGGTTGTAAAGGTGAAGTCAAAGAAGTCCCAAAGTATTGCAGTTGTATGAGAAAAGAGGTGGTGTTCTAAGCTAAGCTTCTTCCTAAAAAAGACATTTGGGAGTTCAGGAGGGACAGGGCAGAGGGATGAGACAGTGAACCAAAGCTGATGGGATCTTTCAGGGTGATGAGGTTTTCCCTAAAATGAGCTTTCAAGACCAAATGGAGAAGTCAGAGAGATCCCAAAGTAATGTCAAAAAAAAAGGGGGGGATGGGATTTGAGGATGCATGAAGAGCTGCATAACTTCCAAGAATTGGAAGTTTATTCCAGTCACGTTCATGGTTATGATTGGCTAGACTCCAGAAGGCAAAAAGAAAAGATAGGTTGGGAACAAGTTATAAAGGACCTTCACAGTTTAGCTGGGGAGTTTATATTGGAACTTAAGGAGTCCCCAACACTCAAAAGGCAAGGGAAGAAGTTAATAATAACCTATGCTTAAGGGAAATCATCTTGGCAGCTGTGTGAAGGACCTGAATGGGAAGGGGAAGGGAATGGCTGGGAAAGGTGATGGGGTGATAAAGCATAGAAATGACAAGGTTTAGCACCCAACTGAAGATAATGGGATAAGAATGGGGAGCTAAGGTTAATGTCTCGAAGAATGGAAGGATTGTAGCACCCCTGACAAAAATAGAGCAATTTAGGAATGGATTAGATCTGGGGGGAAAGATCATGAGTTTTGTTCTAGACATATTGAGTTTGTGATGTCTCCAGGAGATCCAGTCTGAAATGATCGATAGGCTAGTGATGCTACATTCAATAAACAAAGACAAAACGTTAAACATGTAGTCTTTGAAAAAACAAACAAAAAACCAGAAGTTACCAACCACCATATTAATATTCAAAATCCCTAAATCAATGTAATATAAATTAAGAGAGATTCCACCTTACATGATTATCAAACTGTAAAAATAGTAATAATAAAGGGTTAAAACGAACCATCTCTGACCCAAGAAAAATGAAACAATTTAATGGAATTGAGAATAAGTCCAGAATTTTAAAAATAATAATATTGATTATATATATAATATATTATTGAATAATATTGATAATAATAACATACAAGTTATAAAATTGTATATAACCTTTTAATTCAGTTACCACTACCAAGACTATATCCCCTAAAGAATAACAAGACCTATGTTAAACAAAAGTATTTCAAACATCATTATTTGTATAAAAAAAGGGAGAAAAAGACACAAATTAGGTACTAGATAACTAAAAAATAGATTACTCAATAACTGAGAAATAGATGAACAAATGTAATGGAATATTATTGTGTCTTAAGACAAATTCTTTTTTTGTATTTTTATTTATCTAATTTTTAATTTATGTAATAAAACAAGGGATTCAATAACAGTATACTTAAAAGGATAGCTACAATAAAACTGCAATTCTGTTATATACAATTTGCTATTCCTTTTAAATATATAATAAGGTCATCATGTAATTTACACAATTACATATACTTACATGGCCAATCGGGTGCCAAATCTTACCTTTTTTACCCACTTACATCCCATCTCTCTCCCTACCCTATGTAACCTTAGACCCAGCCTTCCTTAGACTACCTCCAAATGGGTCTCTGTGATGCACAGATGCAGCACAAAGAACAACCAGGTCATTGCCCCTCAATAAATTCTAGTGGCTGGTTCCCTCGGGGCACCTCTAGGGTCAAAGAGAAACACTCTGGAGTTGTCTGAGTCTTTTCCCACTGGCCTCCCTTTCCAGCCCCACATTCTGCACCTTCTCTGTGTCCTACCTCAGCACCTTCATATATGCCCCCTTCCCTCTGCCTCCCCTGTGAAGTCTTTGTGGGACTCCCCCCTTCAGCCTCCCACCCTTCCCCGAGACCCTTCACTGAACCACTCTGTCCATGTCCTCTTCATTTCTTGCCCCTCAGAAGGGAAGGTCACACAAGGTGGCTATCTGTCTTGCCGCCACATCACGAGGGTGACTCTTGACTTTCCAGGGCACTGCATTTAAGGGAGGCAGCTTCATTTTCTCCTCCAGAGCCATGGGACAAGTTGGTCAGGGCTCTGGAGGGTGACCTCGTCCTTTCCAAATTAACATCTTTCTCCAGCCTCAGTATGAAGGCAAACCCATTCAAAGACCAGGGGCTGGGTGAGAACTCTAAAGAAAGATGCCTTAACTCACCACAACAAAAATACCAGTCTGAGAAGGGAAGCCCTAAGTTTCCGGCAGAACAGAACACAATGGCTATTTGCACGAATTCTAAATGCTCAAAACCTAGAACCACAGAGACTTGGGCTTTGGCTATTACTAGGCATTGGCCAAAGTGATTTGGGTTTAAAAAGCACAATCAGATAGTTCCATTTGAAACATAACAGGCTGGTCCAGAGAATATTAGACACTTTTAAAATCAGTATTTCTTTCTAAAGTCAGTTATATTTCAAGAAATCAAAATGTGGCACAGTGGACAGAGAACTGTACAACTAGTTAGGAAATCCTGAGTGCAAGGTCAGCCTCAGACACTTAGTAGTCAAGCCATTTAACCTGTTTGTCTCAGTTTCCTCCCTGGCAAAATGGAGATAACAAGAGTTGCTATGAGGATAAAATGAGATAATCTTTATAAAAGTGTTTAACACAGTACCTGGCACATAATAGGTGCTATATAAATGTTCATTTCCTTTCACCTTCCCCCTTCTTTTCATGCACAGATTGTTTCATCACTATTTGTATTTCCACTGGCACTGGGTTTAAGTACTTTATTAATTGATATAGCTATATAAAGACGGGGGAAAAAGTCAACAAACTCAAGTTATAAAGGTCAAAAAGCAACACAAAATAATCAACAAGGCAGATTCTATTATGCTAAATCAATAACACACAACTTTAGGAGCAGGATTAGAAAATGTTAAAGACACAGGATTTTACTCTTTAAGGTTTTTTGGTTCCATCTCACCAGTCATTTTTTTTCTTATTTCCATATAAACTTGCTATTATGCTCAATATCTGAACATTTTTGAGTATTCTAGGATAAAAAAAGAACTGACCAGAGAGCATAAATACAAATAATACTCCCAGCATACTATATTTTCATGACCCAGTGCTTAACACGCTACATTCCATAACAGGCACTTAGTAAATGTTGACAGACTGAACTAGAACTGCTTTGAAATAATATTCCTTAGGTCTCTTAAAAAGAAATTTAAATGGTGATAGAAGAGTCAGTTCCCCATTGGCCAAAGTTTATGATTTGCAAATTCAAAACTTGTTTGTCCCACATTCTGCTCTCTTTTCCAAGAATCTTTCATTTCCAAAAAGTCTGATTATAAAAGCAAAGGTCTTCAAAATGGATACAAAGTATTGTACAAACAAGCTCTGGGGTTTGAGCTCATCTCAACCACAGCACACCATGGACGGGAAGGACAAACAGTAATAAAGAAAATTTGGCTCTACACCACAATCAATCACAGGTTCTAACAACTCTCCAAGTTTTACACAGCTTGGACTCTTAATTTTGGTGTTTGCTTAAAACTGTTTTATAATCTGAAATAATCTGTTATTTGAATTGATTGAATCCTCAAAGTACAGGCAACATCAGTATCAAAGGAAGTTAAGAGTTTAGCACAGACAAATGTTAAGGATTTCAGCAACCAAAAGAACATTTCACTACCCATGTTGCCTTGGCCAAGTCACTCTGGACTTTAATCTTAAGTTTATAAATGATAGAGACTGAATGAGATCTCCAAAGGAATTCTCTATTGTTATGTGTGTCATATAAACTTTGTCAGGCTGGTGGACAAGAACTCCTCCAAACAAATATTTAAAATAAGTGAAGGATGGGCTAAAGTTCAGTTTTAAGAGTCAGTGAAAACACAGAAGTCACTTTTCCCCTCCAAATACACAGACCCCTACCCACGGGCAGGTTAAGAAACCCTAGAGAATCTCCAGGGTACTTAAATCAGAGGGCAAAAAGAATGACTTATTTCCTCTCCTATCTTTAAGATGATAAGCAATGTAAATTTCCAGTTCCATTTAAAAAGATGGATAGAAGAACAAATAAAAAAATTTTTAAAAAAAAGAATTCTCTAAAGGAAAAACCCTCTAGGTCATAAAGGCAGAAAGTAGAATGAATATTCTCTGACTGCAGAGTGAATGGTCTTTCTTTCCACTATACCACATGGCTTCTCTTTGAGAAAGATGATAAAATCCAAAGAATAAATATGAACTTTTAACTCCTATTTTAATCTAAATTTCACAATCACTATGAATTTAGGGCTCTGAAACTTTCCCTGTCACAGGTATGACCACAGCTGCGTAATGCAGTCTCTGAGTTGGAGTGTATCCCAAGCCCCAGAGGGCAGGCCTGGCCTCCACTGCTCCCACCAAAGGCAGGAATACTGGGTTGCTGGTGGAAATGTCACTACAAGTCCCTAACCATGGCTACTCCATTCTCTAGCCTGCACGCCAAACTCAGATTCTGGGCTCCCACAGAGAACCTTTCACCTAGTCTCACCAAGCCCCAAACCCACCCCTCCCCTTCCATCTTCACATTATGGGGCTGTACTCACCACCTGCAGCCATCCTTCCCCCTTGGTTTCTAACTCTAGCTCAGAAAAGAGCATTCAAATCGTTACCCTCCCAGGACGCCACTGAAGGGCCCTCCCGACTAGCTACTGCTCCTCCCAGCCCAGTTTCTCCATGAATGTCCATCAGGAAACACTGATAGGCAGCCCCCCTAGGCGAGGCGCTGGGCTCCACACTAAGGGGGAGGGGAAACAAGCAGGAGGGCAGAAGATCCCTGCCCCCAGGAGCACACACTAGAACACAGACACACCACAGGGAACCAGGAGCTCCACAGAAACCCGCTACCCATGGATGCTGGAGCCGAGGACTCGGCCTCTCTCAAAGCAAGAGGCACATTAAAACAGTCTCAAACAAACATAAAATCATTAAATAACTGGGAAATAACATCATCAAATAAACACTCAATTAAATTAAATAACATCAATAAAAACTAGAAAAAAAAACAGGAAAAATTTACAGTTTTCCAATAGAAAAAGAGTTACTGAAGGACTTAGGATGAAAAATGTTATCCATTTCCAGAGAAAGAACTGATGGAGTCTGAATACAGATCAAAACATACTTTTAAAAAACTTTCATTTTTTAGGGGTTTTGGGGGGGGAGGGTCTGTGTTTTCTTTTACATATGACTAATAGGGAAATGTGTTTTGCATGATTACTACACACGTATAACCTAAATCAAATTGCTTCCCTTCTCAACGAAGGGAATGGGAAAGGAAGGAGGGAATTTGGAACTCAAAATTGAAAAAAAAGAAATGCTGAAAATTGTTTTTACATGTAATTGGGAGAAAATAAAATAATGAACATAAAATTTAAAAAAAAAAGTTAAAAGAAATTTAAAATGGTTGTTTGTTGAGGACAAGAGGGTCCAGAAAAGGAGGGACTGTTTATTTTATAGCCCCATTACTACTTGCCCACAGTAGACATTAAATAAACAATTGTTATAGAATTGATGTTATCAACAAAGAAATGGCCTATAAAGTGAGACTATCAACTAGAAAAAGACTATAGACAGAAAAATAAACCCGCATTTCAACCAACCTAGATGAATATGTCATTCCTTCAACTTGGGGGAGAGGGGAAACTCACACAATGTGGTGTACTACAAGGGAGCTCTACATTTAACAAATGGAACACCTACATTGGATTGTGGCTTTGCCAGTCACTAGACAAGCAAGACAGGCCTGTGCCACTGTGACCACCCACAACAAACTATTATTAATAGTGAACCCTGTCCTCTATAGAGCAATAATGAGAAAATACAAAAACCTTATGCTTCTGGCCTTAGGGTTGTTTTTGAATATTTACAGTTAATCACCTGAGGAATGAAAATGGGTACCATTACTTTTCAGATGCTTAAGGTTATCTTCTATCTGCACAAACCAGCAGTTCTCACACTTTTTGAATTCAGGACAAATTTAGACTATTAAAAATTATTGGATACCCCTCCCCCCAAAAATACTTTTGCTTATAAAGGCTATCTCTAACAATAGACACCATATTAGAAATTAAAATGTCTTAGTATTATTATGAAAATAATCCATTGAAGTTTGTTTTGGGGATGTTTCTTTTTTTCTCTTCAGACATTCTAAAAATACTCTCAGGAACTCCAAAACACTTACTGGCCAACTACATTCTGAGGACTGTTGGTATGGACAATGAGTATTTTAGGAGTTTGAAGGAGAGCTACTCTGGCATAATTCTAGAAAACCAAAGAGAAGGTGTGAACCAGATCCTTAAGGAAAAATAGAACCTAAAGAAGGGGGGGAAATGAGGGAGGTGGGAGGGAGGGAGAATGGGGAAAAGCACTGGAGACTGGGACAATGGCCTACCATCAGTGCAGAGCTATGAACGGTACTTTTAAGGGATAAGAAGAAGATTGGCTTGGCTGGAAGAGAAAATTCATGGAAAGGAAAACAACAATGGCAATTTATATTTATAAAGCACTGTACAATTAAACTAATAACTTTCATATGCACTGTCTACTTACTTTGATTCTCACAAAATACTGAGAGAAAATAGTCTACACATTCTCCTCCTTGATGGATGGTCTGGATGCAAGGTGGTTAAAGAACAAAAATGCAAAGAACAAAAAAGTGCAAATAAAGATTCAAATAGTGCTTAGTATTGTCTGAACATGGAAGGGAAATTAGGGTGGAGCTCATGTTTTTAAACTGCACACTGGCACCAGAAAATTTGGTATTATTGTTATCAAATGGTAATTTTGAGATCAAGGAAAAAAAATACATGATAAAAACAAATGAAATAAATATGTATGCACATGCATTACATTTGTACATGCATGTATATAAATATATTTGATGACCTGAAAAGAGAAAAAAACATGTTAAGTTCCATGACATAAATGAAGCAACTCTCCAGTAAGTATTCCTTAAAATCTCTGATAAAAACAGAAATGAAAAAGCTAAATTAATCCCAGACTCACTCAACTTTCCTTGTAAAAAAAAAGATGAAATGTTCACCATTTACCTAATTCAAGGAGAAATATTTTTTTAAAGTGTTTGAGACCAACTTGAAAACAGCCTATCTGTTATATAAACTCTACCCTTAAATGCTTTTAAAGTTAATTATGTTTGCTTGCAACAAAATGTCCTCCCCTTTAGACACAATTCCATCCTGCTGAGTAAGACCCATTAGTTCAGAGATGACGAAAAGCTGATCACCAATGAGTCCAGGCTGTGCCTTCTAAGTAAATAATACATCTTCTTATTTCAGGCAGTCAGTTCAAGCACTTGATTTAGTAATACCCTCCACAGAGGAGCACCATGTAGAAAACTGCTCTCTATCTGTCAGGGAGCATGTATGTTTGTTCAGGCCAAAGCCATCTGTTTTGACTCAAAATTTTACCTGAATATATGGAAGCCTGAAGATCTGTGGAAATTTATGAGACATACTTGCCACCCATGACTAATGAGATCATCCAAACAAAGCAACACAAATACAACATAATTCTT
>JAJPUD010000478.1:463170-479884 GCA_023553655.1 Myrmecobius fasciatus
CCCGAGTTTGGCCCCGCCCCATACCCTCTGCCCCTCCTCCCGAGGAGGACGGGCCCCGCCCCCTCTCCTTCCCCGTGTGACAACACAGAGAGGACGAGCCCGTCCCCCTAAGCCGTGCCTCCCTCCTCTCCAATCACCAGGAGTCTAAAGCCGGCCCTTTAAAAGCACTCCCCGCCCCAGAGGCCGCCGGCCGGCGCCAGCCGAAGTATTGCACCAGCACTAAAAGAAGCGGGGCCGGAGGAGAGAGGAGGGGTGGGTAACCAAGCTTTCCACCCGCAGTAGCGGCGCAAACAGCAACTGCTCCCCTTCTCCATTGAGAAGGGAGACTTTAGAGCTTCATGTGCCGTAGGGCGTCAGCAAGCATTTATTAAGCACCACCAACCGTGTGCCAGGTGCTGAGCATGCAAGTACAATGAATAAAACAACCCTATTGCAGAGACTTAAAGGATGTATTGAGCGTTCACTGTGTGCCAAGTATACAAACACAATGACAGAAAGGAACTGAATCATATATTAAGCACTTGCTATATGCCAGATTTGGGGCGCATAAGTATAATGAATGGAACAGCCCCTGCTCCCAAGGAGCTGACATTGTAATGGGAGGGGGGGAGGGAAGAAGACCTTAAAATCTTATGAAAACGTACCCAGCATAAGTATAAAGTCTGAGCTGGGACTGATGGTTTTTATGTGATGATTCTATTTCTGCAGGATGGGTTTCATTTACAACTCAATGCATTTAACACAAAATCCAGAAAAGTCTGAGAGCTGGAGAGCCTTCCTTTGTTTCCCTAGAACATCTAGTAGGCGCTTAATTGTTCATTTGTAATTGGGGGAACGGGGAGTAAAAAGAGAGGGGCAGAGGTTTCACACTCCCCGACAAAGACACAAAAGCCGTTCAAAAATCACTGCTATCCCTCCATTTATCCAAATGAGGAAACCGGGGCCGAGAGAAGTGGCTGCTGCGATCCCAATCGTCCCAACACCGCTCGATCCTCTTTAGCTATTCTGCAAGTAATCCAGCCTATCTTTGTAGCGGCAACTTGCGGGGCCGGCAGCCAGCTCCCCTCCTAGAAGGAGCCAGATCCAAACCCTGTAATCCTCACTTAGGAGAGGAGGGGGCAGGGCGTTTTCTTCTTCCTTAATCCTAAATGCGCCGGTTCTTACAACTTAAAGAAAAAAAAAAAAACTTAGAGAAAACAAGAAATCACTTTCCGAATTCTAACGTCTTCCCTTCTAGCTTATGCCGTATCTTCCCTAAATCTCTTAAAATTAGTTTTTAAATAAACCAGGAGGAAAAAAAGGTCAGGCGGATGCCCCGTGTGAGGATCGAACTCACGACCTTCAGATTATGAGACTGACGCGCTACCTACTGCGCTAACGAGGCTCCTTAGCAACAAGCTCCGTGAAAGGCCTTTTGAATAAATTTATGAGCGCGACAGCTGGATTTCTTTTATTTTTCGTCCTTTACATAACTCCAAGTAAAAATATTCCCACATTTTTAGTAAAAGACCGGATTCGAACTTGTTTAATTAATTAAAACCTCCCAGACCTTAGAAGAACAGTCATTGAATAAAAATGTTAATATTATTTTGTACCAAACCAATACAACTAAAGGGGAAAGAAATCAGGTTCCAATTTGTCATCACGTCTTCTGGGTGGGTACCCGGCTCCATTATAGAAATTTATTAGTAATATTTATAGCTCGTAATTATTAGGAAACCTATGCAAAAAGCAGGCAGCATATTTCCTGCAAGTGCTCAAAAAATGTTTTAACTCAGTAACTGGTTTTGTTGACTAAAGACTGATATTTCACCTTAAAAAATATATATTTTTTCAATGGACACCCTTCCCTTCTTTCAAGGGCCAATGTACCGCCGCCATCAATTAAGTTCTTTGCTGTTGAATCCCCTGTGATTGCAGGACTGGCTCTAGTTGCACCTTAGATAACAAAAAATTTGCAAAGATCTTTTGGATTTAAAGAAAGGAAATGATAAATACTTCCCATTCCTTAATATACTGAATCCCATTTTAAACCTAGGTGTATTTTATATTTTCCAGTTCGTGCAAATTACTTTTTTTTATTTTGAATAACGTTTTATATATTTTATATTATATATAATTTATATGATGTATTTTATTTTTCCAGTTATATGTAAAACCAATTTTTAACATTTTTTTTAAATTTTGAGTTCCATATTCTATCCTTTCTCCTTTCCTACCTGAGAAGGCAAACAATTTGGTAAAGGTTATATATTTGCAATCATACAAAACTTGTATTTTTTTAAAAACCCATTTTTTTTTAAACTTAAGGTCAAATAATAAGGGGATTGGAGATGATGTCTAAAACTCTCTTAAGCTCTTAGAGGTTACCGCTTCAGGTTACTACTTTTAAATAAACTAGCAATTTTCATTGATATTCTAAAAGAATTATGTCTATCAAGATAGTAAACATACTCTGCCTTATTCTGACTGCATCAGCATCCAAATAGGTCCAGCTTTTTTTGAATTAGAAAAGACAGTTAAAAATCACAGCTACCTGCTAAAAAAAAAAACCAATTTCTTTTTTTTTCTCATAGCTTAACATTTCCTTCTTAGTGTGGGAGTTAGACTGTAGCACCAACCAGTCTAGCTGGTTTTGAAGCTTTCTGGGGGATGCACATTAGTTATTAGCTTTTGTTCATTTATAAAGCATAAACAAATATAAAACAGGGGCAGCTGGAGAGTGTAGTGGAGAGTGCCAGCCCTGATGTCAGGAAGACCTGAGTTCAAATTTAGTCTCAGTCACTTAACACTTCCTAGCTGTGTGACCCTGGATAAGTCACTTAACCTTTATTGCCTTAGCAAAATAAATATAAAACAATTTATAATAATCTGTGTTTAACCTCAATGGAAAGCTTAAGGATACTTTATCAAGCTTAGAATAAATAAGATTATATATAAATATACATGTGTATACATGCAAACACATACATAAATATCTTAAAGATATGTATCATCTTAATATATACATCTTATATGTATATGTATAATCTTAATACACACATCTGTATGTGTATTATCTATGTATGATATTGCATGTGTTGTATAGTGCATTATAGACATGTATGAGTATATGCATGATTGAAGGTGTATATATATATAATATACACACATAAATGTATATATGCACATAAAATGATACTTCACATATAGAACTTCAATAATTGTCATAAACTTCATATATGTGAATATACACAGATGTATTATATAATATCTGGAAATATACACACATAAAGTTCTTAGTAATTATTGAAGCTTTTCATCTCATGATGATGATTTCTCAAATTCAAGCTTGTTCATTAAATATTAAAACTGGAAGGGACATTAGAGGACATCTACTCTGATTTCTCATTGTATGGTACTCCGAGTGCCCTCATGAATTCTTTATAATGTACATTATGTCAATGTTTCAACCATATCTGCAGCTCATATCATCAGAGCTAAAAGCTTTACACACACACACACACACACACACACACAGACACACACACACACAAACGCGCACACACACACAAATGCACTCTATGGAAGCAAGAATACTGTTCTAGTTTTCCAGTAAACCAGTTTTATAATCTTAGACAAATCATTTCACCTTCCTAGGTTTCATTTTAAACATTGGGGATTGGATTAGATAATCTGTAAAATCTCTTCCTGTTCTAATAATCTACTATTTTGTGATTTTCAAGATTATAATGGTCAGCCTTCCTAGCCTACTAACCACTGAGTTTATTTATGGAGAAACTTTTAGTGAATAAACACAATGAGCAAGATTCAACAAGAGAACAATGAAGAGGGTTCATTTCATGACAATAGCTCTATATTTAAATATATCATCACATGATTACTTAATAATCTTTCTCTTCCCTTTCTGTATAGAGAAGAGATGATTTTTCTTTTACCAGACTTTGTTGCATTTCTCCTCTCCTCTTAAGCCTGCCTTTTTATGAAAACTTTATTTTCAGCTTTCTTTCACCCTGATTTTTTTCTTTCTCTTATCTTTAAAATATTTTTTGTTCAACCCATCTTTTACTCTTGTAAATGAATTGACATACATTTTTAAAGCACAGTGAATTGCAAAGATTCATTGCATCCAGGGAAACAATTGGATTGTAGAGTTAATATTTAGGCCCTCATCTACAATTCTTTCTTGTACTATACCAGGATAATAGAGCAGAATGGGAGCTGGCAGGGGGAAGGTTGTTTATTCATTTGGGAGATATGAATCTCAGAGTCTACTGTGTAAAACTGGATCTTGACAGTAAGACAGTAAGAGTTATATTGGTCTAAGAATAACCTCAATATCTTTCATCTCTTACCCCTCTTTGGGGAGGTTTGGGAATGCCCTAGGCAAGATCAATCATGAAGGTTAAACAGTAGATGTGAGTTTAAGAGTGCTTTGGACAAAATGAAGTACAAAAGTCAGAATTTTTTACTTTTTCTTTTCTTTTTAAGTTGACAAACATACATATTGAAGGAAGGAATACAGGCCAAGCAGGTAGAGTTACGGACTGGCCTATTTCACTCAACTACTGTTCTTGAATCTTAGAAGCAAGATGAGCATCATACTCTTAAGTATCCATAAAATTTCCAAGGAATTTTGGGGAGATTTCAAATGTGTTTAGGGAATACAGAACTTCTATCATGGGTTTAATAAGAATTAAAGGTAATCTTCTAACTCTAAATGATAGATATCCGGCACTATAACTTTGAATCAGCACCAGACACACGAATTCAACAGAACAGATTTCATTTTATTCTGGGTACGTTCTACTTGCTATTGTTAAGCATTATAAGTTAGCTTCGATAGCTCATATCCTCACCTTTGTACTGTAAATATTGTCAGCCTGCCCTTTTCTAGGACAGGTTTTCTAATCACTATACTTTTAGCAGATTCGTGAACAGAGTCCAAAAAAATGGCTCTGAAGAGCTGAAATCTAGATGGTAGCAAAGAGAATTTTGATGAGTATGATAACATCAGAGATACTTAGCAGAGAGCAACATGAAGACATCACCAAAGAGACTTAGCATGTGTAATGTCACTACATATCAATTACCCTAACCATGCATTATCCACATGTAGAGATGATCCTGGTTACAAATGGCTCTTAAATGCATTGCAAAGAATATGATATTTGGAGTTAAAGGACTTGGATTCCAATCAGTGATCTCTGCCACTTACTATCAATAGTCCTTAGACGAGTAATTGAACGTTTCTTAAAGGTTTCACAAAAAGAGGGGGGTGAACAACAACAATAATAAGAGTTAACAATTACATAGTAGCTACTATGTGCCAGGCAATACTTTAAACATGTTACAAATATCTCATTTGATTCTCATAACAGAGCTGGGAGATATTTATCCATTTTACAATAGAAGAAACAGTACATACACACACACACATACACACACTCACTCACTCACTCTATATGGAAGCAAAAATATATTAGTTTTCTGTTCCAGTTTCACCTTTTTTAAATAAATCAGCTTCTTAGTTAAATGGCTTCCTCAGATTCATTAGCAATTTGAGGCTGCATTTGAACTCAGATGTCCAATACCACTTCTAGTATAAATCTATAATTCTCCAATCTTATTATGCTTTCAAGTGTGTCCCTTTATTGTTAGTTTCTCCATAACTGGCACAGTGAAGAGTGTTGGGAGAGGGGACGGGAAGCTTTGAGGTCAAATTCAATCTCAAACATTTACTATCTGTGTAACTCTGGACATTAACTTCTATTTTCCTCAATCTCCACTACAGCAAACAATAGTAGCTAAATTATAAAACTATTGTTAGGATGAAATGAAATAATATTTGTTTTTTTTTTTTTTTTTTTAAGCAGTTAGCATAGTGCCTGCTACATAGCAGGTGCTATATATGTACTTATTCCCTTCTCTTTTGCTCCCCACACTGATGGTGTGCTAACCTGGAAGAAAATGTGTTTCTCATAGTGGGAGAGAAGTCTTTTTATTTATTTTTATTTATTTATTTAATTTATTTATAAAGCTATTTGATAAAGGTATTTAAAAAAAAAAAAGGATGTGCCTCTGACTAACTGGTAAAAGTAAGCTTATGGACTATAGTTTTCATTACATAATGATCCCTTGAAACTTAGAGTGGCTTTTCTGGGAACCAACATGTGAGAAGTGTCCCAGTTGCTACATTTTGGGGATTTATTCTAGATATCTATTTTCTATTGCCCTAGCATTGTAGGATTTTAAGATTTCCTCCCTCTTTTTATGCATAGAAACATAAACACACATGCCCATGTACATTCATAAACAAACATCAATATAATACATGCATATTTTGTCTTCTTAGAATGTGACTGCACATAAGGATTTTCTAATGAAAATTGACCCCTACAGGAAGCTAACTCAATGTATGATGCATTGTAAGAGCTTGATAAATGCTTGTTTCCTTTCAGTGTGGCTTTTAGAAGCCAAACTCATGGTTCTCCTATAACTAATGCATTTTTTACAGCTGTACTATAGTTGTATGTGATTGTAGCTAAAATTAGTATCAACATTGGTGGGAAATAGTGAACTTGAGAGCCCCACAGGGGACTCCTGTTACTGGGTTGCCTGAAAAACAGGATGACAAAGTATTGAGAGAGCTCTCTATGATACAATTTAGGATATGAAGAAATTTCCAACATTTGAATTCAGATCCTCCTGACTTCAGGGCTGGGTATTCTATCCACTGTGCTACCGAGCTGCCCCCATTCCCCAATTGTTAAATGGTCAAAGTCCCCAATTGATTTTTGGATCTGAATATGCAAGTATTTCAATAAAGAAATCAAAACTATGCAATCATATAAAAAATTGCTCTAAATCGCTATTGGTTAAAATAATGCAAATTGAAACAATTTTGAATATATTGAATTTTCTTTTTATGTTGTGTTATATAAATGGAAATGGTTTGAGGTTTTTTGGGGGGCCTTGGGGGGTCTTTTTGTATTTAAGTTTAAATTTAATTTAAAAAATTAAGCTTAACTCAGGGTTTCTTAACTTTTTGTGTGTCACACACACATTTTGCAGTCCAATATCTTCAAAGATCCCTTCCAGCACTAAATCTTATACCTCCCAGATTGGCTAAAATGATAGAAGAGGAAAATGACAGATTTGGAGGGGACGTGGAAAAATTGGGACACATTCACTGCTTGTAGATTGTAAACTGATTCCACCGTTTTGGAGAACAAGCTGGAATTATGCCCAAACTGCCTATGCCCTTTGATCTAGTCCTACCACTATGAGGTCTATTTCCCAAGAGGAATAGGAAAAAAGGAAAAGAATTATTGTGTATTAAAATCATTATAGCAGCTCTCTATACCCTGGAAATTAAGGGTAGGAGGTCAATTTAGGAATGGCTAAACAAGTTACGGTTATGATTGTTATGGAATAGTATTGTACTATAAGAAATGATAAGCTGTTGTTTTAGGAAATTTTAGAAAAATGTGGAAAGACTTGCATGAAATATATCAAGAGTGAAATGAGCAGAACCAGGGAAACATTGTACAAAGTAATAGCAATATTGTTCTAAAAACAATTAAGAAATTTTGAGTATTATAAATACTCTGACTACAATGGAAAAGTGCTATCTATATCCAGAGAAAGAATTAATAAACAGAAGTTTCTATAATATGATTGTGTATATACATGCATGTGTGTGTTTATGTGTGTGTGTGTGCATGTTTATTTGTGTAATGGTGACCACCTCTAGGGTGAATCAGGGAGGAAAGAAGAAAAAAATTTAAAAATGCACAACAGAGAAGAAACAAAAACCTAGAAGGAAGCACAAAAAGCACGATAACCTTGAAAACAATGCATATTATTTATTACCATTGGTTTTTCAACAAAACAGTATGAAATGGAAATTCATAATTTTATATTGAATTCTTTTTTTATGTCATGCTGTGTAAATGGAAATGTTTCTTTTTTAGTCTTTTTATATTTAAAATTAATTTTAAAAAAACTTAAGATTAAATCAAAGGTGTTTTGTGTCACACACATTTTGCAGTCCAGTATTTTCTAAGATCCTTTCCAGCTCTAAATCTTTGATTTTATTATCTCCAAAGTCAAATGAAAAACTATTCATGGTTGACCATATTTGAAGACTCTGAGAGCATTTGCTGAGGAGTAGAACAATTTATAGAACCACTCTTCCAGGAAAGACAAAAGATCCTGGGTCCAAAGATCAGAGCAACCTGATATAAGAAAAGTAGAGCCACAAATTTGTATATTTTGTTATATTTTATTTTGGTTTTGGTTTTAGTTTTGTTTTTGTTTTGTTTTGCTTTTGCTTATAATGTATTTGCTATATTTTGTTAGAACTGTGGTCTGGTGGGGCAGCTAGGTGGCGCAGCGGTTACAGCACCAGCCCTGAAGTCAGGCAGACCTGAGTTCAAATCTGGTCTCAGACACTTCCTAGCTGTGTGACCCTGGGCAAGTCACTTAACCCCAATTGCCTCAGCAAAAAGCAAAAAAAAAAAAAAAAAAAAGAACTGTGGTCTGGACAGACATAAACATGCTCGACTCACTTGAAAGGTAAACAGAGACTTGGTTCTACAAAGACTGACACCCACTTAACCAACAACAAGAGACAGTCATGGAGAGAAGGATAGATGTCAGTTACCCCAGACACTGAAGAACCACCAGGACCCATCCACCTAATAATACCCTAAATCCTTTCTACTTGAACTCCAGTGACAGTGAAGAGTGAGGAGAATGTATAGTGGCTTGCTAAGCAAGAGAGTGGATATTAGGAAGTAATTGTCATCTAATCATTTCATGAATTATTTGCAAAAACTCCTTCTAAAACCAAAGCAGCACAGAGGTTCTCCAGGTTATGTAAGAAGGGTTGCCTATGTCTGAACCTGATTCTCACTAACAAGATGGAGCTGGTTGTTGGAGTGGAAATGATGGAACTTTTGGAGGAAGTTATCCCCTTCATACCAGAGTTTGTGATGGAGGAAAAGAAATCTGGAAAGAATCTGACACAATTTTGGGAAAGCATATTTCAAAGAATTAAAGAAAGGATAACAGCTGGATGGTACATTGGATAGAGTGCTGAGTCTGAATCAGGAAAAAAAGGAACACCATGGACTACAGTGCTGCCGGTGAAGTCAGCTCAGGAGAGGGATGGAAGATGTTCAAGAATATACAAAAAGAAACAACTTCAATGAGGAGGAGGGAAAGAAGATTTTGATGTCCAAGTAATAGGAGACCTCCAGTGGAAGACACCAAGGATCTGGTTAGGTCCTCTGCTAATTATAATTTTTATCAATGACTTTGATAAAGTCATTAGTGATATGCTTATCAAATTTGTAAATATCTAACCCAGTGGAAAAGGAAATGGCAAACCATCCCAATATCTTTGCCAAGAAGACATTAAATGTGGTCACAAAGAGTTGGGGACACAAATGAAAAAAAAAATTACTGAACAATAATAAGCTCAGTGGATAGCAGATTCAAGATCCAAAAGAAACTTGACAGACTAGAATAACCCATAACATGGGCTCAATCCAATAAGAAATTCAATAGAGATGAAATCAAGTTCATGAGTGTAATAAAATGGGGAAGCCAGGGAGAAATTGCAGTTCTGAAAAATATCTGGGGTTTTATTGGACTGCAGGTTCACTGTGAGTCATCAGTATGAGATGGTAACCACAAAAGACAGATCTTCTCAGAATAGGGAAGAGAGAGTTCCCCTCTAATCTGTCCTCAAAAGACCGCATTTGAAGTGTTGTGTTCAGTTCTGGGTGTCACAGTTTAAGAAAGGACACAGATAAAATAGAGAGAATGAGATCTCTTCCAACTTTTATTCTGTGAATCTAAGAGGAAAGTCTTAGGATAGATGTAGGTACTATGCTGTTGACTGACAAGTGCACATTTTGCAAAGCCTTTGCCAAGCATATAAGTTTATTATGGGAGAAGTATCTTTCCATTGGATTTGTATGTTAGATAAACCGCTACTGAATAAATCTATCACAATGCATAAATTTTAGAGGTAAAATTCTCAGTGCAGGTTCAGGAAGTAGAAAAATAACTGAACAAAGATTAAGATTCTAACAAGGCTTTTTATAGCCATAATTACATCCCAGAGATAGAGAAATAGCTTTTGACATATCTCTCCTTAGGTAATGAAAGTTGAACATATTTAGGTAAATAGAATCATGATCTCCTACATCCTCTAAGGAAATAGACGTAGTTAAACAGACTGTATAGGTAAATTAAGTCAGGTTACAGATTAAACTACATTTGGAGAAATTACAGTGGTCTAAGAGGGGAATATTTACATGTCATACTGATAAGCAGACATTCCCAGTTAGAAGAATCCTTTCACAAATAGCTAAATAACTTTGGAAAGCTGAGACTTTTCTTTGATTTCTGATCTGAGGAATGTCAAAAAAAAAATCTTCCCTTAATATTATCATTCCATGAGTCAGTTTTTTAGCCTTTATTTAACCAAATGTTCCAGAAGAAATAGCATAATAAAATTGTATACAAAGAGATTTGATTTTTAAAAAATTCTTATGTCTCAAAATGTCTCAATAGAGTATATGAATCTGGCCACATCCCAGAAATCCACAGGAACTTTTTTTTAATAATTTGATGACTATCAGAAATTTGTGAAGAATTATGATATCAATGCTAAGTCACTCAATGATTTCATTTGTCAGTATATGCTTGAAATGCACCAAAAACAAAATTCTGAGCAAAAGGAGTCAATCTAGCCTGATCTATTGAAAGCAATTTTTTAAAAGCTAGGGATGAAAAATGGATTTGATCAATTTCCTCACATAGGCATCAATACTAGCATACATATATACAAGCTATCTATTTGTGCTACCCATTGATGTGAAGAAGTAATCTTATAGTAAGGGAACAAAGGTCACTAGAAAACTATTACATTTTCCAGCAGAGGACTTAATAACAGTGAGACATTTTATCCCATGCACAAACTGAAGTTTGAGGTTTTTCAGTGATCCATCACTTAGAAGTTCTGAGACCAAATCTCTAGAGCTCAATTTGAAGGCTAGGCTAAGAAGAATTCATCCATATATTTTGATGAGCACTAAGTTGGACACTACCAATAACTGGTACAGAGATAGTCTCAGAATCTTTGTCTCCAACATACTCCTCAAGGTGACTGTAGGTGTATCAATAAACCTCTCAAAGCTCCTGGTCAACTGTCTAAAACAAGTTTCAGAATAGTTGCCACTGCTCTATTTTAATAGAGGGAATATACTCTGGAAAATCCCTTCACCAATGAAATTACAAATCAAATGAACCTTCACAACCATGAAATTCAGATAATGAATTCTGGATAAGGAGGAAAATTCCACAGTTGAAAGATTGAACAGCCTGTCAGTGACAAGATGACTCCTGAGAATGGTCTGGTCTCTGCACAGACAACACATACTATTAAGGAGTTAGTCTGGTTCCTTGGAGAATAGGAGAAAAGGAATTATGGAGATTTATCCAAAAGAACCTTGAGAAAATGGGCCCAACCCCCAGTTGCAGAGAGACTGAGCTAGATAATTGTTCAGAAAACAATAATGACTCAGATGAGGAAGAATCTGAATGTGCCATGGTTGACACTCATATCACATCAGAGAAGTCAAGAAAACCCCAGGGAATTTTTGTTCAGAAGGGAGATGGAAAGGGCTAAACCGCCTAAAACACAAATGGTATCTATTAGAATCTAGAGTTTTTCAGACACAAATTCTAGACACAATTTTCCATGGATGAAGTTCTTTTTCATTTGTTCTGATTCACTATAACAAAAGTATCAAGATGAGAGAGATACGGTATCAGAAAATTCGGAGGTATAAAAGATGGAGGGAAGTTTTGATAATTGTGCATTTGGATGGGATAGGGCTATAGTCAAGGAAACCTAATGCCTCTGGTGTGAGAACTGCCTAGCCCTTTTCAAGGCTGCTTTTCACTTTTGGTGTCCTCCTGATCCACTGAATTCTCACTCCAAGAAGCTGGAGTAAGCACAGCAGCCACATCAAAGAACTCATCCTCTTAACCCTAATCAACTAAACACTTCCCTCCAATAACCTCAGCAAGAAAAACCCAAGAGGGGTCATGAACACAACTGAACATGAATAACAAATTGAAGCCACTGACCCACTTCCAGTCACTCAGGTTGGTAAGCACAGAATCATTCATGACTCCTCTTACAGAGTCACCCTAGGCAAGAAGTTGCTAAGTCTCTTTAAGACCTTACCATCCATTGCCTCCTCTTGCCTGGGTCACTGTAATATGTCCCAATTGGTCTCCTCATTTCCAGTTTCCAAATGATCTTCTCCACAATTGCTAAAATAATGCTTCTCAGGCACTGATCTGATCATTTAAACTCAAATACTTTTCATGGTTCTTTCCTACCTCTAAGATAAAGAACTCCTCCCATTAGTGTTTGGGCTTTCCCTAATTGATATTCCAGGCAAACTAGTACATGCTGTTCCCTGAACTCAAAATTCTGTCTTCCCTTTGCAAGCATTTACACAAATAGAATTTAGGAATTCTCCTCTCCCCCTTTCAGCATCCTTGCCTTCTGTTAAAGCTCAGCTTACAGTGCCCTTCCTCTTGTGGCTGAGAGCCTCCATTCCCTTCTCCAAAACCTAGTTGTGTTTCCCCTCTTCTGAGAAGTTAAAGTGTTTGAGGGCAAGACCTTCTGTTCTTCTCTCTGTACCCCCAGGGTCTGATATAAAGTCTTGCACTTTAAATCTTTGTTTAATCTAAATAAATGACTAGTCATTTTGGGAGTTATGAAGAAATATGACATGTTCCTATTGAATTTTTTTTTCCAGGAGAGAAGAAGCAGATAAATTGGTAATAACAGCTAGCATTTATGTGGTGTTTAAAGGCTGGCAAAGTGTTCTTTGCTTGTGTTATCTCATTTGCTCAAAAATAGCAATCCCATGATGTAGGTGCTATTAATTTCCACATTTTACAAATGAGAGTTGAAAGTGTCTTATTCAGGAACATGAAACTAGTTAATGTCTGAGTGTCCATGTCATGTAGGCTAACCACTGTACCACCTAGGATCAGACCATTTCTGTCTAATGAGGTCAGGGAAGTAACTACTTAAGTCACAGAAATTGGAATGAAATGTAGAAAACTTGAGTGAAGGAAAGCCCAGACATTTCAAGTTCTCTATATTCTGTCAACTGACAATCAGCAAGTTCCATTATAAGTATTTTCTATTTCTTCTGTAAATAAAACTTTTTCCTATATATAGCACCTAACTTTTAGATCTCCATCTCCTCATGGAAGTGTCTACAAGGCACCTCAGGCTTATAGAGATAGCCGAGAAGGAATCAGAGAGGGATTTTCTATCAGCATATTTCTATCAGAGAATCATATTTCATTCAAAGATTCAGTTGGTGAGCTATTATAATGGAGAGGAAGATGCTAAATTCTTTTAGGACCAAATAAGATATAGAGAGCATTGCAAAATGTAAAATCGATCATTTTGATTATATGAAATTAAAAAGTATTTGCACAAACAAAACAAATGCAACCAAAATTATATGGAAAGCAAAAAATTGGAGAGTGGGGGAATTTTGCAGTAAGTATCTCTGATAAAGGTCTCATTTCTCAAATGCACAGAAAATTGAGTCAAATTTATAAAAATGCAAGCCATTTCTCAATTCATAAATGGTCAAAAGATATGAATAGGCAGTTTTCAGACAAAGAAATCAAAGACATCTCTAATCATATGAAAAAAAGAATGTTCCAAATCACTTTTGATCAAAGAAATGTAAATTAAAACAACTCTAAGGTACCACTCATATCCTTTACAGTCAATATAACAAAAAGGGAAAATTTTGGGTGTTGAAGGGGAAGTAAGGAAATTGAGACACTAATTTATTGTTGGTGGCGTTGTGAACTGATCTAACCATTCTGGAGAACAATTTGGAACTAAGCTCAAAGGGTTATCAAATTGTGTGTATCCTTTGACCCAGCAGTACCACTGCTAGATCTATATCCCAAAGACACCCCCAAAAAGGGGGGAAGGACATGTTATATTAATAGTAATATTTATATTTATAGCAGCTCTTTTATGAGGGGTTAAAAATTGGAAATCAAAGGGATGTTCATCAATTGGGGAATGGTTAAACAAGCTGTGGTATATATGTAATGGAATATTATGGTGCTATAAGAAATATTAAGCAGGATGATTTCAAAAAAATCCAGAAAAACTTATATGAACTAAGCATGCGAGCAGAACCAGGAGAAAGTTGTACAGTGTAACAGCAATATTGTTAGATGAAGAACTGTGAATGACTTGGCTATTCTCAGCAATACAATCACCAAGACAATTCTAAAGGACTACTGATGAAGCATATTATCCATCTTCAGAGAAAGAACAGATATTGATTGAATATAGACTTAAGCATGCTATTTTTTTCACTGCCTGTCTTTCCAGTTTTTTCTTTTGAGTCTTCTTGTACAAACGACTAATATGGAAATGTTTTACATAATTGCATATGTATAATCCATAACTGATTGCTTCCCATCTCAAGGAAGGGGAAGGAAAGGAATGAAGGGAAGAAAAGAGGAATAAAATTTGGAAATCAAAACTTTAAATAAAAATGTTAAAAATTGGGGGAAAAACAAGATTAAAGAAGAATGAGATCATTGTGGGTTAGGATGACATGGAAATGCTTTGAAGAAGCAGAGTGGGGAAGATTTGAATGGACAAAAAGGAAGAAATCAGACATTCAGAAGGGAGGACCTGCAAGGCAATGGCAAGAATGAATTTGACAGCAATGAGGTAATTCAGGCCAATTCCAATAAACTTGTGATGGAGAGAACCATCTGCATCCAGAAAGAGGACAATGGGGATTGAATGTGGATCACAACACAGTATTTTCATCTTTTTAATTATTAACTTGCTTTTTTTCATTTTTTCCTTTTTGAACTGATTTTTCTTGTGTCACATGATAATTATGGAAATATGTATAGAAGAAATGCACATATTTAACATGTATTGGATTACTTGCTGTCTAAAGGAGGGGGTGCAGGAAGAGGAAGAAAAATTTGAAACACAAGGTTTTTCAAGGGTGAGTGTTGAAAAGTATCTTTGCATATATTTTGAAAATAAAAAGTTATTTAAAAAATTTAAAAAATGAATGCAACAGAAGCAATGACGAATGAAGTGAGCAGATCCAGGAGAACATTGTACACAATAACAGCAAGATTATGTGATGATCAACTATAATGGCTCGGCTTTTCTCAGCAATGTGATGATTCAAGACAATTCCAATGAACTCAGATGAAAAATGTTATCCACATCCAGAGAGAGAACTATGGAGATTGAATGTGAATCGAAGCACAGTATTTTCACCTTTGTTTTTTTTTTTTCTTTCTCATGGCTTTTTCTCTTTTGGTCTGAAATACATTTAAAAGAATTATATATATTTAGGCTATATCAGCTTGTATGCTGTTTTGGGGAGGGGAGAGATAAGGGAATGAGGGAGATAAATTTGGGACACAAAGTTTTACAAAAATGAATGTTGAAAAATATCTTTACATGTATTTGAAAAAATAAAAACTATTGAGAAAAAAAATGAATATGACATGCCCAAGAGTCAATGATAGATGAGTTTGACTAGGAAAGAAGCTTTGTGCACTGCAGTATTAAGGCAAGGTTAGAAAAATGGGCTAACTAATCCCAAACTGCACAATGATCAGAGATTGTGTTTGATTCTGAATCTGGATGGGGTCTGGTACAAAACAAACACTTGAGTTGAAAAGTCAACTTCTTTTTAATAGCACTAATCTGCTGACCAGATAGGATATATTTTATCTTATGGGTCAGGAGAGATAGTGAAAGTGGGAATGACTTGAAGAAAAAGATGTTTTAGAACTCTTAATAGGGCAGCTAGGTGGCGCAGTGGATAGAGCACCAGCCCTGAAGTCAGGAAGACCTGAGTTCAAATTTGGTCTCAGACACTTAACATTCCCTAGCTGTGTGACCCTGGGCAAGTCACTTAACCTCAATTGCCTCAGCAAAAAGAAAAAAAAGAAAAAAAGAAAAAAAATCTTAATAGGACTTTCTAGAAAGATTAGAAAAACTGGAGGTAGTAAAACAGTAAATATAGTATTGTAATAATTAAGGAATGAGGTATGAAGAGCCCAAATTGTTACACTATTGCTATGGAAATAAAAAGGAAGGGACAGATGGTAGAATCTAGGAAGTACATTTAGGCAGAAGGGAAGTGGATGGGAAAGTGAGTCTGAGAGCCTACAGATAAGTTCTGAATTCAGAATCATAAAAGAATAATATACAATAATGAAAGTTCTGACCTGTATATTATATTTTTGATGTCAGCTCTCATTCTATGCAATAGTCTAATGTATCTTTAAAAATATTTTTATTTTTATTGTGAACTAAACAAATATCAAATAAAATGGGCATCTCATATACATAGTAAGCCATAAAAGTAGAATTGTTTATGAAATTGCAGGTCTCTAATATGTATAGCTTGTTTGTCTTTCTAAGAATAAATTCAGCTTCTAGCTTTCAGAGCTCCTTGCTTGGTGTTTCTGGACATTTTTCTTTTCTCACCTGTCCATTTTTTAAAAAGATACCTTATTGAATCTCATTTTTTTCTTCCCTTTTTCTTTTGTTAGCCTTTCTCTATTTCTCTTCAACTTTCTT
>JAJPUD010000478.1:483329-536920 GCA_023553655.1 Myrmecobius fasciatus
AAAAAAAAAAAAAAAAAAAAAAAAGAATTAATCTACTGACAACATTTTTTCAGGGTTTTGTTGTTGTATATACTTTTTTTTTTTTTTGACAAAACACAGAAACAAATTTTTCCAAAATACTTCCAAGAAAATCACAATCTAAAATACCACTGATAGTCAAAACCAAAAAGACATGTATTTTAATTTTACTGATATAGTTCCAGAAGCAGCTAGGAGGTTCAATAGCTAGAGTGCTAGGCCTGGAGTAGGAAGACTTAATTTCAGATACTGGTCATGTGACCACAAACATTTAACTTTTAACTTCATTTTAAACATTTAACTTCAATTCATCTAATAGAGAAAGAAATGGCAAACTAAATCTCATACATTTCAGAAAGAGCTGGACACTATTAAACAATAATGTATAATTCTAACCTTGTCTATTGTATTTGACTTGAGTGTTATTGCCTTTTAATGTTTTTGTTTGCATTGTAGTGATTGTATATGTATTATTTTGGCTCTGTTTCCCTTCACTCTTTATGTGGCTGTGTAGTAATATTCTCTGACATTAATATATCAAGAATATGAATATTTATAGGAGTACATTTGGGGGGATCATCCAGAATTGGTTTTTCTAGAGTGAGGATACTTGCAATATCACTTAAGTATAGCAGAGTCTAGAAAACAAATATAGGCAAAAGGAAAATTGATGGAAGGGCCTAAATAGATTCTCCTCAATATTGTACTACAAAGGTTATTTTTGTTGGGTTCATCTTAAATCAGGCCAATATGCAATTATTAATTTCCTACAATGTGCCAGACATTGTACTAAGCACTGCTCATAACAAAGAAAAAATAAACAAGCAAAAATACTCCCTGTTCTCAAGAAGTTCAGTTGAATGAGAGATATAACAAGCAAGGGAAGCTATACAAACAAAATATAAACTGGATAAATTGTAGAAAATCACCAAGGGAAGATGCTAATATTAAAAGGAATAGGGAAATACTTTGTGGAAGATAGGGAGGGGAGGAAAACCAAGAAATGGAGATAAGAAGGAAGAATATTTTGGGCCCAAGGAACAGCAATTGAAAACAAGGGAGTCAGGAGATTGCATGTCTTGGGCTAGGAACAGCAAAGAGGCCAGTAAACTAGATCACTATTCACTTGGAATGAAAGAAGATTGGAAAGTTAGGAGAGAGCCTGATTATGAAGGGATTTAAAAGACAGATAGAGGATTTGTATTTGATCCTGGGGTAATAGGGAGTCACTGGAGTTTACCGAATAGAGGGTTACATGGTCAGATCTGTGCATTAGGAAAATATCTTTGAGAACTGAGTAGAGACTCACTAGATCAGGGACAGACTTGTGGTAGACCAACTGTACAATAGTTTGGGCAGAAGGTGATGGAATCCTCCACAAGAGTGGTCACAGTGTCAGAAGAGAGAAGGGAATATACGAAAGATATTATGGTTAAATTGGCAGATTTTGGCAATAGAATGGTTGGAGTTGGGAGAGGAGTGAGGAATTGACAGGCCTTGGCAAAAGATAGGTTGTGTGTGGGGAGAGTAGAAGAATTGAGGAATTGAAAATGACACAATGGAGGTTGTAAGTCTGGGTGACTAGGAAGATGGTGGTGCTTATGGGAGAAATAGAGAAGTTTGAAATTGGGACTATAGGTCAGAAGACTGATTAGGCCTGGATAAGTAGATCTGACAATCATTAGTCTAGAGATCATTAAATCCTTAGAAGCTGATGAAATCATGTGATAGTATAAAATAGGGGGGAAAAGGGCCCAGGACAAAACTTTGGAGAACACAGTGTGTGACCTGGATAAAGATAAAAGCAAAGGAAATTGAACGGTCAGAAAGGTAGGTGGAGAAATAAAAGAAACCAGATTTGAGAATCATCAGGGCAGAAATGGAAGTGGAATCTAATGGAACTGATTCAAAACCCATTTCCATATTAGTCATATTGTGAAAGAAAATAAACCAAAATAAAAATCCAAGAAAAATAAGGTTTTAAAAGCGTGCTTTGATCTGTATTCAGATGCCATCAGCTCTTGCTCTGGGGATGAATAGCATTTTTCATGATATCCCAGGAATTGAAGGACTTCTTTGAGCACCACAAAATCCTACTTCTCCCAGACTTCCTCTCCATCCACTTGAAAGCCAGTTATTTTTAGTATTATCACTTATTTCCATGCTCTTAGAGATATATCGGGTATTAGAGCAGAAAGCAACCTTCCAGATCATCCAGTTCAATTCATTCATTCTACAAATTAGGATGATGAGATACTTGAGTGCTAAATCTTGTACATAGTCATGAGGCTGGTTAGCCAAAAACTAGTCTCTGAACCCAGATCTAGAAACATTCAACAAATTATTCTTTCCTCTTAACTAAACTGCTTCCTATAAATGAATGAACCAAACAAACGCACAAGCAAGATTTCACTAACTTTGGAGATAGTAGTATCTGTTGAATTCTGAGGCTGGATCAACCAGAATTAAAAAGAGAGTGAGAAGAAAGGGAGTATTGGCTTTCTCAATTAGTTTAGCTGTGAAAGAGAGAAGGGGAGAGATATAGGACAGGGGAATGGATGGATCAATTGGTCGATTTTGAAGATGGGGGAGAGGTTTGAGGGTTGAGGAGGTTTGAAAGATTTGGAAACACCACTGTGGTGAAGAGGTAGTGAGCTGTTTAGGGAGATGTGAAAGGATAGTTTTTAACCAACAAACATTTTATAAGTATTTATTATGTATCAGGTACTTTAGAAAATACCAAGACAAAAACCAACTACAAAAAAGTCCCTGCCCTCAAACAGTTTACATTCTTTCCCTGGAGATAAGGTGTGCCCAGAGAAGTATGAACGAAAGCTATTCAAAAGAAATACAAAGTAGTGGGCAAGGATGGGAGCGGAGGAGGAACATCATTCCAGAACATCTGAAAAGACCCGTTGCAGGTATGTTTGTGCTAGAAATTCTAGTTTTGTTTTGGGCCTAGGGTTTTTCCATTAGGCAGATGTTGTCAAAGTAAGGCTTGAATAATTTACTAAATTTTTTCATTTCACATGACCTTCCCCTCCACTCCATCCTCAGTAATATACATGAGGTAACCAGGATCATGACATCACTCACAAATGCATGACTTCTGCATTCCTGAGCTCTGAAATATCCTTGTCTGAGTGTAATTTATTATCATTCCACCTTTCCCTCTGCCTTTCCACCCCCAAACCATATTCTTCCACTATTCATGACCTCTAATCCTTTGACCCTCATTCCACATTTCTATCCCCAGTTTTTTCTCATCCCTCCATTTGCTACTTTCATGTTTTCCCAAAGGCACAGTAGACAGAGTGCTGGATCTGGAATCAGGAAGACATGAGTTCCAATCTGGCCTCAGATACTTACTAGCTATGTGATCTTGGGCAAGCCATTTAACCTCTGCTTCAGTTTCCTCAACTGTAAATTTGGGGATAATAATAGCATCTGACTCCCTTTGCTCTCATTCTTAATTCTCTACAGTCTTCATCATTAAACTAAACTGCTTTCTCTAAAGTTACTAGAGATGTATTGACAAATCAAATGGTCTTTTTAAAATCTTATCCTTCTGATCTCTTAGCAGCCTTTGACATTATTAGTTTCTTCTCTTAATACTCTTTCCTCTCTAGGTTTTCTGACACTATTCTCTCTTGGTTTTTCTTCTGAATAGAATTGGAAGGCAGGATTTTTAGCTGAGACTTTAAGGAAGTCACAAAGGCCCGGGTTTAAAGATGAGGACAGAGAACATTCTAAGCATGGGAGAACAACTATATATGTAGAACATGTCTTGTGTTCTTCTATACTAATTCCCTTCATTTCATTTGTTTGTAAGGATTTAATTAATATCTCTATACTGATGATTGTCAACTAGTTTTAACTATCTCCTGACCTACATATAGTCTCTCATTCTGAGCTACTTATTGGAATTTTAGAATTGGCTGTTTGACTGACATCTTTTTATTTGTTTTGTTGAGGAGTTTTATGGAGACTAACCATCCTCCCTTTCAAATTGCCCTATTATTGTCAAATGCAACATCTCCCTCCTAGTCTGGGTTTTAAACCTAGGTTGTATTTTATTTTCAATTCTTCACTCTTTCACCTCACTTCCAGTCTGTTGCCCAACCCTTTCCATTTTACCTCCATGATATCTCTTCTCACATATTCCTTTCTTCTCTCTTCTGACTTCCATCACCCTTGTGTAGGGCTCATCACCTCACACAATAGGCTGGTCTTCCATAAGTTTTGAGTCATTTCATATCATACTCCACCTGGTTGTCAATGATTTTCTAAAGTACAGTTTTGACTATATGTCCTCTTACTTAATAAATGCCAGTAGTTCCTCCTCACGTCCAATTTCAAATATAAAATCCAGTTTAGTTTTTAAAGCCTTTCCTGACCTGCCTTCTTCCACATCACAACCATCTTTCCAATTTTCTTATGCCTTATACTCTCTCATGTACACTGTGATCCATTGATATTGGCCTCCTGGCTAATTTTTTTTTTTTTTTTGCACAAGTCATTAGACTTTTTCCTGGATCCCCTTAATTCTAGGATCTTCACTGTGTTGATTATTTCCATTTAACTTGGTTATGGCTTGTTTGCCTGTTATATTCTCAGGTGACTGGGAGTTCCTTGAGTATAAGGGCTGTCATTTGCCTTTCTTGGTATCCTCAGAATTGAACACAGTGTCTGGCACACAATAGGAATTTAATAAATGTTGATTGACTTCTTGATTGTTGAAGATGATACTACTCCAAAGTCTATTTGTACAGTGTACTATTATGTGTTATGGGGAAAGAGCTGGTGCACTGAGATAGCTATGGAAACTCAATGAGGACTGGTGATTTTTTCATTGGAGGAAAATATGTATCAGTTTTGACCCTGTTAAAGGCACAACAGAGTCATGAATTTTTTGGGGAAGTGAAAAGTATGGGGGAAGGAGTCAACAATTTTCTTTTTTCTCAACAGTCAACTTGACCTTATCAGAAATCCTGGGACTGCCTGCCAGGGACCCTATTTCAGGAGGCCCAACCTCACCCCAATTTTACTCTGACTTGCCCCTAGGTCACACCCCTCCCACAATTTCAGATCCTCTTTTGTGATCTTCTGCCTAAGAATATAAAGGTCACACAGCTGGTGTTTTGCCTGGCCCTTAGCAAGGGTTCTATCTTTGTCTCTGCATGTCTCTCTCCTTCCTTTCCACCTCCAGTTACTTACTTGTGCTCTATCTCTGGAAATGACTATATATATTTTATATTGAATTTTCTGTGCATAGGTTGCTTGTCCTAATAAATGTAAGCTCCTTGAGGACAGGGACTATTTCCTTTTGGTGTTTGTAGCCCCTAACCTACTATAGTACTTGATACTTAATAAGCTCAGCTCAAATGGTACAAGGAATTTCCTTGTGTCTCTACTAGTTTCTTTCTCTCCCTCTGTCTCAATGTGTTTCTCTTTTTTGTCTCTGTCTCGGTCTCTCTCCCTTCTTTAACTTTCTCCTCCAATTATCTTATATTGATATGTTAATTTTTGTCTATAGTCTCTCACTCCCCTACCCCATTACCAAACACAATGTACACTCCTTGAGAGTAGGACTTGTTTCTATTTCTTTCTTTCTTTCTTTTTTTTTTTTGGCAACATTTAAGTGGCACCTTGTGGGGCTGTAAATGCATGTTGATTGTCAAATGCATGCTTATTGAATGCAGGAATGAATTCAGTGAGTGAGTTGACTTATATTTTGGAATCTTATCAGGTCCTCATAAGATAGATTTAGAATTAGAGTTTTAGGCCAAGAAAAACCCTTTGTTCTGGTCCTAAAAACATCAATCTGCCATAAAGTATTTCTCACACCAATTAATAAGGATTTTGGGAGTAGACTATGTTTTCTTTACAATGCCATGACAAGATTAACTCTTTAACTTCGTATAGACACACCCCTACTCTTGATTTGTAGCCATTTTATATATCCTTGAAGGCCTTGTCTTTAGTGGAAGAGTTAGATTTCCTGAGAGTCTGAGGACCTGTATTCAGAGACTATACGGTATTTTGCTACCTAAGTGACCTTGGACAAGCCACTTAAATTCTATGGGCCTTTGTTTCTTCATCTGTGAAATGAAGGGTTCAAGTGAACAATATCTAAACTATGGCTATAATTTTAACTTTAATAGTCTAATCTTCTCCCATCACTTATTATAACTAATGTTTCCCCCTATAGTAATGAATCTAAGATTTTGTGAATTTCATAAAGCTTCATAGGATATTAAAGAGATATGAGATATCTTTCTCCATATACCAGACATTGATTTTTTTCATTGCATTTTGAATATTCTGGCAAAAACCACTTCTTACCAAGCAATGATTGGGCCAAAAAAGCTTTCAACGGTCAGTATTTGATAGCATTAAAAGCTCAGGAAAGAGATTGCATTTGTTTTTTTTTTTTTTATGTCCACAAAATTTTAATAATTGTATTTTGAAAATACAGTAATTGCTGATTATAAGCCTGCTAAATGAAAAATTGTAATTATCTTTGTTTTGCTTTGTTTTTTTAAAAAAGTTCTAAATTAACTTGGAAATTGCAAAGAACCAAAACAAAAAAAGGAATCTAGGATCATTTTTGACATCAGATCATACAGCAATTTTTTTTTACAATGGCTTATGTTTTAATATTGGAACCTCTAAAAAATGTTAATAAACAAAAACCTCAAATATCTATCCATTGAATCAGTGGATATCTGTGGGTGATCTGTTTCTCTTTCCACTATTAGTTTTCTAAAACAAAAGTTTCATTGGGAAAGGACTATTTAAAAAAACAACAACAACAACAAATCTCTAGCCAGAATATTCTTGCATTCCCACTTTGCTAATGATGTTCCTTAGAGAGAATCTCTAATAATTATGAGAATAAATAAAATGATAATGCCTGGGATCAATAAAATGATATAAACACATGACTGAATGACTCAGGGCTACTTGGCAAGTTGAAAAACCTACTTCATATGTCACGTGAAACCTGCTAAGCATACATCATTGGTTTGCTATAATGAGGTGTGGAGTTAATGTGTGTCAGATACCCTCTCTTCACCTTGCTGACAAATAGACAAACCCACAGTGACTCCATCTTCTGCTTGGGATGAGGTAAGCGTTTTTCCTTGTTTTGCCCATATGGAGCATTTGTGTTTTGCTAGGAATGCAAAGCCAGTGCTCTCTTAAATTCTCTGTGATCCTCTGTCATCTACTACTGGGAACTGCACTTGAAATGCCATGGCTACTTGAAATGATGTGTTACCTGAGATCTCCATGCTGCAGTTATCTAGGAGGAAGATCTAAAGAGCTAAGTATGATTACTTCTATCAATAATCTCATCTGTCAAGTCCACTCAAGTTAACAAGAATTTATTAAGCACCTACTATTGTGTCAAGCACCTACTATATATGGGAATACAAAGGCAAAAAAAAAAAAGTTCCTGTTCTCAAGGAACTCAAGTCTATTGGAGGTGAAAATAGACAAATTAGCTTGTATAAATAACATATATGTATATACATATGTCATATGCATATATGACAATTTTTGTGGGGGGGAGGTTGAGGGGGAGTTAGTATATGAAAGGCAGCTAGTTGACTCAGTAGATAGAGCATTGGGTTTGAAGACAAGAAGACCTGAGTTTAAATGTGGTCAGTCACTAGCTTTGTGATACTGAATGAGTCACTTAATCTCTGCCTTCATCCACTGGAAAAATAACAAACCACTCCAGAATCTGTGCCAAGAAAACCCCATAGACAATATTGGTGTGCTATGATCTATGGGGTCACAAAGAATCATGCACAACTAAACACCACCAAATGGAAGGATGCTAGAACAAAGAATTGTTTCAACTTATTTTCTTTTTGTTTTTTCAAATGGAAATGCTGCTCAGTTTGGTTAAAATGCTACTTGGCATTTACCTGAATATTAGCTTGTTCTGGAGGGAGTGAGAGTAAGAACTTCACAATCATTATAAAAATAAAACATTTAGGTTTTTCTTTGAAAATTAACTATTCTGTCTCTTCTGTTTGCACTCTTCCTCTTGCCTGTGGTGGAGATGGGGAGATTGTTGGGTTTTGGTTTTTTGCTAGTCATATTACCTCATGTTTTAGTTAAATTGAGTACTTCTCATGAAAGCACAAGTAGGAAAAGATTGGTCATAGCAAAAGCCTAATCATTATCTTTTAAAAATAGTACCTTTCTTCCTCAAAGCTCTCACAGTATGAGGATGGACCCTATAATCAAAAGCATGCTTGGACACATTCTGAAAGAACACTTCATCATCTTATTGTCTCCCTAAAAATTATCCAAACCATTAGTACTAAGGAATTTATGTGATTCTTTATAATGTTAACTAACCCATGCTCAATTTACCTTTCTTCACTTTTGGTACAGAAGGCAAACTTTAATATTGTTGTGTTATGAAAAGAAACTGGCCCTGAAATCAAAGCTTCTTTGTTCATGACTACCACTGCTTTGTATTATCAATAACTTGTGTGACTTTAGGCAAGAATCTTCCCCTTCTTGCCTCTCAGTTGTATCATTTTTATAAAGAGAGGATAGAACCATATGATCAATCAGCTAGGCTAAGGTCTTTTTCTGGATCTAAATCTCATGATTCTATGACAAATTTAGATACAAGTTTAGACAATAGTGGTCTTTCCAGGCCTCAAACTTTGACTGTTTTGGGGGGTTTATGTTATCTTGGATTTTCTTCCAGATGTGGAATCTTCCAACTTTATGCTCAAATTCCTCGTCCACTCCCACTACACTCCTCCTTGTTTATTTTTGCTTGCTTCCCACCTCTACTTCTCAAAAATATGTTTGTGAAATGGTTGTTGTTTTTAATTGGAAGTGGCACAGAACAAGTGAACATCTTCAAATTTGTGGGTATTGGAGACAAATGAGAAATGTCAGTGTTACTTCCCAACTCCAAATAGCCACTCCATCTACTTTGTTACTGCTTCTTGCCTCCATTAGAATGCATGTGAGCTGCAAGGCTGTGTTTTTGTATCAAAGCTCTCTAGAAATGTTATTTGTTCCTCCTCCTCCTCCTCTCAGATAGCTCCTAGCTCTAGATGCATGCTGGAGGCGGTTATCCCCAGCCCTCGGCACAGCGTACACAGCAGGTGCCACATAAGCGTTTTGGTAGAGCGGAGCCCGGTCTCCAGACAGAGATCGCCGAACGCTGTGCCATTTCCTCCTCCATTTCATTTGACGGATGAGTAAATTGAGGCAAACAGGGTGCAGTGACCGGCCCGGGGTCACACGGCCGGGAGCGTCGGAGGCCGGATTTGAATTCTGCTGGGGGTCTTGCACCCCCAGGTTTCGGTCCTTTGTGCAGCCTCGAGGCCCACGGATTCCCGCCAGCTATTATTAAGGATTATTCTGGTTACTGGTTACGGTGGCCTTTCTCAGTGCTCAGAGCAGGCTCGGCCCACAGAAATCAACTAGAGCTGTAGTTCTAGGGAGCCCACAGACCTGGAACACAGCCCCAGGACACGGACCCCTCCTCTGCCCCAGAGGTCTGGCGGGAGGGCGGGGACGGGATGACCCTGGACTGCCAGCGGACCCCACCCAACGCGACCACTACACACCCACCCAGCGCCTCTCCTCCTCCCCGCCAGGAGCTAAGGGCCGGCCAAGTGCAGCCAGCGCCCAGAGCGCATGCGCCCTGGCCGTCCGGAGCCGCGCAGACGGAGGCGCATAACCGCCTATCGCTCTCCGCTCGCGTTCCGCCACGCTCGCTATGGCGGTCCCGAGGACCTCCCGCTAGCCCCGCCCCTCTGTGACGTGACGGGGATCACCTGACCCGGCTGCGGGGCTTCGGGGACAGAAGGGAAGTCGTTGCGACCGGAGGGGCACTTCAGAAGCCTTCCTCTCCGCTGCTGTCGTCGCCTCCTCGGTCTCCGCCGCCAGAACTCTCGCCGACCCCGGGCCCGTCGGACCCACCGAAACCCGCTCCCCTTCCCCGGTCCTCCCCCGCCCCGCACGATGCCTTCAGAGAAGACCTTCAAGCAGCGCCGGACCTTCGGTAGGTCCCACCGAGGCCCCGGAACTCGGGAGGCCTCGGGCGGGGGGTGGGGACGGGAGGGGGGGGGGACGCAGCGATGGGACCCCAGGCCACGGCCGGAGCCGGTTGGGTTCTCTGCCCGCCTCTTCTCGGTCGCGGGGATCTGGGCCCTTCCTGGGCCTGAGCTCCTTCCACGCCCGGAGGCTGCTCCTTTGGAAGTCTCGAGTTTCCTAGCTCCCCCGCCCCCCCCCCAACGGCCGTTTCCCTTGGGTCCTCGCGGGGGGGGGGAACCCCCAGACCGGGGCGGCCGAATGAAAGCTGGCCAGGCTCCAAGGGGCACGGCCTGGTGTTGGGGGTCGCTTGGGGTCTCCCGGCGAATATCTTCCGGGGAAGGGAGCGGGAGTTAGACCTTCGGTGGCTTGGTGGGAGCTGTACGGGACGGATTCGAGCCCTTGGGCCTGGAGCCCTGCCCTGCGGGGCTGGGAAGTTGACAAAGAAACCCCCACCGGGGCGTGGATGTGACCGAGTTAGTGCGGAGGAGCCGGACCGGGGAAGCGCGCCGAGTCAGCCGTTCCTCCAGCCCGCCCAGTGAGTCCTGCCGGGGTCCCCAGATGCTGGGCCCCGGGGCCACTACTGTACCCACGAGTGTGCCCGGGGGCTCAGTTACTTGGTTAACGGAGGGCATAGTTTGGCGAAATCTGTCCCTTGGGCTGTTTCGTTAGCTACCAAGGAAGCAAGGGGTCAGACACCTCGCTGAATTCCTCAGTGTAACTGGGAAATGTTGGAACAAAATAAAGGAGAGAATACACTACGACCAAATGATGTGAATTTGTGGTTTTCTATGTCATGCCTCCCCAGAGGCACCTGTTTCTATTTGGACATTGACACTTCTAACCCAGAGCAGTGAGATTAAGTGACCTGCCAGGCCTTGTGTTAGGAAGACTTTGAAAAACCAGGGAGTAATTTTAAACAACTTTCAATTTAGATTTTTGAGCAACTTTAACTACAGGATGATTTGGACCCTCTTTCAAGCTTTTTTACAGGTTAGATTTTCAACAGGTAGTTGTGTTCCTTATAAGTTAACTGTTTGACAAAAGTGGCAGGAATATCATAAAGATATCAGTCTTTTGAGTTGGAGTAACTGCTGATGATATACTTTTGAGTTGAAATAAACCCTTTGTTTTGGTCACTAGTTGTTACCTACCTAAGGATGCTTTGTGAAAGTACTGTGGTGGCTATTGTGAGAATGCTTATACACAGCCCTGCAGGTTATATTTTCTTTTTGTGTCTGAAATTGGTTTCCTATTTTTAGCTTCCATAATATCTCCACACTAGTTTCCCTGAAGATCTGAGTGGAATCAGAAGCCATGCTTGATTTCACATAAAAAAAGTCTTCATGGTGGTTAGTCCTTTTTGAGGAAGGCATTTTGTGTCAAACTACAAGCAATGCTGAATATAATGTATGTGAATCTTATAACCACCTTAGATTGTAAAGCTCCTTAGTAGGTTTTTTGTTGCCTCTGAATCCCCCTACACTGATATTTGGTACTTAGTAGGAGTTTAATGTTTACTGTTTGACCTTGGAAGTCCCCTCTTATACAGCAGGAATACCTCTTAAAAGTGTTTCAGCTCCACAAGATAAGTGAATTTCATTGTGTAAACTTTTGTCTGCTATTGGTTTTGAAGAGATGAGGAAAAGCTCAGCGCAGTTGATTGCAGGTTCTTATAAAGCATTTAATTTTTTTGTGCTTGAAGCACAAAACAAACTTTACCTTCTAATTGTAGCCTGCCAAGCCCAGAACAGCTTCTAAAAGAGGATTGTGAGTTACCAGGGTCAACACATGACTTCGTTAGAAATTATCTTCATTGACCTTAATGTAGAAGAAATAATCTTTAGAATGACAGATAAATTTTGTTTGGTTTCAAACTGCTTCTCCCCACTATTCCCCTCCTTCCCCCCAAGCTTTCATTAAGACTGTTCCATTGGGGCTGGAAAGAAAAGCCATCAGATTTCGTCCACCCTCTTCTGGGTGGAGCAGAAAACATCAACTGTTTTTGGCTCTCAAATTTTTTGCTTTCCCACTCCTGTCAGCAATCTCAGTCACAGGTATTAAATTTATCCTGGACATTAGCCAACAAACATTTAGTTACTACTGGAATTCTTCTGTCTAAAGCACTCTTTATTATTACAAAACAGATCTAATTTGAATGTAGCATGCATACATACAAGGAGGCTGTGGAACTTGTCCTTTTGTGTTGTGATTTGGGCATAGTAAAATTAATGACGGCTGAATTTGCTTCAATTGAAAATTAGTTTTCCCTTTACTATATAAGTGGGTTGGTTCCATAGCTCATTTTTCTCAAACTTCTTAAAAGGCTCTTCTAATAGCTTTCTGGTGAAAGTATCAAATATCACTTAATGGCTAAGGCTTTGCCTTAACCCTGATGGTGGTAAATTTGAATCCAAGGGCTGATAATTTTGTGGGATTTGTAGCTGTCAGACTTAAATTGATTGCTTAGAGTAATCTTCAAGAGACCAATAATACACTTAAGCGCAGACTACTGAATTCAGATTGATTTCACTTTCCCCACAAGTGGATGATATTAATGGAGAGAGAAAACTGGCGGACAGAATCATTTTGCACCTTTATGGCTGATCAAGTGCAGAACTTGGGTAAAAATATTTAAGAACAAAAACTGCACTTTGTCAGTAGCTCAAACTTTTTATATATGTGTATATTTTCATGAAGATCACTACAGTAGTTTCACAAACCTCACATTTAAGCCATAAAACATTTTGAATTGGTTGTCTTCTGGTGCAAATATTCAAAAATTGCCTGAGAAACAATTTGATTTAATAAATTGTACTTGGGTGAATACAATTGCATCCAATCTCCTACACTTACTGTTATATCCACTTTTCTTCCACTGTATCCTGTTTTACTTAGTAAAAGACTAGTTAGTTTTAAATAGCCATGCTAATGTAAATGGCGGCTTGGAGTTTTGCTCCAGTGTCAACTAAAGTCTCTTTAGGTGGGGAGTAACTGCTGCCAAACTAGTAAAGAGTAATAGATTTTGAGCTCACCCAGTCATGTTTTGGACATTTTCTTTCCAGCAAGTGACTTTATATACAGGATCTTGGTAAACACTTGGGGTGTGGTTAGAAACAAGCCTTGGATTTGCTGAGAAACCTGGGTTTTGCTTCCTTCAATTAATATTCATGTGACCTTTGATAAGACCCCTTTGCCTTTGATGATGTGTAAATGGACTAGAGAGGACCCCCAAAATTGCTTTTATTTGAAGCTATGATCCTAATAGGGAGTCTGACACACCTGGTGAAGTTAAGTGATTAACAACAGCTTTGTATAAGTTACATTTCATTCTATTTGAAATATACTAGGAGAATTAAAAAAAACTTTTCCTTTGTTAAAGCAAGAAATCTTTTAATCAGTCTATTTTATCTGGTAATAGATGGTAATTGGTGGTTGAAACTAACTGGAGAACACATTTGGCTGAATGTATATTTGGAATATTTTTGTTAAATGAATGATTAATTTAAAGGACCTAGTATCCACTTGGAGAATTAATTCTACCCTGAAAAGGTTCCATTGAAAGCCAAAAGAAGAGAAACCTGACCATGGGAAAATGAGGCAAGTGAACAGATAATTGATTAAGATAGATGAATCAGGGAAGGTGAGTTCCTAGATATTATTATCTTGAAGTAAATACTTTGTAAAATGGGGATTATTTTCTGCCACAGTTTGGTTAACACTGTAAAGTTCAGAACAAAAATTGCAGCTGGTAGAGTTGTGAACAATAACTGGTCCAACTATTCTATAGAGCAATTTGGAACTGTTCCCCAAGGACAGTCAAATCCTCTGATCCAGAAATACCACTGTTAGGTCTATATCTTTTTTTTTTTTTTTTTAACAGCTTCTTATTTGCATAACACATGTATAGGTAGTTCTTCAAAATTGATTCTAAATTTTTGTAAATTTGTTTACAAATTTTCCCCCCAGTCCCCTCCCCTCCCCAAGATGGTAGGAAGTCCACTACATGTTAATTATATTAAAATACTTGACAAGTCAAATATATATATACAAATTTCCATACTTATCTTGCTGTGCAAGAAAAATCATAGGGTCTATATCTTAAAAGACATCAAAAAATAGGACCTATTTATACAAAAATATTCATAATAGCTCCTTTTATGATGGCAAAGAATTGGAAATCAAAGGGATGCTCATCAGTTGGAATGGCTGAAACAAGTAATATGTGATTTGTAATAGAATATTATTGAGCTGTAAGAAATGACAAGCAGGATTTCAGAAAAACCTGGAAAGATTTACATGGAGTGAGGCATAATGAAATGAACAGAACCAGAAGAATGTTGTATACAGTAAAAGCGATATTATTCAATGAATTGTGAATGACTTAGCTATTCTCAGCAATTTAGTGATCCAAGACAATCCCAAAGGATTAATGAAATATATAGTATCCATCTGCTCCAAGAGGGGGGAAAATGATTGAAAACAGACTGAAGCATGCTATTTTTCACTTTCATTATTTTATTCAAGTCTTTTTGCACAAAGTGACCAATATGAAAATGTTTTTACATGATGCACAAACCTGTTTGGAGGGAAAAGAGATAGAATTTGGAATTTAGGATTAAATCAATATTTAAATAAGAAAAAACCTTAATAGTATGCATTCTTAGCCCCATGGAAAACTCAGATGTGTAGCCCTGGCATAAAAATGCAATTTTTAAATGACTGAAATACAGCCACTGTCCCTGCTTTTCCCTCCATCTAACCAACCAGCCCTCCACTCTGAAACCTTTCGTAACCATTCAGAATATATTGGGTACTTTTAAGAGAAATCTGTAAAGTTCATAATGAAGGGCAGGGGGGACATTCTAGGCCAGGAAACTAGCTTTAGAAAGACTCCCAGATACCTTGCTCAATAATTTGTGTGTGTGTGTCCTACTTCTAACATTTATGGTATAATCATCTTTTTTAAGTACCTCTTGAATTATGGAATTTTCATCCATTAAGACCCTGAATTTCGATATAGCAATTTGATCACCTAAACTGAGAATGGGACTTGATTATTGAGGAAGATAAGAGAATTGGTAGTTTTGGGATGTGAAATATGCTTAAGTAGAGCAGAGGTAGGGAAGAGTATCAAATACAGACTGTCTATTATTTTAGAATGGATGTAGAATGTATTTTTCCCCTTCTACTTGATGGCCTCTTAAGCTGAAGACCACTTTTTAAAATGCTATCTATAGGTTAGTGGTATTAGTACTATACCTTAACTGTATTTTGAATTAAAAGATTTTTTATGAGCTGCCTTTAGTATTTGTGTTTTAAGTTCCAGGGGACACTTCTGGAACACATGCTGGTAAAAATGTAAAATCAAATAGCAATATGAGTAGCTAGAGATTCCATTCTTTTGAGTCTTTCTACTCTTCAGAGGTGATGGCCCCAAGACTGGCAATTGTATCAAAGACAGAAGTTGACATTTTGCTATCCATTTTTGAGGACACAGTGGCAAACTGGACATATTTTGGTTTGTCTTCTTAATTTGCTACTGGGCAAAAACTATTTAAAAACCCAAATACTGATTAGCTTCTTTATGCTTTTCCTCTTACTCCTAAAAGATCTACTTGTTTTTAAGGGCTGTTTTTTAATAAAAGTAGGAACAGCAGGAGGAAATTTCTTTGAATTCACATTTAGAATGGATTCTTCTCCAAACAGTATAAGGAGATCAAGCTGACACTTGGGTGTTTGGATGGTCTCTATTTTGTGTTCTACAGTACAGGTACTTTGCCTATCTTTTTTGTTTCTATTTAGACTGCCTCTCTCCATATGTCAAATTTACAGATAATTTGAATAGATGTCTTAAATCTAGCCTGTTGGTCACCACCATTGCATAGAACAGGTAGGAAGATTAAATTTCAGGTCGAGACATGTATGGATAAAGGATTAAAGATAAACATTTTATCTGTATATTTTGAACATGGCACTTAGATTTTCCCTAGTTACATTTTAAACTTTTTTTTTGGTTATACATGCTTATTCATTATACATATTTCCATATGAATCATGTTGGATGAGAAAAAAGTCAGAAAAGGGAAAAACCACAAGGAAAAAAAAAGGTGAACATAGTATGTGTTGATGGTGTTTTCAAACCAGTTTTTTGGGATTGCATGGCACTTAATTCTAATGATTTTTGTCTCCTTTGCAGAACAAAGAGTAGAAGATGTGAGACTTATTCGAGAGCAGCATCCTAGTAAGATACCTGTAAGTAAAACGTTTAGGAAGGGGTTTAAAAAGCTTTTTCAAAGTTGTGATCTAGATAGAATTTATCACTTAACCATGTATTTTGAAGACGTTACTAGCTCATAATTGCCAATTAAAAAATTTTTCAGTAATTCTCATTAATGCAGTTATGTTTATGTTTTTTACTTCTGGGTCTTCAGGAGTATAGAAGTTATGATTACTAGATTAGAGTAAGGAAAATCTGGGCCAGGACTGGTATAGACTGTTAACATGGGGTATTAGGACTTAATGCTTTTAAAATTAATAGACAAAAAAATTAACATTTTGGGTTTTGTTTAATTTTTAGGAGCTACATAGAAAAGGCATTGTTATCTTACAGGTTCTAGCACAGGAAATTCTTGGGCTGGACTCCTTTCTTAACAAACCTCTGAGAGTACTTTTTGGCCAACTGTTCTTTGGGATGCCTTCCTGATTTGTTTCATGCAAGAAGAGAGGGCTAGGGAGAGGGAAGGTTAACAAATTAGGGGGAGATGGAGAGGAAATTTTCTCAACATCTATCCCTTGAATTTCAGCCTTCATTTTGGATTAATTTGCACTCCTTTGGAGGATCTTCATGAGCAGTGTTCTCTGACTCATTCTTAGTATTTATCAAGACAGCTGAATCTCTTAGCAAAAGACCTGGCATATAAGATTGCTGGACCATTGTTAGGGAACTTTAAAAGATGGAAAATAGGAATGTAAAACAACAGGATGCTGCAGGTGTGGAGGGTGGGGGAAGGAGCCTACAAAGTTTGCTTATAGAATGTGAGCTCTTTAAAGGCATTCCCTTTGATTCAGCACCTTCATACTACATGCTAGAAATTCTTGTTATTCACGTGAACTTAACTTTAATTCTTGTCAAAATGGCCAATGGTATTATTAAAGGGAGAAGTGGTGCTGGTGAAGACAAAATTTATATCCTTCTTTGAATAAGTTTACTAAAGTGACAGATTAAGACACTATTTGTAGATTAATTGTTGGAAGGGAATTTCACCTGACATTGAAAGGTGGTATTCTGTGGCACCCCCTTGATCTGGTGATTATGGTTCTATAAACCAAGCTTTTCTGAGGATTTATTCCGACTCTTCCCATTTTGTATTTGCTTGATGCCATCGAATGGACAATTTGCCCATGCCTTGATTCTGGAAAAAAAGTATTGATTGCTGAAAAAAAGCATTGATTTATTTTCTTCCTGCTTTTCTTAAGTGCAAGACTTTATTTAAAAAATAAAAAGCTATAGAGAGATGCATCAGAAAATTGCTTGGAGCATTTTGTGACTTTGGATTCTTCTAGAGACAAAACTGATCATGGCTAATTGATCAGATATGGAGATGGGGCTGTTCCAAAGGGTTTAGATATTTTCCACTCTTCCTTCCATTCTACTAGTAGGTATTTGGGACCTTAGATCTGGATCTTTCTGAATTCCTTTATATGTTAAATATAGATATAAGCCTTATTACATTCACTGTGATATTACAATTTGTTACTTACAAAAAGCAGAGGCTTTGCTATGGAGAAGAATGTAGTTCCTTCTAAAATTATTTTTAATAAATCAGTTAAAAGTATTTGTCTTACTAAGAACTGAACCAGAAAGTAACTTGCATTGGAGAGGAGACTAGAGCCAACCTGTAATTTTTGGTGGTTCAAATTTAGCTCTACAAGTTTTTCTGAAAGTTCTGTTTACAGTAAAAAGTCTCCACTGTAGAGAAGCACACTTGTACCAATAAGGGCCTAGTTATGGTTTTGTGAATACTATTTTATTTCTTTAAATAAAGTCCTTCTCATTAAGAATTTTTAAGCTGTTTAAATGATAAGGTCTTTGGAGTTCTTTAAAAGACAGTCTTAGTCATTACTTTGTCTTAGTTGGCAATATCCTCGTGTTCTATCTTTGACAAAAGAATAGATAACAAATGTGCTATAAATGAGTTTTTCCTTACTTCACAAAATTATATAGAAAGCACTTTTTGGTGTGATACCAAGAGTTATTATTCCCTTTTAAAAAACATTTTTCTGTATTTTTTCCCCCTCTAGGTGATAATAGAAAGATACAAGGGTGAGAAACAACTTCCTGTACTGGATAAAACCAAATTCCTTGTACCAGATCATGTCAACATGAGTGAACTAATCAAAATAATTAGGTATTCAATAATCTGTTAACATATCTTATATGCTAGAAATTAAGATTCAAATATGTGCTCTCTTGCTAGTTTTATATTTGCAGTCTCCTAATGTTTGTAAGTTTTTAAATTTTTAAAAGTTTGAACAGTATAAGGGAAAAAGTGAAGTTGAGATGCAGGCCAATCCTGAACTGAAGGAAACCATCTTGAGTTGATAAACAAGAATTGACTTGGACCATAAAGATGGATATTTGACTCATAGATGTAATTTTCTGTCATTCTTATTCTCCCTGCCACCCCCCATATCCTACTCTACCCAGATGCTGAAATTTTAAAAGTACTATAATTTGGAAGAGTTGTCTCAAACAAATAGAAATGGGAGGGTCACTAATTTGTCCATAATCTGATTTAGGTTTTACTGATTTGGAAGTGTTGTGGCTAAAAGTCTTAAATGTTTACATCAGCCTTTCTTCTTTTTTCAATAGAAGGCGCCTACAGCTGAATGCTAATCAAGCTTTCTTCCTATTGGTGAATGGACACAGCATGGTGAGCGTTTCAACACCTATTTCTGAAGTGTTTGAAAGTGAGAAGGATGAAGATGGATTCTTGTATATGGTATATGCCTCTCAGGAGACATTTGGAAAGAAATCTTCAGTGTAAGACCTAGAACAAAGCCTCTATATTAGAATTTTTTAAAGTCCTCATCCAGGAAAAAAGGGATGTTACCAACTGAAATTGATCAGTTCATCTAATCACAGTCAGTTCACCAAAATAGAAGTATTACCTACCACCTTAGGGGTTTTTAGTAAGTTGTCTCTTGTATTACATCATATGTAATATGTAATAATACATGTTCATTTCCAAAAGCATATACAGTACAGCTTTGGAAAACTCCTTTTTCACCTAGGATATCTTGTTTTTAAGTTTTAGTTTAGAAACATACCTTGCATTTTAAGTTGCCAATAAAATGGACATTTGAATTGCTGTAGTGAAATTTTTTTAAAAATAGGAATTTCAATTCCAGTGGTAACCTTTAAGCATTTAGTAATGTATGGAAACTGCTACTTGTTATAGGAAGGTTTTTCTTTAGGCTTGTCAAATTTCATATCTATTTTTTTTTAAGTCCATTTACTATCAGTGGCTGCAGCAAAACAGGGTAAATGGGGGGCAAACAAGTCTAGCTTATTCTGGAATTGATGCATAGATTCCAACTTATAAACTAGCAACTTCCTTGCTGTCACTTGTTTTCTATATAGTCATACAGATAAACACCACGAATTCTATGGGTAAATTGAATGTCACTTTCTTTTAAATGCTTGGTTTCCAAAAAGTTCCTGAGAACAAAGGGATGATGTTTCTCATTATGGATTTGCTCTGATTTAGAGACTGTCAAACCAGTGACTTTAATTAAACAGTTGCAGCAGAGTAAGTCTCTTTTCTGATGCTGTTAGAAACTACATCATCCTAGAACTTTCGAGCATTAAAATTCATTTTGCACACCCTGCACCTTTTGGGTTAAGTCTGTAGTCTGATTTGTTATATTTCAAGTAACTGCTTCACTAAAATACTTGATTAAAATTTTAACTGTAAGCATACTTCAGATATTACTGTTAATCATACAAACTCATATGAGTTTATATGCATGTTGTTTTGTAAAGGAGAATGTAGCAAAGGGGTAAAGCTGCTTTCAACAATGTCAGTTATTTAATATCTTGAACAAAGGATTATTTAAGTGCTTCCTGCTACTTGCATGGGATGTTGACAACTTATTTTCATGGGAGGGCCACAGAAAATTTATTGTTACACCACTTGGGACTGAAGTATGTATGTAGCAGATCAGCTAAAATTACCCTCGTATGATTTGATTTAGATGTGTGTGAAATATTTACAACTAATAGTGAAAGTTATTTACCATAATGAAAAAAAGCAATATTACTGCATCTTGGCACTATAGTTAATAAATGTATACAACTTGTTTGCCTGTGTTCACCTTCTGCATGCATCTGTCCATAGTGCTTAATTTTCATGTGTTTTTACTGCTATGTAAATTCTTAATCAACCTGTCTTGTTAGGTTGTATAAGATGTTCATGTTTAACAAAACACCTGACATCAATCTTGTAACTGCTGTGTGATCAGTAAGGTTCCTGTAAGATATGTTGCTTTTTTAATTTAATACAGTGTGGATAGGGATGAATTATATCCCAAATTAAACTGAGTGGTAGTTTTATTTCTAGGATGTTTAAAACGGTAAATTTTGATCAGAAGGGTAAAAAAACAAAACTCAATGGGATTAATAGGATAAAACACAGGATTCTAGAATGTCACATCTTGTCCAAAATATGTATCACTTTCACCAAATATGTAAAAAGTACATTCTTTGAGCTGGATGCTGGATTCAGGGTTCAAGGAATTAACACTTTTGAAAACTACTGAGTCAAGAAGATCACTGCATAGTTTGTGGAATCGAAAAAGCAGTGGAGAATTGACTAAAATAAAGGGACATGGGAGTGACAAAAAAAACCAGGAGAGTAAAGATAATTTAAACTAAGCACACAGAAGCACCATTGTCTCTTCAGCTAATATGAAATGAGAAAATGCATGAAGAGAAGTGGAAAATCTGGTATTATAAATTCTAAATCTGGTATTATAAGTTCTAGTAACCTAGTAAGACACACTAGCCAAAAGTTTAATTCTGTCCAAAGAGGTTGCTCATCACACCGTTTGGCTGTCCACGGTAAATAAATAGCTATAAAAGTACACTGACTATTGAATTCCATACTAATCACGTTCAGTGTATTAAACATAATTTTAGCCCCATTCCAACCCAAATAAGCCCTTGGTCTGGTTTGACCTACCCATTGCTAGGTAGGCAGTAATGTTAGTGCTGCAAAGGGAACTTTAGACTTCAGAGGGGCAGCTAGCTGGTGAAGTGGATAGAGCATCAGCCCTCAAGTGAGGAGAACAGATTTGATCAAATTTGTTCAAATTTGATCTCAGACACTTAACGAAGTTCCTATGTGACCCTGGGCAAGTCACTTGACCCCAATTGCTTCAACAAAAACAAAACAAAACATCACAACTCTCCAGAAACATGACTAGCTTTTTTTCACTAGAAGGGTTTTTTTTTTTCTGAGGGAAGTGTGAAGATATGTACCAAAAAACTTTTAAGGTAAAGATTTTTTTTTCTACTACTGCTTCTTTAAAAACTTTACTTTTTGCACTATTTCATTTCCCATTTTCATTAACATGCCTTTTTAACATTACTTAGTCATTAAGCATCGGGAGATCAACCCTTGTTGTAGTGTTTGTATTTCTCTTAAGGAACTGTTATGTACTTTTTACATAACAAGCAGCAGTAGGCAGTGTCTCATGGGGGAGGGGAAGCAGGAAGACTAATCTTCATGTCATACATACCCTTTTACTTGACTATATACATTGACCTTAAGCCATTTTAGATCAACTACCGTAATAATTGAGCTAATGTGTGCCTAGATTTTAAAGATGTCCTACTGAGAATTCCATTTAATATTTAAAGGCATTCCACTTGGAAAAATCTAAGAAAGGAAAAGGAAGGAAACTTTGGAGTCAATGACTCAATGACTTTGAAATGTCTTTTTTCAAAATAAAATCTAATTCAATGGCACACTAAACCTGTTTTTAATTTTTATTTTCAGTACATTAAATTTACTCATAAAAACATTCTAAAAATGTACAATTTTTTCTTTTTAACAAAGTATAATAAAACATAAAAACCCCAATAACAGAATACTTGACATTTACAATTCAAAATCAAATTAGCGTAATATTAAATATTTACAAAACTATATTTTTAAAAAATATTTATAAAGTTACATGCATTTGTAGAAGTGTGACAAAATAATGGCTCAAAAATGGGAAAATTTTCCTTCATTCCTAACATAAAATTATGTCCGAGAGTCTGAAGTTTAACTTGTACTGGAGTACATAAGGTTTGCTTTCACATTCAGTACCAAATGCCTTTTGCTATTTGTATGAACTTATAAACATGTAGAAAATTTGATGAGGGCTGTTTAACAATACACGTTTATGTGATCACATTTGGGGGCTGATTACCTTTGCCCCACTCCCTCAAAGTTAATATTGTAGTAACATTTACCTTTGGCCTCAACCAGCACAGTATATATACATATACATATATATATGAATATTGCAAGTGTTACAGTTCAATATGCTTATTTTCATTAAGACCCTTGGGATTTTTTTTTTTTAAGCAATTAAGCCTTCCTTCAGAATCCATGGCTTTCAATGTAAACTATTTGATTTGTTCTTTGGGACTAATCCACAGTGAACAACTATGGATAACAAAACTCACTTATGCACAAGGATTATTTTTCTTGGTGAAAATTGAGTAGGGGTATCTCATCCCCTCCCCCCTACTAATTTAAGACTTTCCAACATTAATGGCACCAGTTATAACAGTATGTAGAACTAGCAAGGCAAAAAAATAAAATTTTAAAAAGCCACTTATGCATCAGGAATGATCAACAATGAATGGCAAGGGAACTATTCACAACCAAATTTTTGGCAGGTGCTTGATAGTAATCTAAGTTATTAAAAAAATGAAGTTTGGAAGCCTATATACTGTGCTCAGAAAGATTAATGACTTAATATAGCTGAGTGATATTTTGGTAAAGTTACTACTACTGTGCCTCAATACATATAATTTGTAGTATAAATGAACCATGTTGACCTCTTGCAATAAAGGATCTAGAGTTCTAAATATTTAATAAAAAATACTGAACCTATTGCCTTCTATTAACAAACTGACTCCTAGAATCTTTCATAAGTTACACACAATGCTGGTTTTATTTCCAATATTTCTAATCATAAGGTGTTTTGTGTGTGTTTTAAAATAAAATTTGTAGAAGTGCTAGCTCCCATGTACTTAGTACTCTTCAATAACCAGAAAGTTTTAACACTTTCAAGTTTCTATACTACAATGAATTTAAAGTTAGAACATAAGGTAGTTAACTGTTCTTCCTTTTAAAAAAAGTATTTAAATAGTTGTTTTATCCCACACTGTATTCTACTTCAACCTGTACATTCCACTACCCCTCCCACCCTGCTTGCTTGTCGAAGCAGAAAAGGGTCAGGATAAAGTGGAGTGGGGTAGTGGTGCTTGAAGCTTCTTTAATACATGACAGACATACACAAAGAAGTGGCATTACCAACTACCTACCTGGTTGTTTCAGCCACTCTGAGATTGAGACCACAATTTAAAGCAAGATACTAAGAACCTGAAAGGGTTAAAGAGGATCTGTGCCTAATAAGTAAATAAAGACTCTTCTAATGAAATGCAAAAATGCTGTTCGGACTTATCTATTTTTGGCTTCTCAACAGAAATTCATAATACTGCTGGCAAATACTCTGAAGCCATAAAACATGGTAATTTGCTTTGGGAAAGCTCTCAAACACTGGTATTCTAGCCATTTCTGCATTAAGAGTTCTTTGTTTACTCCTGAAATTTTCTTAACTGGAACATGTCCTCATCTGACACAATGTATTGTAAACCCATTTTCAAACACAATTTTCTTAAAATGGCTACTTGAACCAATTAGGAAAACTCAAAACAATATGAGCTGCTCAACTTGCAAATTTTATATTCGCAAATCAAATAGTTGTTAATTTTGTAAAGAATTATACTTAGGTGGTTATTATGTACTAAACAAATCAGAATGGTAACAGACACTTGACTCTCAGGTATTATGCACTAAAAATATAACTTACATAAACAGTTTTTTGTTTTGTTTTTTTTGTTTTTTTTTTTGCTATGAGACAGTCTTCAACAATGAATGACACTGTTGAAAATAGGGTTTACTTAAATACAATTGAATTTTGAAGTATTTGCTTAAAAAAATGTTAAAAGTTTGGCTTCCAGCACACATCCAGGCCACTGTACAAGGCAAGGCCCTCAGAAATATTAAAATTCGTAAACATCATTAAACTCTTATGTCTTCCTTTAATATAGTGTATACAGCATGACAAGTTGTTCCTACTGTCTAGAACTCTTTAAGGCAAAGTTGCACTGTGTTAGTTCTTATCCTTCTCATGTTTAAGTTTGTTTTCCCAAAAGATCCAATGAAACATCCTCAAAATCATCAGCAAACAATCACAATTATTTCAATACTGCAATACGGTGTAGCATAAATAGAGCTGAAAATACAGAGGTCTGTAGCTTCTACATTGCATAGAAATAAGAAATTAATAAAATCTTGTATGTACTATTTTTTTCCACAGATTTAAATAACACAGCCTTTTTGCTTTGGTTTCCATGAAGCTGGGAAACTGACCTCCAAAAATTTGAAACAAGTGTAGTTATCACTGCCATTTCCTATTACAATGCCTCTTCATTGGAACCAATAGTATTCTGTTCTGAGGTTGAAATCCCCATTTCAAAATGGGCTGAACATTTTGAAATTTTCACATATACTTGATGAAAAACCCCTGGATGACAGCACTTTGCCTTCTCAGTACATGTTGGTGATATAGAGGTTTTTAAGCATTTAAGTCCTATTTTAGCAGAAAATTACCTTTGTTCTCTAATCCCTGGTTTTCAAACCAAGTGTTACCATTCCAATGGATAAAAATTTAAGAATCCATGGTGAATATAGTATTTCTTCACCTTGACAAAATTATATGCATTTAGTGGGGCTCCTTCCAAGTTTTATCAATTCAAATGATACATTCTAGATAGCAGACAGAATTAGCTAGTCTAAAAGTAACAAAAGAGGTTGACAGAAAAACTTTAAAGTCTTTTGCTCATTAATTATGAAATTGTATTGTTGAAATATGTCTCAATAACTCTGAATCCTTTAGCAGTAAGCCTTGGGGTAGAAGTCAGCATTACATAAAAGAACGGCTTGAAAAAAGTCTGCTAACAGTGTTCAGCATCAGGTTGGTTTCAAACTCATTTACAAAAGTAGTGTAGTTAATATGTCTCTGAAAGATGGTTTCCACGTGTAATAGGAACAGGACCCAACGCTGTTTTAATGTGTTAGGAAAAAAAAAATTAGGTGTTCTCAGAGCCATTATGACCCCGGCGTCTCTGGGACTTGGACCCTTAGGAAATTAAGTTCATTTTGCTGCTGGTCAGCGGTTTCTACCTAATAAGTGTTGACAGTGTACATTTATGAACAGAAAGGACTGAAACTGCCACACATGTTTTACAGAGGGAAAGGAAAATATAAGATTGCTTTATTTGTGTAGTCGGCCATGTAGCCTGCTGGTGCCAATTCTTTTAAGTGTGGGTCGTCTCTTTCTCTTGCACTGGTCTCAAAACACATTAACATTGTCTACCAGAACTGCAGAGATTTTAAATCATTTTACATTCTTCTGTAGTGCAATCCTTAAAAATCCCAGAGATTAGTGCCTGACCACTTTAGGAAAAAAAAAAAAAAAAAAAAAAAGTAGACATTTTACCTAGCCCAGGGGTGTCAGAGTCCGACTGGCGAAACTCCACTTTGAAAACTTCAACCTCCGGCTCTCAATTCAGATCACACGTAGCTGCCCTGGAATTATGTTTCAGCCTAGAAGGACCAATTATGGCAATGCTCTTCAGTAAATGTGGATTTTTTTTTTTTTTTTTTTTTTGCATTGCAACAAATTATGTAGGTGGCAAACTTCACCAACCATCTGTGATACCCACTAGGCAAGTCCTGACATCAAGCTCCAAACTAGGATTTTGGCAATCAATAAAATTGGGTATGATGTACCCCTAAGCTAGATTTTTTTTTCTATCCAGTCTAGTAAAGTAAAGCACCTTTGGATTAAAAATATTAAGCTCAACAGCAACTAGACTTCTCAGTTTTGTATTTAATTTTCCTTATGTCTCCATGGCTTAATAGTGTTCTGTTGCCAGAGAAAAATATCAATCTGTGGAGTCCAGACTTTCTGCTGGAGGGGCATATTTCAACCTAAAAGTACCTGGAGAGAGGGGGAAAAAAAAAGGGTCAAATTTGAATCACTGCATGATTATCACAACCAAATGATTTGTCAAAATGTAGTTGCACAGCAGCCAAGCTCCTCACCTTGGTGCTGGAAATCGATATCTATCACTTGGTCCCACCAAAAAAAAAGTGGATTTTATTTTTACAAATTTATAAAATCAAAACCTTTTAATAAAGTTGAACAAGATAAAGCAGCTGCTTCTACCCTCATTTTAATCTTTCTAAGGTTCAAGAAAAATTCTCATAGCTGGTATTGGTCTGTTTAGGCATCCAATTGATTACATCTGGCATTCTGGAGAATCTTTAAAAATGCTTAGCTAAAATGCAAATAAGGCCTAATAAAATTGGAAATAATTTTACTGTTTACTGTTTTTATTCTAGAAAAGACTGCATGCACCTAGCTCTACAAAGTCAAATACCTTGATCACAGGGGTTCAAGATGGTAGGGTAAATTTTAAATGCCCAGAAAATTCCCAAGTAACCTTTTAGCCAAATGCCAATGGTTTCTTTGTAACTTTTTACTGAAATAACTAAAACAGATTGGTTTAATATTTTTTTCTTTTCTCTGGTATACAACTAAAGAGTCAGTAAAAGAAGGCTACCAGAAGGATGAGGATGACATACCAAAGGAAAAATGAAGAGAAGGGAAACTATATTATGGGTTGCAGTAGGGGAGGAAAAATTAAGCCCCGTGTTAAAAAGTTTTTAAAGAGAAAATGATTTATTCATCAACTTCAAAGATTAAGAATCATGGACTTATGGAGCTGGAAGAGGTACTAGAGATCATCTTAATCCAACTGCCTCATGGACCTCACTGCCCAAGGGTTACACAATGAATTACCAACAGAACTGGGACCAGAGCCCATCACTCCTGATTTCCCAGTCCAATGCACTTTTCCACTAAAAAAACAACATAAAACTATGTAATAAATATATCAGAACTATTTATTGTCTTTATGGATAGGTGAGGAGAAAAAGAAAGGGGAAGGGGGAGATGGAAATTGATCTACAAGGGCGACACAGATACACTCTTGGAGCTGGAAATTACCACAGAGATTAGCCTAATTCTCTTTATAGCTGAAGTTGACCCAAGTGTCACACAATGAGAGTGTCATAGCTAGGACCTGAATCCAGTTTCCTGACTTAAGACCTAAATACAGAAAAAGAGGAGGCAAGCTGAGGGAGACAGGAAAGATCAAGCTGCAGAAAGGTAAGAGGGCAAGGGGTAGAAGAATGAACAAAAATAAGGGAAGGGGAAAAGAATGAGAAGAAAAAAACACCTTCAAGTTGTGTTTGGTGCATTGCAATTAAAGCCTTTTAAATTGGTACTTTATGTCTTCACCTCAAGTTCTAAGTGGGAATATATATCTTGGTGCTTGTTCCATAAGTTAGAGAAGAAAGGTCAGGCAACTTTCTGGATTCAAAGTTTCCCACTCTGGCCTAAGTAGTCCACAAAATATAACCTAACTTGAAAGAAATAATGCCTGTATGAGTTTCAGAGGTTACACTTCATGGTTTTTAAACTAACACTTTGTATAGTAACTTTTTTCAATCTACTATTGTCACTGGGTCAACTTTTTTAAAGAATGTAAAAATTATTGTAAAACTAAGAAAGTAATGTTTTCCTAAGTAATTAGCTCCTAACAAATAAGGTTTCTACACCAAGAGAATCTGAATGCACTTAAAAGACAAACCAGGCCCAATATAAAAATGCTACAACTGTCAATCTTTACCTTGACGATTGAAATCCATTGGTGGCTGCTTGCAGTCCTGAGCCCGGTGACCGGTGGCCCCACAGTTATAGCAAGAGAGGTTTCCACTTTTTTTGTGGCCCGAACTGTTATTTCCCATCATTCCTTGGGCTTGGTATACCCCTGCTGTCCCTGCCATAAAGTTCTGCATTGGAGGAACTGCAAATGTGGACTGACCACTCAGGACAGAGTCTGGGGTTAAGTTACTATTATAAGGAGAATGAACTACTGGGAAAGTTGTGCCGCTGCTGTACTGTTGTGTGTTGATGTAGCCATTGCTGCATAGGGGGTTGAAGGGTAGAAAGGGGAAAGTAAACATTGAAGGTCCTGAAAATGGGTGCTGGAAATAGTTAGCGTAACTGACCGTCATACCACTTGAACCACAATTCCCACTACATCCACAGGAAGTACATACTATGCACCCTGGTGGCTGCTGCTGCTGTGGTGGTTGCTGTTGCTGCTGCTGCTGATGGTGGTGGTGGTGATGATGGTTCTGATTTGGTACAGGAATGGTTCCTGTGGAGCCACTACTGCTGTTGCTGCTGCTGCTGCTGCTGCTATAGAAATTGTTTTCTGTAACTGAGGAAAGTGTGGGGCTAGAACTGGGGGCAGGGCAGCTGGTCATGTTTGCCATATTCGCAAATGAAGTCGATGGGTGGCTGTTGGAAGAGGCAGTGTTGCCATTTGCACAAAAGCTGCCTTGCATCGGTGCCACTGGCATGCTGCTCATTGCAGAAAAGGCCACTTTGGTGTTGGCTGTGTATAGGGCAGTCCTAGGGTTTATTATTGCCGGGGGCACGCTTATCTGCACATTATTTGAGCAGGATGTTTGTCCAGAAATTGCAGAATCAGCAGGAACAGAAGAAGAGACCAGAAGTTTGATTGGTGGACGAGCCACGTGGAAGACAGTGCTAGACGTGACAGTAGCGGCAGTACTCGTTTCCACAACCAACGCTGGCTGCTGGGCTGTTTTTATCACTCTGTCCAGAGTGGAAGCATGGACAACTTTGGTCCGAGGACCAAAGGAAACTGTGGGTGATACTGAACTGCTTTCAGGAATCCCAGAAAGGACTTGCATGGGCTGGTGGGGAGAGGATGCAGGTAAGACTTCCATCATTGTATTTCCAAAACTCTTTTCCACTTTAATGCTGCCTCTTGGTCCAGATGCAACTTTATTTCTTTCTTCTAGAGACAAAAGTGAGTGCATAGAAGATGAAAGAAGTTTCATGTCTGTATTTCCTCGTTCTGATTTGTGTACTGAATTTAGCATTCGAATAGGAGCTATGTGAGAGGCAGCTGCTGTCATCATTTGTGCTGGCAGGGGATGGTGGCCAGACGGGTTTGAGCCTGCATCATTCTGCACTGGTAGAACCTGAGCTGTGGGTCTGGCTGAACTTGAAGTGAAATGATTCAGTAACATTACTGGCTTCTCCTTATCTGAACCCTCCAAGTGAATTTCTAAACCTAGAGATGGAAACAGACCTATGAATATAGCTTCACTAGTCAGGTCAACACAAATTTAAGTATTGCTTGGATTCCTTACGTCTCTCATTTTCCTCAGCACTGTCAGAGCTCTCTTCCCGAGCCTGGATCCCCATTGGGCTAGAAGAGGAACTAGAATACTCTGAAGAGCTACCTTCTCGGGGCATCTGATGAACTGGTTGTTCCACATCCACACGTAGCTCTGGAGAAGAAAAGATGGATCACAGGCTAAAGAATATGCAGAAGCCTTTTTGTGGGCTATGCAGTAAATAATGCAACTTTACAATTTCTTTACTTTTATTTTATTTTAAATCTATTTTAAATTTATTTATTCATTCATTCATTCATTCATTCATTCATTCATTCATTCATTCAAGCTGAGGCAATTGGGGTTAAGTCACTTGCTCAGGGTCACACAGCTAGGAAGTATTAAGTGTCTGAGGCCACATTTGAACTCTGGTCCTCCTGACTTCAGGGCTGGTGCTCTATCCACTGTGCCACCTAGATGCTCTAATTTCTTTACTTCCAAATGTTTCCAAATTCACCTGAAGTCTGATAAAACAGAACACCATAGAAGACAGCCCTTTAAAGAAATGACTACCGAAAAGATGTTACACATATATGTGTATGTCTAGAAATGTAGATATGTGTGAAATTTTAAATGATTTGGAATTAAAATAGAATCTTAATGCATATATTTAAATTACATTGTAGTGGTTTTCTATAACATTTCAACTACTCAAGATTTCATTTTGTAAAAAGATTAACTTCTTCCATCATGTGAAAGAATACTACCGTAGGATAATAAAGGAAGAAGTACTTTTCATTTCCTCAAAGTCAGTACAGATAAGATCAGGCAACTAACTGGAGAGAAAAGAAAGAAGCACTGGGGATGCTATCTTTAACTAGAAATAACTAGGTGACATAAGGTGGGAGGAAACAGGAGTGGAGAAGAACATCACAATAGCTCCTAGAAACAATCAGGCGGGTTACTTACTGTTTTTCATTATTGTTGGTTTTATGTTAATCAGTCATATAATAAAAATGACAGATAATGCAAGGTGCACCTTTTCCTCTTCAACTCTTACTAGGTGGTCCTGGACTGCCCAGGATTTAAGGTCCTTGACTACTTAAACCACTAAAGATTTAAGAAACTTTAAGAACCCCTACTAAAAACTTGACTTCTGGGCCTTTTCTTCTACTCTAAATCAAAACTTTCTTTATGTCTTATTTCCCTGAATTGGAATTTACTTCTTGTAAACAGAGATTGTCTAGCTTTTTCTATTTGTATCCTCAGCACTTTGTGTGGTGCTTATTACAAAGTGCTTTATGAGAGAGAGGAGAGAGAGAGAGAGAGAGAGAGAGAGAGAGAGAGAATAATGTCTTTATTTGTTTATGTTTTTTTAATTGGTCTTCCTTTTTTACCACTGCAGGACAACCTCAGGCAGTCCTGTCCTTTTATTAGTAGATATTCAAAAAAGTAATGAAACTACAAAGTAGTTCATATTTGTAATTTTATTAGTTATCCTAACTATTTTATATCATAAAATCCCTTAAAATTTAAGTTATTTGGTAGCTAGTACATTTCAATGGTCATCTCAAGGAGTCAGTCGGCTTTTTTTTTTATAACTATGAAAAATTATTAATTAAAAATACTTTTATTTTAAAAAGTAGGAACAAAATTCCCACTTATAGTATTTACCTGCAGCATGGTTTCCACGGATGGTTTGTATAGGTCCTACATGGCTAGTAGGGGGAACTCTGGCTACACCACTATTGGTTACTGAAGATGGTGTTGAGGGATTCAGGCACCGTTTTTCTGACTTTTCCCTGGAAAAAGAGAAGCAGCATAATCACAAATCACTTAATCTCATGCAATTCCCCAAACTTTGCTTTGAGGGACAATATAGCATAGCTAAAACATAATGGAGGCTGTTGTACCAGCATAAAGAATTTGGCCAGAAAGTGGTCTTTCACTGTATCATGGGAGCCTGTCAAAGCAAAGTCAAAATCAAAAAGTTCAATTCCAAATCTACTTATTATGCAAGTCACAAATCTTTTGCTTTTAACATCTTCATTTGTAAATTGGGGATAATACTACTTTTACTACCTATGTTGCAAGATTGTTGTGAAAAAAAATGACTTGAAAATTGTAAAGTATTACAAAACTGAAATTCTATTTTTGTCTAGTGGTTTTTTTTTTTGGGGGGGTGCTACTACAATTGGGGTTAAGTGACCTGCCCAGGATCACACAGCTAGGAAGTGTTAAGTGTCTGAGACCATATCTGAACTCAGGTCCTCCTGAGTTCAGGGCTGGTGCTCTATCTATTACACCACCTAGCTGCTCCTGAAATTCTATTTTTGGATAATATTTTTTTTTGTAGAATTTTATTTCTTTAAATTATTGAGATATTTGTTGATGTTTTTACATGACTTTAATTTCCAATTACATTCACCTTCCCTCCCCTGAAAGTGGTATTCTTTGTAACAAAGAATAACAAACTGTTATTATTGTCACATATTTCCTAAGAAGAATATATCAGATGGGTAGCAGAAATGAAGATTAAATCAGTCCTTTCAATTCTTTTCAAAAATAACCATTAATGAGTATCTCATTATTCTAGATGAATTAATTTAATAATTATCCTTGTTTTAAATGGATAAATATTAAAAGCAAATAAAGCTTTTATCCTGTAAAGCATTCTGAAGAAAAAAGTTAATCATTTAGACTATTATAAATCAAGAATGGCTTTCATGCTTACTTTTCCAGTTCCAGTTGAGTCTTGAGCTTCTTCTTTGCACCCATTGTCAGGGATTCAAATTTATTCAGATCTTCCTCAGTCAGGCTCAAAAACTTACAAGAGAAACAAGGTAAACAATCATTATAAATCAGATGTGGATTCTGAAAGAAACCATGATGGTGAATTTAATAATCCCTTTAAGCCATCCCAATGACACTGGACATTTAAGATGGCCAAACACCAAAAAAGATGTGGTGAGTCTATGGTTCTGAAGATTCAAGGAGTAAAATCTCTAACCTTGGGGTTGAGAATTTGAAAAGGGCCCCTTCATTGAGTGAATTCATAAAAAGGTCAGTGAGTAGATACACACTGCCATATGCACCTGAAGTTATAGCTTAATCTTCACTTGCAAAAGTAAAACTAAGCAACTGGTTTCTTTTCTTTATCTCATTCCACCACCACCCCCAACCCTCTCCAAAATGTGTAACATATTTTTAATTTATTGCTCCCTAAATTAAAACTAAATTATAATCACCTACATACCAGCTTTTGTATTTTCTGTCCCACATGGAGAGCATTTGCAAGAAGGAACGCCTTGATAAACAAGCTCCATTCCTCTCAAAATGATAAAAAGTTTTTAAAAGATACAGTTCCCTACTTATAAAGTGGCACTTGTCACAAGCAAATAGATGCCATCCAATAGGAATGATAAGCTATAGACTAAATATTAAACAACAACAAAAAAGACCCAAATCTTTAGAATGCACTTGGCATTTTCAACTTAAGAATTTACATGAAAAGTTTCAGAGAGGCATAATTAGGATAGTTTAGCCTTTTCTTCCTTTTCAAGGATGTGAAAATGAAACACAGACCAAATTGTTTATTAAGTTAATTTAATTAACCTCCCCCAAAATAATTTCTAAGTTCAAACAGAATGTGTGTGTGGGAGAAACTTAACTAAAAATCATCACATCACTTTTAGCCAGTAGAGGGCACTAAGAGTTCACATAATTGATTTAATTTATTTTCTAATTATCTAATACCAGAGCAATATTATTTCCGTTTCCTTCCTCACCCCTCCAGAAATTAAACTTGCTCCCACTAGACATACAAGCTGAGAAAAGAATAAAAAAAATCAAAATATTGGATCACTTAACTCTACCTTCTCCATTGTGAGTTGTTTGAAAACAGGATAATATTTGTGCAAACGCAATTTCCTGAGCCAGTCTAAAATCCCATTTTGTTCCTGGGTCTGAGGAGTTTGAAGACTGGAAGACATTAATATGGGGGAAGAGGTGTCCATCTGGGTTCGGTACGTCAATGATGAGCCAGTACTCCCTGAATGAGAGCAGTGGGGTAGTGCAACAGCTGCACTGGCAGAGTGTTGTATATGATGCTGTGTACTGTTCTGAGAAGACTGAATGCCAGCTACTCCACATATAGGCCTGAAAGTACAATTTTTATTATTTAGCAATAGCTTGTGATACATAATCGTTCTGTATTTTCATTAAAATTATAAGCAATATGAATTTAAAATGCTATTTTTGATGCCATGGACATGATTCTAATTTCTTTTTAAAATTTTTTTATTTTTGCTGAGGCAATTGGGGTTAAGTGATTTGCCCAAGGTCACATAGCTAGGAAGTGTTAAGTGTTTGAGGCCAGATTTGAACTGAGTTCAGGGCTGGTGCTCTATCCACTATGCCACCTAGCTGCCTCTACAAGACTTAACTGTAAAGAAATTAAATCAGGAACAGCTAGTTGGCGTAGTGAATAGAATGGTAGCCCTGAAGTTAGGAGGACCTGAGTTCAAAATTGACCTCAGACACTTCCTGGCTGTGTGACCCTGGATAAGTGACAATTCCAATTGCCTCAGGAAAAAAAAAAAAGAAAGAAAGGAAAAGAAATTAAGTCATTACTAGATTTAAAGAGACTAAACACATAAAAGCAGGAGTCTAATTTTCCATTACGCTAAAAGAAATTACATCTCCAATGTAACAACATCAGAGTGCTAAATTGTGATATATAGATATATATATATATATATATATATATATATATATTTTTGCTGAGGCAATTGGGGTTAAGTGATTTGCCCAGGTCACACAGCCAAAAAGTGTTTAGTGCCTGAGGCCAGATTTGAACTCAGGTCTTCCAGACTTCAGGGCTGCTGCTCTATCCACTATACCAACTAGCTTGCCCCCATTGTGAAGTATTTTTAAACATGGATTGAATTGTTTGTTATTTTTCCTTATTATTTTCTATGCGGGAACTAGATAATCATCAGTTAAAATTCATTAATGAGCCTTTATTACTCAGTTTCTAAGCTTTTTTTCTGTTACCTAGCTTAACTTCAAATATACTCTGAGAAAAATCTGACTTTCCTTAGTATTATGCAAAAGTAACAGTTATTTCACTATTATACTGAGAAAGGTCTCTAAATCCTTTCTAAATATTAAAATCAAGTCAATTATAAAACTTCACCTCTAAAGTTCAGTGTATGCAAATCCAAAGTTATACATGATAAATAATGGCTCAAAGGGAGGGGAGATATTTTCTTTTTAATTTTTTTTTTTTTTTTTGCTGAGGCAATGGGGGTCAAATGACTTGGCCAGGGTCATACAGCTAGGAAGTGTTAAGTGTCTGAGACCAGATTTGAACTCAGGTCCTCCTGACTTCAGAACTGGTGCTCTATCCACTGTGCCACCTAGCTGCCTCTATATAATTTCTTAACTGAAAAATTTTAACAACTGAAGAATTTCTCACCTTCCAGATGCTCCCATCATAGTACCTACTTTGGAAAGGGAAGGGGTGCCAGGACCTATAAATGCAAAATTAAAAGTGATGTCAATTATGTGTAACTATTACTCTGATAAATCTAAACTCATTTTAAAAAAACCACACCAAAACCAACTCACTTGGACTTTGAAGTTGTTGGGTAGGAGTTGAAGTGCTGAAAAATTTCTTAACATGGTCATTTTTCAATATGTGAGAAGGTAATGAGGCCAAATACCTAAAAAAATCCCAAACACTTAATTATCATTGAAAATTAAGTATTAATCATCTTTTCAAATGGGTTAACATTCTACCCAAATCATGGTGAATCTTGCATCTTGTTCCCCCAGGCATCTCTTCTTTCTCAAGAATTTCAGCACTTTGCACACTGTTCTTTTCTCAAGAATTTCAACATTCATACTGACCCCTCTCAAACTCCCTAAATTCTCAATTCCTCTACTTCATTAAGTACCTACTCTTAGTCTCTTAACACAGTCTCTTAACATTTTGAGTCACTCCTTTTAAAACCTATTCTTTATCTTTATCAAGATCTGGACCCTTCCTCTCTTTTCGATTCTCTTAGTTGTATCATCAGCTTTATAAATTTAATTATCACCTCTATGTAAATGGCTCACAGATGTATATATCTACCTTAGTCTTTCACCTCAACTCAAGTCAAGCATTGCCAACTGGTTTTTTGGATACCTCCACCTCTAAACTTAACCTCTAAAACTCAACGGTTGTCCAAAGCAGTACCAGTCTATCAGGGAGTACTTGCCAGATCCTGGCATTTCCATCTTCACTACATCTCTTAAATGAGACTTCTTTTCTATATCCACAGAGTCAACACATCATTTATTGCCGAAATTAGGCAATAGGCTTCTAATTAATATCCCTTTCTGCTGTCAAAGTGATTGTCTTCAAGCACAAATTGGACTTCCCTAGGCAATCAATCCTAGTAGTTCCCTATTATCTTGAGTATAAAACAAACTTCTTTGTGTGGCTTTTGAAGTCCTTCCCAGCCTTGATCCAACATATCTTTCCATCTCCATTGGTCCCATACTGTTTGAGGCAACCAAAGTGGTCTCCTCTGTTCCTCACACATGGCTATCTTCCATAATTCCCTCCATATATTCTCAACCCTACTTCATAGCTCATCTCTTTTCCTTAAAAATGTAGCAGAAGTATCTTTCCTACTAAAATATCGTTGTATTTAATTTAATTTTGTTATTCTTTATATTAATTTTACATATAGCTACAAATGTAGTTTTCTCTAGTTATGATTTAAGAAAAATAATAGTATGGGTAAATGTCTGATTTTGGATAACAAACAACTTCTCATCTTGATTCAGTCTTAAATGACAATTACTGAAAGAGAAATATTACCATTAGACTTTGAAATTTTATTATCTACACTCCCAAAAACTAAGTTTTTGCCTGTTTTGCTGTTTTATTCTAGAAAATTTGATTTGGAAAACTCTTAAGAAGGAATATATGGGTTTAAAGTTGTCATCTCAAGAGGCAAATTAAGAGAATTATCCTAGGTTTGGGCCACCCAAGATGTGTATGGATGAGAGTAGGAGGATTTTTATACAGTGATTCTGGTCAGCAATCTTTATTGGTCCTTATAAAAGCAGTACCTCTCCCTTCCAGGCTTATTTACGGCTCTAGAATAGTATGCTCTTCCAGGAAATATGAGCACCTTCCTAGAATTGTTACCTAAGGTCCGATTCCAGGTCCATGTGGTTTCTCTCCAGGTAAAATGAATCTGGACCAGATAGGCAAGGAATGAATTTCTCCAAGTTTTCTTCAGGGTATAGCTGAGATAACTGGGGGGAAAGAAACAAAATAAGAAATATTAGACAGACATAAGATGCTCAAAATAAAGTTTAGGTCAAGGGATAAAAACAGTATGGGAATCCTTTAATAATTATCTTTTATGTATTTACTTCTCCTTAACATATACTATTAACCAGATGAATGTACAATAAATCCTTAAGTGTAGGAACTGCCTTTTTTGGGGGGGGCATTTTATTGCCTTGCCTATTGTAGGTATTTAATAAATTTTTAAACTAAAATAAACTTGATATATAGGGGATAAATATAATAAAATATTGAACAAATTCATTTTATATTAACTGAATCCCCCAAATGAAGGACATTTAGGTAGTGATACCCAGTATGATAAGCTCGTAGATCTATCTACACTGAACCAAAAGAAAAGCAAAATTTTACAACTGTGGAGTAAAAATATGTCTGTAATATGGAAGAGACTGTTTGAGATAGGAGGAACAAGGAGAAAAAAAAAGGGAGACTTGGAAATGAGATGAGGGGCAGCTAAGTGGTACAGTTCATAGGGCACAATTCCTGGAGTCAAGAGAATCTGAACTCAAATCTGGACTCAGACACTGTGAATCTGGGCAAGTCACTTAACTCCCATTATCTCAAAAAAGAAATAAAACAAGGGGTGAAAAATGGAGAAAAAAACAAATTGTTAACAGCTATACCACACCCAGCAGTCATAATAACAGGCATTCCACAATCATTACCATTCCTGCCCCAATTTTTCAACATCTTAATGAAGGAATTTCTCTTACTCTTTGGGCTATCATCCCTGATTCCTTTTGCATTAGTGTATAATCTGTCATGTAATATTATTATGCCAGAGGTTACAAAGATGGTACTAATGACAGTGCCCTTTCAGGTTAACATCTTGTAGTTCAGTAGTACAACTTTGTCTGACTCTTCTTGACCCCCAGGTCCTTCTAATCCTTCACCATCTGCCAAAGTCTGTCCAAAGTCATATTCACTGTTTCCAAGACACTAAACTATCCCATTCCAACCTATACTAGCCCCCTTTCCTTTTACCTTCACCCTTTTTGATTCTTTCCCAATTTTCTTCAACTTAACTCCAAGTCTTTTTAGGATCTTTTCCAATGAGTCCTGTCCTCATTATATGGACAAAGTATTTAAGAATTTCAGTTTCAGGACTTGACATTACAGTGAATAGCTTGAATTAATTTCTTTAAGTATTGAAGGGACTCTCAAAAGTCCTTTCCAGTACCACAGTTCGAAAGCATAAATTTTGTCATGCTCAGCTTTCCTTCTTACAAGGATCCTAGTCTCACAGCCATGCTTTGTTACTGTAGAAACAATAACTTTGACCATATAGACCTTTGTAAGCAAGGTGATATCTCTGCTTTTCAGGATCCTGTTTAGATCTGCTATAGCTTTTTTTTTTTTTTTTCCTGAAGGGGCAAACAAACATCTTTTAATTTCTGCAGTGATCTTTTTTTTTTTTTGGAGGGTTTTAAGGCAATTGAGGTTAAGTGACTTGCCCAGCCAGCGTCACACAGCTGTGAAGTGTTTGTTAAGTGTCTGAGGTCAAATTTGAACTCAAGTTCTCTTGACTCCAGCTGTTGCTCTAAGCAACTGTGCCATTTAGCTGTCCTATTTACATTGATCTTTGAGTCCAATAATATAAAATCAATTTCTTCTCCCTCTATTTGCCAGGAAGTGATATGACCAGTTGCCACTATCTTAGCTTTATTTGCTATTAAGCTTTAAACCAGCTTTTCTCTTTCCCCTTCATCAAGAGGCTTCTTAATTCCTCTTCACTTTCTGCTATCAGAGTGGTATTATCTGAAATTGCTGATATTTCTTGATTCATTCAGTCTAGTATTTCATATAATAAACTCTGCATATAAATTAAATAAATAAGGTGACAATATATAGTCTTTTTGTACTCCTTTTCCAATCTTAAAGCAATTAGTTGTCCTATGTTTAATTCTAACTGTTTGCTTCTTGGCCCACATACAAGTTCCTCAAGAGACAAGTGAAATCATCTCTTTGATGACTTGCCACATTTTATTGTGATCTTTAGTGAAGTTAATGAACCAGAAGTAGGTGTTTTTCTGGGAAGTCCCTTGCATTTTCCATAATCCAGTGAATGTTGGCAATTTGGTTTTTAGTTCTTCTGCTTCTTCAACCAGCCTGTACTTCTGGTTATTTGCAGATCATATTGCTGAAACCTAGCTGGTAGAATCTTAAGTTTAACCTTGCTGATATGTAAAATGAACACAATTATTCAGTAATTTGAACACTTCTTGACATTGATCTTCTTTAGTATTAGGATATAACTTGACCTATTCCTATCCAGTGGCCACTACTGTATTTTCCAAATTTACTGGCATACTGAGTGCAGTACTTAAACAGCATCATCTTTTAGGGTTTAAAATAGCTCAGCTGGAATTCATTACCTCCACTAGCCTCACTGTTAGCAATGCTTCAAAGGCCCACTTGACTTCATTTTCTCGGGATGTATGACTCTAAATCAATAATGATACATCCTGGTTACTTGTCATTTCTTATTAATCTCTTCTGCTATTATTAAATCCCTACCATTTTGGTCTTTTTTTTATACTTGTTTTTTGCATGCAACTCGATCCACTATCTATAATTTTACTGAAGGGATTTCTTATCTTTCCCATTCTGTTATGTTCTTTTATTTCTCTGCATTGCTCTTTTGAGAAAACCTTATCTCTCCTTTCTATTATTTGGGATTATTCATTCAGTTGGGTATATCTTTCCTTTTCTTTCCTACTGCATTTGTAAAGTCTGATCAGACAGCCATTTTACTCCCCCCCCCCAGGGGATGTTCTTTTGTTGCTGTCTCCTGTTCAACATTTTGAACTTTTATCCATAGTTCTTTAGGTATTATACTTACCACATCTAATCCCATAAATCTATCTATCACCTCCACTTCATATTCATAAGGGATGTTATTTAGCTCATACCTAAATGGTGTGATAATTTCCCATACTTTCTTTAATTTAAGTCTGAATTTTGCAATAAGATCTGAGCCAGTCAGCTGCAGGTCTTGTTTTTATCTAATTATATAGAGTTCCTCCATCTCTGGCTGCAAAGTATATAATCAGTCTGATTTTGATATTTAGTATCTGAAGGACGGACCTCAAGGATTGATGAAAAAGAATGTGATGATTAAAAGGCTAATTTCTACTTCTGTTTTTAGGAAATAATTTTTTATTCTATTCACTTTTTGTTATTATAGTTGTTCCATAAAATGAGGACTACAAAAATGGATTGAAATGTTAGATGATAGCTGCAGCATAGCCATAGAGCTAATACACAACACACAGCAAAAACATCCATGATATATACTACACATCCCTTTTGGAGTAGCATTTTGATTTTATTTCTTGGGGACAAAATTGGTTCACTCAAAATGTATCAATATTGGAAGTATCATCCTTAACAAAGACCATGAAACAAAAGAAGATGATCTTTCTGGAGTCCCTTACCTTTGAAATAAATTCAGTCACTTCAGTGGAAGATTTGGTTAGTGATGTTATTGAAGAATCAGACCACAAGACCTATAAAAAACACATAAAAAGACCCCAACTGCATTTCAATACATACCTATAAATTAGCTAGCACTGGTATAGGATGTACTAAGTCTATCATACACTCTACACTAATTAGATGAAACATTTTTATTAAGAAAAACCACCAAAAAATCAAGTTTTGAGCCTAAATTTTATTCTTAATATTTTCATAGTCATTGTCAATTTCAACAATTTCTGCATATACTTAATAGTATCACAACAAATGAATCTTTTATGGCTGAGTATTTATGAATGCAATAGGTCTGAACAAAGGGAAAATCTAAATACATTTATTAAATGCTTATTACCAGCTGAGGAATTGTCAAAAGGACTAGGGAATACAAATAAAGGTAAACCTGCCCTTCCTCAACAACAAACCAGTCCTTACTTTCAAAGAAAGCAAGTAGGTGGCACAGTGAATAGAGTACCAATCCTGAAATCAGGAGAACCTGAGTTTAAATCTGGCCTCACACATTTGCTTGCTCTGTGATCTTGGACAAGGCACTTAATCCTGTTTGCCTCAGTTTCCTCATCTGCAAAATGAGCTAGAGAAGCAAATTGTTCAGTATCTTTGCCAAGAAAATCCCAAATGGGTCACAGAGTAAGACAGAATTAATCAGACAAAATTAATCAACTACACAACAGCTACTTTCTTTCTTTTTTTTAAATTTTTTTTATTTTAAGCTTTTTATTTGTATAACATATGTATGGGTAGTTCCCCAACCTTGATCTTTACAAAGCTTTCCAATACAAATTTTACCCCCAGTCCCCTCCCCTCCCCTAGATGGCAGGAAGTCCACTACATGTTAATAATGTTGAAATGCTTGAGAAGTTAGGCAAGAAAAATCCTATCTACAAGAAAAAAAAAAAGAATCAGAGAAAGGCAACACAATGCAAGCAAATGTCAATAGAGATCATGAAAATGTTACGTTGTGGTCCATATTTCATGTCCCTCTTTCTGGGTGTATATGGTTTTCTTCAGTGAACAACTGGAACTGGTTTGAGACAATTCTTTATTGCAGAGAGCCATGTCCATCAGAACTGATCATCATGTAATACTGTTGTTGCTGTGCATGATGATCTCCTGGTTCTGCTCGTTTCACTCAGCATCAGTTCATGCAAGTCCCTCCAGGCCTCTCTGAAATCGTCCTGCTGGTCGTTTCTTACAGAGCAATAATATTCCATAACATTCATATACCATAATTTATTCAGCCACTCTCCAATTGATGGTCATCCCTTCAGTTTCCAGTTTCTAGCCACTACAAAAAGGGCTGCCACAAACATTCTTGCACAGGTGGGTCCCTTTCCCTCCTCTAAGATCTCTTTGGGATATAAGCCCAGTAGAAACACTGCTAGGTCAAAGGGTATGCACAGTTTGATAACTTTTTGAGCATAGCTCCAAATTGCTCTCCAGAATGGTTGGATCCCTTCACAGTTCCACCAACAATGTATTAGTGTCCCAGCCCTCCTACATCCCCTCCAACATTCATCGTTATCTTTTCCTGTCATTTTAGCCAATCTGACAGGTGTGTAGTGGTATCTGAGTTGTCTTAATTTGCATTTCTCTGATCAATAGTGATTTGGAGCAACTTTTCATATGACTAGAGATGGTTTTAATTTCATCATCTGAAAATTGCCTGTTCATATCCCTTGACCACTTATCTATTGAAGAGTGGCTTGAATTCTTATATATATGAGACAATTCTCTATATATTTTAGAAATGAGGCCTTTATCAGAACCATTAAATGTAAAGATGATTTCCCAATTAGATGCTTCCCTCCTAATCTTGTCTGCATTTGCACAACAGCTACTTTCAAAGAGCTCACAATCTTTATGCGATAATATGAAAACAGCTACTTACAAATGTATAAACAGGAAAAATTGAAGATAATATTAAGAGGGAAGTAACTAGCATATAGGAAAACTGGGAAAGTTTTTTTTTTAACAGAAGGTGGGGTATTAGTTGAGATCTGCATGAAATAGTGTAGTCAGGAAATCAGAGGACTTTATATTTGATCTTGGAGGTAGGAATAGATATTATTTCACTGCAATTTTTGAGGAATCTTAGATCCTTTCCTGAAAACTTCCTCACAAAAAGTAGGTATCTAGTATAACCTTTTCAAACTTAGCAAAACTTTCAGTCATTTTCAGTTCAACTCTAAATTTAGATACAGTCCTTGGTAATAATCTGCATACTTTAAAAATATATACCTTGTAAATATGTGCATATGAGTAAATGTAGATATATATGCATGTTGCTCTATGCATGTGTGTGTATATAGATAAATGTTTACATGTGTGGGTCTGTGGTTGGGTGTGAATGTGTATATATATGTATATGTACATATATGTATGTGTATATATTACATATCTATATCTATATATCTATATATCTGTGCTTAATCATAACCTGCTTGGGGAAGTAGAGGGATTAAAGGAGAAAAAAAGAAAAGTAAAAAAAGTATAAAGCAAAAAAAGTACAAAAGAACAACCTACAAGGAAACAAGGAAAATTTGGATACTCATGAGTATAATTTCTTTACCTATTATATATATCCTTTCTTGAACTTGCATAATTTCTTGTTATGTATTTTGAATCCTCCCTGATGTTCTGCTGGGCACAGAGCAATGTTCTGTTCTATTTTTTTCTATCTTTTGTCTATTTTTTTTAAATAAACAAAATTCATACAAACAAAATATAAACCCTATTATAGCAGTATAGCAAATTTCTTAAGGGACAGTTATCCTCATAAAGAATTATTAAGAATTTTCTATTTTTAAATGTATTATCCTAAGTTCATTATTCCTTATTTGCTATTATGTAGAATACCAGAGTCATTTTAGAGTATTGAGTGGGTTCTCATTAATGTGCAGTTTGTCATATAATTTCATTGTTCCAGAGGCTACAAAAAATAGTACTGATGACAATGTAGGCTAATTTCTACTACTGTCTTAAAATGTATTCTTCCCATTCAAATAATATTTATGCTAATTTGATAACATCAAACCCAAGCTGTTTGCAGCAAAGAAAGAAATGTTGGGAAGGAAGGATAGGAAAAGAACATTTCCCACATAAATTCTCAATGGTAACTATGGACATATGGAAAAATTTTCCAATAACCAAAATGTTCTGAAAAGCATTGATAAATAGCATATGAATTTAAAACATGTACATTAAAGATTTAAAAGTTTGTTAATCTAATAATTTATACCATGACAAAAACCCAAGCAATTTCTAATTTTACGTCTTCCCGTGTTTACTTACACATAGTATGTAAGAATGTACTAAAAGAATTCTAAAACAAAATTCAATTTTCAAGCATAAAGAACAACATAGATATCTTGTGTTTAAGTAGACGGCTATCTGCCTTCACCAATACCTACGTAGTTTTAAATAAACAAATTAAACCAATCTAAATTGTCTGGGATTTATTTTTCTATCACTACAAAATACAGATATTATTCTAGTTTCTAGAATTTCAATTTATGGAGCCATAAAACCAGGATTAGTAAACAAGATCCTTCTCTTGGTCTGAATCCAGCCACATTAACCATTCCACACTATTTAAATCCATCCTAGGAGCTTTTGATGAACATGAGGACCCCGATAATATCTGACCTATTGAGAGCTTTTCATGGCTGTCTTCAGCTTAGTACTCTCTGATAGCAAAAGCCAGGTGAAAGAGATAGAAGTTCAAATGAAAAATAGAAGACAGAGAATCACAGAATGCTTAAGGTAGAAGGTACTGAATCTGGCTATGCAGAAACTGACTGAGCCTGGATCAGAATCCAGATCTTGATATCAAGGTGGGTGCTCTTTTCACTACAGCAATCCCTATTCAGGTTTATTGTTGTTCACCTCACAAGTGGCCTCAAAGTAGCAAAATAGTAATCTGGGCACCAGTGATTGCTATAGGGAAGCAGAATTGTCTGGATACCCTAGGGAAAATTAAAGTAAGCTCCCTTTCCATAAAAGGAAGGAATTGAATAGGAAGAGACACTGACCAGCAAAACTGCCTAACCAAGACTCTTTTTTTTCTTTAAAAGTTGGGGTTAAGATGTTGTGCCTGTCTCAGTTTCCCTCAGTTACTGTCTCAGTTTCTTTCAGTTACTGTCTCAGTCTCTCTGTTACTGTTTCAGTTTCCCCTCAGTTACAGTATCAGTCTCCCTTAATTGCTCTTTCCCAGAATAGAAATCCCCACTTCCTGACCTGCAGAAATAATTGGACTCACATTCTAATGGAATCATAAAACCTCCAGATGGTCAGCCTCAACCTCCCTCTTATCTAAACGACCCAGACTTACTCAGCTTCTCCAGCAGCCCCCACCCCCTTATCTGTAGTCTTCTTTGCCAAGGCATCCCTTACTCCTACCTGTCAGAACTGAATTTATGGTTTCCTTGGACATCAGATGTGCTCAGCTGTTCCCATGAGTTCTTTGTTTCCCCTGGGCTATGGAGATATAAAACTAGTGTTCTCCAGCAATGAAGCGCTGAGTACTTTGTATTCAGTCGGCTAACATGGCTGTGGCCTGGACTTCGTGCTTTGAGACATGAGTCCCACCAGTCCTGATTCATACCATAGTTATGGATTCTGAACTCTCAATTAACATCAATAAAGCATTACCTAATTTCCACTGTGTGATACTGCCTCAGTTTCTCCCTGAACATTACAAAGACTACCTGTTGGCCCCACTTTTGGTGATGAACACAATAATCAAAGCTAAAGTCTTCTTCCAGTTGATCTCAGTATTCAAATACTTGTTGCAATCTCTTATTCTGAGGGTGTCAAAACAAGGAAATGATGAATAGTGATGCTGTTTTCGTATCTTCCCTTTATCTTCACTTGGAAGTCAACCTTCCGATGAAGAACCTTTCCATATTTAGATTCTATTAGCTGTATCTATATCACTCGCACATATTAAAAATATATTTTATGTACAATATGAAATTTTATGAATTATGTTTCATTTGAGCCAATACAAGATCTATATGATATAATGCAAAACTGTTTTTTTTTTTAAACAGAAGAAGAGTAATATTCCAGGTGGGTGAATACTTTATGTAGCCTAACAAATATATGGGATGAGAGTAAGAAAAAAGACAACAATGTTTTGAGTGACTAGAAAGATGGTAATATTAACAATAGAAAAACAGGCAAGCTGAAAGGCAGGGAAGATTTAAGTGTGGGAAAACTGATGAGTTAGGTTTTGCAGTGGGACATCCAAGTATCCAACAGGAAGGATCAAGACCTTTTCCTCCCTCCTTAAGCCTCCTATGGTCCCATCCCTCACCCCTTCTCAGCTGAGAATCTTGCCTCTTATTTTACAGGAAAAAAGTTGAGGACATTTATCATCAATGCCCTCTTCTCTCTTTCACCTGATGAGGTAGTCTTACTCCTTATCAGAGCTAACCACTTTTATTTGTTAGGTGACCCTATTCCGTCTCATCTCCTCTGTCATCCTCACTCTTTCACTTATTTTTCAATTTTTAGTTTACTGGCTCACTTCCTACACACTAGTTCATGTCACTCCTATTCTGAAAAAAACAAACAACAACAAAAATAACCACACCTCTTGAGCCTTCCATTGCTGATAACTATTGTCATGCATATCTTTTACCCTCTGTGGCTAAACTCAAAAAGGTGCCTCCACTTCTTACTCTCTTCTTAATCCCTTACAATATGGCTCTTGACCTTGTCATTCCACTAAAATAATTCTTTCCAAAATTGCTAATAATCTCTTAGTTGCTAAATCAAAAGGCCTTCTCTCTCTTTTCTATTTTTTTTTTTTTTTTTTGCTGAGGCAATTGGGGTTAAGTGATTTGCCCAGGGTCACACAGCAACTGGCCCTTTTCTCAATCCTCATTCTCCTTCCAACTATTGATCATTAACTCCTTCCTGATATATTCTCCTTTCCAAGGTTTCAAGGTAACATTCTCTCTTGATTTCCTTCCTACTTCTCTGTCTGCTCCTTTTGTTTCCTTTGCTGGATCCTGGTCCATATCATACCCTCTAACTGTTGGTATCCCTTAGGATTCTTTCCTGGTCCCTTCTTCTCTTCTCCCTCTATGCAACTTCACTTGATGAGTTCATCAGTTCTTGTGGATTTAATTATTATCTCTATGACGATGATTTTCAAGTCTATCTGTTCTGCCCCAGTCTCTTTGCACACCTGAAATCACACATTTCCAGCTGCCTTTCAGACACTTCCATATCCAGTAGACAGCTTAAACTCAGTATATGCAAAACTGAACTTATATCTTTTCCCCAAACCCTGCCGCCCCTCCTGCCTGCTCTATTTTTGCAACAGCATCTTTCCAGTCCCTCAGGCTCATAATGTAAGATTCATTCTGGTTTCCTCATTGTCTCTCATCCCCCTCCACCCCAATATCTAGACTGTTGTCCAGGACTGTTAATTTCACTTCCATAACATCTCTTAAATGTGCTCTATTCTCTCCTCTGACATTGCCATCTCTAGTGCAGGCTCACATCATTTCATACCTACCCACTCCAATCCACCCTTCATTCAGCCACCAAAGTGATTTTCCTAAAATGCAGGTCCAATCATATCATATCCATCCTCCCTCACCCCCAAGTCCAGTGGCTTCCTATTGCCTCCAGGAGCAATTCTGTTTGACATTCAAAGCTATTCATAATTTAGCCTATTGCTACCTATCTGACTTCTGACAACAGCTTGTTCTCTAACACATATGCTTTGATCCGGTGACAATGACCCTCTGCTGTTCTATCAATATGATATTCCAAGTACTGGCTCTGGGCATTCTCTCTGGCTGTCAGCCTGGAATGCTTGCTCTCCTCAGCTCTATTCATCCCCTTGGCTTCTTTTAAGTTCAGACTAAAACCCCACTTTCTAGAGAAAGCCTTTCCGAAACCATCTTAATTCTAGTGCTTTCTTTCAGCTAATTATTCCTTAATTATGCTGTACATAGCTTGCTTTGCATATATTTGTTGCAAGTTATTTCCCCCATTAGACCAAGTTCCTTGAAGACAGAACTGTCTTTTGCCTCCTTTTGTATCCCTAATGCTTAGCATAGTGCCTGGCATATGATCCTTAATAAATATTAAATGATAGGATATCATGAAATTTGAAAATTCCTATAATACCTGCTTTTTATAAAACTCATTAAGATTTGCAAAGAACAAAACAAAACAAAAAACCGCCAACAAAGTACTATATATCATTTGGTCATCACAACAGCTCTGAATTAAGTACAACTGAAATAATCTTATATTACATATTGCCCAGACACCCACACAAATAATACCAACTCCAGTTCTTTCTGAGGTCCACCTTTCCCTTGCTGCAGGCTCTGCACTGAGTTAATAACTGAAACTAAAGAGTGAATTAGACTGTCAAGATTCAGAGAAGAGGACCAAAGACAGGACCTTGGAAAACATCCATCACTGGGTATAAGAAGATGGAGATGATTAGTAAAAAAGATCAAGAAGATATGACTGAAGAATAGTAGTAAAACAGTATTTCATCTTGAATATTCACTTATACTTCATTCCCCCTCCTTTTTTTAGGATATACATATATATTTATTTTTTACATACATGAGTCATATTGAGAGAAAAATATCAGAATAAAAGGGGAAAACCATGAGGGGGAAAAAAAAGAAGAAAAAGGGTGAAAAGAGTATGTGTTGAGCCACATTCTGTTTCCATAGTCCTCTCTTTGGATGTGGATGTAGTTTTCCATCCAAAGTTTATTGGGATTGCCTTGGATCACTTAATTGCTAAGAAGAAACAAGTCTATCACAGTTAATCATTACACAATATTGTTGGTATATATAATGCTTTCCTGGTTCTGCTTGCTTCACTCAGCATCACATACTTCATTTTTAAAAAGGGATTTTCAGATACCTTCTCTAAAACTGTTTTACAAAGAATATCCAAAAAACCCTATGGATGTGCTATACTGTATTACTTGTAAATCCATACTGCTACAATTCTTTCAGACTCAATTCACTCCTTACCAATTCTTTATCTGAACTCTCTGAACCCCTTCTTTTTTCTGCAAATTTTTCATAATAATTTTTTCTTTGCATTAACTTCACTTTCTATCTGTGAACTTCTTTGAAGTATAAGATACAATATCAGAACAGGATACAGTATCACTCCTGTTTTCTTATCCATAGCAGCAAATATCCAAGTGCCTATTGATTGATACAATCTGTCCATTTAATCTTTTTAAAAATGGATTTTCACTGACATTTTTTTTCATCGACTAGAATGTTCTTTGTGCCACTTTTTCTTCTAATATCTCATAATTTTGCTCAAAAAGAGAGAAAAAATTAGTAAAACCAAATAAATTTCAGTTTTGTGATGATTGTTCTTTCCATTTACATTATTGTAGTTATTGTGTATTATGTTTTTTGGGCGGCTCCATCCTTTTGGCTAAGTCTATGCTTCTCTGTGTTCATCTTCCCCATTGTTTCTTACAGAATATTAAATTTCTTACATTCAAGTTATCACAGTTTGTTTGGGCAGCTAGGTGACTGAGTGGATAGAGGGCCAGCTTGAAGTCAGGCTGTGAATTCAAATCCAATTCCATAGACTTATTAGTTGTGTGACCCTGGTTTTTTTAGTCATTTAACCCAGTTTGCCTCAGTTTCCTCATCTGTAAAATGAGTTGGGGAAAGAAAAGACAAACCATTATTGTATCTTTGCAAAAAAAAATCACAAATGGTTCCCAAAGACTTGTACACAACTGAAAAATGATGGAAGAGAGAAATCAGTTTGGTCATCTCTCAAACAATGGGCATCTACTTTGTTTTTTAGCTTTTTGCTACCATATGAAGTACTGCTATATATATATTGCTGTATATGAAACCTCTTTATTTTTCTTTAAATCAATGACCTTCAAGGAATAGGCACAGCAGTGGGATCTTTTGATCAAAAAAGTATGGCTAATTAATCATTTTTATTTGCATAATTTCAAATTGCTTTCCAGAATGATCTAATTCACAGATATACTCTAAGCCTATTAACAGATACTTTAACAATTCATTGATAGTTGGTGTGGATACTCTCTCCACTGAGGTAGATCATAATCTCAATTTTAGGAAAGTCTGAGAACTGGCTGAGGCAAAAAAATTTAACTGCCCTTTATACTTGACAAGACTTGATCCTACAATCACAAACCTGCATTCAACCTGCAACTTGCAATCATGGTGATAAGCTATATTCACTAAGGGTACTAAATTTGGGGGCTGTGAACTTGTTTAATGGTTTTATTTAATAATCCTATATATTTTATTCATTAAAAATATTATTCTGGGGGCAGCTAGGTGGTCCAGTGGATAGAGCACCAGCCCTTTAGTCAGGAGGACCTGAGTTCAAATCTGGTCTCAGACACTTAACACTTCCTAGCTGTGTGATCCTGGGCAAGTCTCTCAAACCCTATTGTCTCAGCCAATATATATATATATATATATTCTGAGAAGGTGTAAGTATTAGGATTAATGAAATTGCCAAAGTAGTCAGATGATTAAGAATCCCTGTTCCTTTCCTGTTCTTAGAATTCTGGCCACTAAGAGGCATAAGAGTACAACTTTAGTGGAGATGGATGTACTGATGATTTTCTGTTCTGGGATACAAATGAAAATCTTGGGTTTTTTTTTTTTTTTTTTTTTTTTTTTCCCCCTCCTCTCTCTCATACGCCAGACTTTATCACTATTTCTCCACTGGCCAACAGGATTGGCAGCACTTTTCTTGACCTACCCTACATCAGAAAGGAAATTAGAATTACTTGAAACTACTAATTTATCATTAACTAACTCATCTGTAAAACAAGTCTGTCTTCTACTTCAATGTAGGCAAATACAATCAAGAGCACAGGTGTCAAAAGTAGCTCTTGCCATCAGTCAATTCAGTAAGCATGTATGTCTACAGGATATCCAGTCTGAGGTCTTATAAGAAGTTGAAGATCTCTAATGTGGGATAGGGAGAGAGGTGGGAGACAACTCAAAACTCAAATGTAACAACAGCAACAAAAAATGGAATGTAACCTGTCTAAAAAAAAGAAAAAATTGAGCAGGTAGGAAGGAGCCATATACCAAGGGAAAAATGACAGAACCTGGACAATTACTGAATATGAGGTGAGAGAGGGTGAAAAGGATTAACACCTAGGTTGCAATGTTGAGTGACTGGAAGGATGGTGAGGAAGTAAGAGAAGATGATGTGGAGAGAAAGATGAACATGTTGAATTTAAGATGTCTATAGGATATCCAATCTGAGATCTTATAAGAAGTTTAAGATCTAAGTGTGGAGGTTTAGAGTTAGACAAACAAGATCTGAGAATTATCTGCACTGATTCAAGTGGAGATCAGATGAAACAGTATAGATAGAGAAAAAAGAGGGTTCCCATGACAGAACACTGAGGGACATCTACAGTTAGTAGGTATCACATGGGTGAAGATCCCACAAGAGAGACTGACAAACATTTTTTTTCCTTTTTTGATCTGATTTTTCTTGTGTACCATGATAAGTATGGAAATATGTATAGAAGAACTGCACATGTTTAACATATTGGATTACTTGCCATCTGGGGGAAGGGGTGGGGAGAAGGAAAGGAATAAAAATTTGTAAAACAAGGTTTTGAAAGAGTGAATGTTGAAAATTATCTAAACATATTTTGAAAATAGATTTAATAAAAAATAATTTTAAAAAAGGAGACTGAGAAAGAAGTCAGGAAAAACCAGGAGAGAGTACCATCATGGAAATCTCACATCAATCAGATGCCTTCCACGATTCTTTCTTCCTCAATTCCTGTCTTACAAGAGGTCTTTTCCTTTGCCCAGGCAAACTTTTCCATGTACAAAAGTGATCCTTCCTGTCTTCGTCTAGCAGATTTCCCAATCTATTATTCCTATTCTAAAAAATTTTAGCTGGGGTTTGCACAATGGCAGCCATGAGTTCAGGATACTTGGGATGGGGAGAGAATGAGGGGATGGAAGGAGAATGGGGGGTGGAAGTATGTTAAGTAAACATTGACAAGTGAGGTCAGGTAGATTATTGCAGTCCAGATAGATTCAGCTGAGTGTTTAGTTGAAAACAGAGTGAGGTAGAGTATGTTGGGAGAGAGGGAAGAGCAACAGTTGTAGTCACAAGTGGCTTCAGAGTGTCTGATGGAAAGGCTGCTCAAGGAAGGCAAGAAGCTCTCTCAGGTTTACAGTCAACTCTATCAAGCAGATTAATACCATCTTCTCTTGACCTCAAGCTATCCTCATACTGTCCAAAGTTGCAGGCCCTCACCTTCTCCTCCTTACCCTAACTCATAATTAAATTTCCTATTCCCTTCAGGAATCTAATTTTTGCCTTACACTAAGAAGAAAAACACTGGAAGGTGACCAAGGTGATATATAATACCACATATGAATGACAACGTTAATATGGTAATACGTGCAAATAAGATAAAATATTCAGGGCTACTGCAGTTGTTCTGAGACCAGAAAACCAATATGGCTATTCAAAAAAGTTTAATTTTAGGACAGATATAATGATTTCTCTGTTAAGGATAGAGGGAAGATCTAGAATGAAAAACTTTCACTTTGGGAGATAGCTCACATGTAAATGTGTTTCATTTTTTAAAGGTCAATAAAGGTCAGTCTTCGGGGAGAAATTCACTAGTATATAATATAGATGGAATGAAAATAGCTTTTGGTCTGTTTTTGAACTTTCTAATTAGGCGTGTTCTCATCTACTGTGATATGGAAGCCATTTTCTAAAGGGAAATACTTTACTTATTCTCCTTAGTGATTTTAGAAATCACATATTCTAAAAATTGTGAAACCTAGGCATTTTATATGTGCATAAATGCATATTAATTTTACATTCCAAAGAGTCTCATTTGCTTCCAGATATTGATTTGATTTTTTCCCCCCAGACTGCTAAGCAGTAATTTTGGGGTTGGTAGGTGGTACACTGGACAGAGCCAGGAAGACAGGAGTTCAAATATGGCTGCAGAGGATCACTAACTGTGTGATCCTGGGCAAGTCACTCCATGTACTCTCATTTGCCTCCATTTCCTCATCTGTAAAATGAGCTGGAGAAGGAAATGACAAGCCACTTCAGTATCTTTGCCAAGAAATAACTAATGGAGTCATGATGAGTCAGATATGACTGAACAATAACAAAAGTAGTACTTTAAATTTGAGAGAAAATAAAGTAAAACATGGAAAAGAAAGTAAACTTTAAACCCCTTGATTTAGAAAAAGATGATGTAGAAGGTATATTTTAGAATCCAACATACTCACCAGTAAAATGATGTTATATTATAACAAAAAATGACCTTTCATCTTATTTGGAGAAAAATAATATTTGGTTTTCAGCTATAGATCAAAGCAAGAGATCATTAGAAACATAGAAAGGAATTTAAGAACTAGATTTCAAGTTTTAACCCATCTGGGACTTTGGATTGAAAAATCAGAAAACAAACATATGATCAAATAACACACATTAGTGGTGTCAAATTCAAACAGAATCGAACACCTTATATAAGAATCTCTGCAGATTGTATTACTTAGAAAGCCATAGATAAATATTATGTTCTATTGTATTTTTATTTACTTCATTAAATATTTCCTAATTAAATTTTAATTTAGTTCAATTCTGCCTGAGTCTGATATCTTTAAAGTTATATACATATATGTATGTAAGTTACTGCCAGTGGATAAGGGGGCAAGACCTATATTCAAATTAGGCCTCAGATACTTAATAGTTATGTGACACCTCTGTTTGCTTCAGTCTCTTCAACTGTAAAATAGAGATAATAATAGCACCTATCTTCAAAGGTAGATATGAGAACTAAATGAGAAAAGATTTGTAAAGTGCTTTAATACAATGCCTGGTACATAATAGATACTTAACAAATGTCTGTTCCCATCCCCCCCTAAGTAATCTATAATTTTCAAATTTATTACAAAAATAACCATAAAAAT
>JAJPUD010000478.1:536930-574795 GCA_023553655.1 Myrmecobius fasciatus
TTTATTACAAAAATAACCATAAAAATCTTAAAACATGGTGGTGTTGATATTGCTATCAATAATTCATATTTTGATTTTTTAATTTACTAGGTAGTTAAGTGCTGCAGTGGATAGAAATACTGGGTCTGGAATCAGAAGACCTGAGTTCAAATAGGTATTTGTTGTGGAGTCCTGGGCAAGTTACTTAACTCCTATTTGCCTTAGTTTCTTAGTCTATAAAATGAATTGGAGGAGAAAATGTTTAACTGCTTTTAAGTATTTTTGCCAAGAAAACTCCAAAGAGGATCACAAAGAGTTGGAAATGACTGAACAACAATTTTTTAATATCAATTTCCTCCTTTCTCTTCTCTAGCAACCTGAGTGCCACACTTTGTTTGCACAAATTAAAAAAAAAAAAAAATCAATAATTTATGAAGAGTAATGTGCCAGGCACAGTGGTTAGGGGCCAGGGGGATATAAACAATGAAACAAACCCTACTTATAAAATACTTACATTTTAATGGGGAAACCACAGAGATATAGATAAATCTATGCAAATACCTATACTTAATAAGTTACATACAAAGTAATTAGAGAGAAAAGAATAGGTGGGTGGAAGAAGATACAAAAATTGCTTCATAGATGAGGAGAGAGAATGAGTTCCAGGCACATGGGAAATAACTGGAGTGAGGAACAGAGAAAAGGCCAGTTTAGCTAAATCACAAAGTAGAAGAAAAGTATAATGAAGCTGTAAAGATAGGTTGTGGCTTGGTTGTGAAAGGCTTTTAAAAGCTAGACAAAAAAGTATGTTTTATTCTACAGAATATTATCTCAAGATATCAGACCTTTGTCAGAGAAATTTCTTGTAAAGACTCCCTCCCCCCTCCTTCAACTGTTTCCCTTCTAATTTTAACTACGCTGAATCTATTTGTTGGTTTTTGTTTAGGTTTTTTTTTTTTTTTTTTTGCTTATTTTTTGCAAGGCAATTGGGATTAAGTGACTTGTCAAGGTCATGAAGCTAGTAAGTGTTAAGTGTCTGAGGCGGGATTTGAATTCTAGTCTTCTTGACTCCAGGGCCCATGCTCTATCCACTGTGCCACTTGTTATCCCTGCACTGAATCTATTTGTGCAAAAACTTAAAATTTTATGTGATCAAAATTTTTTTTATGTTTCATGATTCTAATTTTAACACATCTATAGCTGCAAGGGTTATTTTCCTCTAATTTGTTTATGATATCACTATTAACATTTCTATTTATATTTAAAAGTCAGGTGTCCATTTTGATACATCTAGAATTTATTGTCATATGGTATGATGTGATGATCCAAGTCTAGTTTCTGCCAAACTACTTTTTAATTTTCCCAGCAGCTTTTGTATATAGTAAGTGATTTTGATCTTTATGTTTATCAATTACCACATTCACTTGTTTACATATGTTAAATATAAACTAATTCTATTGGTAAATTTTTTTTAGACACTATCAAATAATTTTGAAGATTACTGCTATATAGTTTGAGATGTGTTATTGCTAAGCTTACTCTTTTCTTCCTCCCTTTCCCCATTATTTGAGATTCTTGAACTTTTTGTTTCTCAGGATTAATATTTTTTTCTATTAAGTTATCTTTTGATTTTTATTAGTATGGAACAGAATAATTTAGATAATGCTATTTTAAAATATTGGTATGGGGTAACCATGAACATTATCTCTCTCCACTTATTTATGTCTGTATTTTTTAACAAGTGTTTTGTAGTTATATTTACATAAAAACATTCTGTATGTCTTGATTGGTGAATTCCTAAATACTGTGTATACTCTGTAGTTATTTTGAATGGAATTTCTTCTCCTACTAAGTTTTGTGGGGGTTAATTTTATATTGTTTCTCTGAAATGATTGCTCCAATTTTTTTTGTTGTTGTTGACTTTGAGGATTTTCTAAGTAGACCATCCTGTCATCTACAAAAGAGATCATTTTATTTCTTCTTTTGCTTAGATTTATTCAATTTTTCTTGTGATTACTGTGCCAAACATTTTTTGAAACTATGTCAAAAGCAATGATAACAGAACCACTTGTTTTTTATTCCTACTTTTATAGAAAGGTTTTTGGTTTAGTTGGATATAATTTACCATATGAAAGGTCTGTTTTATTCATTATTTTTTAATTTTCATATTTTGTATCTTGTAAAAAATTTTTAATTATTGATATCATGTGAATTTTTGTTTTGTTACAAATGTAGTTTTTATTTGTAATTGTGTCTAATATTAAAACAAACTTGTAAAACTTCTTACCCGGTCATAGCATATAGCCTTTTTTGATGACATCCTTGTAATTTCTTATCAGTATTTTAAAATTAGAATTCTGCATTGATGCTGATTAGGGATAATACTATAATTGTCTTTCTCTGCTTCAGGTATCAAGACCATATTTCTATGATTGAAGAAATTTAATAGCCTCTCCTCATTTCCTTTTTTTTTTTTTTTTTGGCTACTTTATGAAATGTTGGAATTGTTTGACCTTCGAAAGTTTAATTTCTTTTTATTCCTTTTTCATTTGTTGATTCTCCTTTTTCATTTTTGATATTTTCATCTCTTAAATTTGTTTTAAAAAGTTTGTTTTATTCACTGTTTAATCAAGTCAAAAGATTTTCAATTTTGTTAATATATTCTTTGATTTTTCAGTTTTTAGTTTTGTGTATTTAGTTCAAGTTTTAAAATTAGGTGGGGTTTTAAAATTGCATTTTCTAGTTTTCTTAAGTTACATTTTCACTTCATTTGTTGATGCTCTTCTTCCTCTTCCCATCCCATTAATGAAAGTGTTTAGAAATGGAAATTTTCTTCTTGATAGCCTTGGCTACAAAGTTTTGATGTGTAATTACTGTCAAGTCAACAAGCATTTATTGAGTGTTTACTATCTGCCAGACATTGTGCTAAATCCTAGAAATACAAAGAAAAGCAAAAGACAGTTTTTGCCTTTCATAGATCTCACAGTCTAAAGAACATGAAAACAGTTAAGTTCAAACAGGATAGATACAGGATAAATTGAAAATAATTAACAGAGAAAGGGCACTTAAGCATTAAAGCAGATCAGGAAAAGCTTCTTGCAAAGAGGGCCTTTTGCTAAGACTTAAAGGAATCCAGGAGACAGAATTGAGGAAGGAAAGAGGTTCAAGATATGGGGGGAAAAAAACCAGTGCAAAAGACCAGGGTCAGAAGTGGGGTCTCCTATATGAAAAATAACAAGGAGATTAAAGTCACTAGAATGGGGAGTTTGTGGAAGAGAATAAGGTCTAAAAAGACTAGAAAAGGTAAGAGGGTAGAGTCAGGTTAGAAAAAGGACTTTTAAAACCAGAGGATTTTATATTTGGCCCTATAGATATTAAGGAATCATTGCAGTTAACTGATTTGGGGTGGGGTGAGATGGAGTTGTCATGTACATACCATTTTAGGAAGGCCAATTTAACATCTGACTGAAGGATAGTCTGAAATGTTGAAAAATTTGAATCAGGCTGTAGGTTACTTCAAAAGGTTCTTGACCAAGGAGATGACAATGTTAAAGAATAATTTTCTTTGTTGAAATATTCTATTGTTTCTATATTTTATTCTTTGATTCATTCAAATTCTTAATTGCTCTTCAAGTAATTTTTAATCTTTTCTTCAAAGACCTTTTATTTAAAATAATTCTTTATTGCATTTTGGTCAGTTAGGATATGTTTAATTTCTGTATTTTTGAATTGTGAGTTGTTTGTATTTGTACTTTAGTACATTCAAGGAATATATATATATATATGCATCAATTATTTATATTGTCTATGGTATCTTTAAATATAATGTTTCTTTGTTAACCTCTTAAGGCTATATTTATTGATGCCTTATCTGAGATTGATTACTGTTTTTTAAATTCATCTAAAGCTCAACAAATTTTGCTCCAGTTCCTTATTTTAACTGTGTGAATCTATTTTTTTCAGTGTGCTTATTTTAAATAACACTGCTGAGTTGTGCTAATTCATTCTGTAACTCTCCTCCATTTTATGACTGAGTTCATCCCATTCACAGTTTTGATGGTAAAATGTGTATTACCCCTTTCCTATCTTTTTACACTCCCCCCACCCTTTTCTCTTCTACTCAAAGAAATGGGTGTTGAAAGACGAAGTTCTATTTGATGCCATATGCTTCTGTTCTACTACTATTCTTTCTTGTTGTCCAGGCCTCTACTGCCACCTCCTTCACAGATTTATAACTTTTCTTTTCCTTTTATTATCCTTTTATGCTGTACTATCTGAAAATAGATTATGAATAGTTTACCTCTCTAAATTTGCCCTCCCTTCTCTTCCTGACCCTGTTTTATTTGCTGAGTTTAATGTATTTCTATATCAAATTGTTTGTACAAGCAGGTGCATATTTTATCATTTTGTCCAATTAATATGACAGTGGGGTTCATGTACATAATCTTAAATGTGTGCCCTTTCCCCTCATCTTTCTCCCTAAGTCATTCTGAGCATCAAGATTATTCAAGTTAATAAGTTCTACTCCCTCCCTTTCATCCTCTTTCCAACGTGCATTCCTTTTTCATTCCATTTTTTAAAAAAGAACATCAAAATATAACAAAATTGTTCTGGGTGCTATCTTATTTATTACTCCCTTTCTGACCATTAAAGACATGATTTGAGTGGATTTTTTTTCTATTAGGATAAAAACACCATTATTGTATAATCATCTCCAACTCGTCAATTTATTTTATTTACCTTTCTATGTTTCTCTTGACTAATGTATTTAATTTCATGGTATATACTCAGTTCTATTATCTTCATCAGGAATATGTAAAAGCCTTCTATTCAGTAAAGATCTATTTCTTCTTTACATATTTCCACCCCTCCCCTCCTACAGAATTATGCCCAGCTTTGCTGAGTATTTTATTATAGAAAAATAGGTAATATCTTTTGCCTTTTGGAATATTTTATTCTAAGCTCTCTTCTCTTTCAGAATGGTAGCTGTAGATTCTTAAGTGAGATCTTGATTGGAGTTCCTTGGTACTGGAATTTTTCTTTCTGGTTGCTTGCAAACTGAAAGCTCTGGATTTAGCTTATGACAGTCTTGAGAAATTTTATTTGGGGTTTTTTGAGGAGATGACCACTGAGTTTTTCCTGTTTTCACTTTGCCCTCTGATTCTAATATGACCGGACAATTTTTATGTATGACTTCTTGAAATAATAGTCTTTAGAATTTTTAAGTTTCCAGATAGTTTCTGATTCTTAAGATTTTCTAAAAAGATACATTATATTTTTGTTATTTTTTTGTCTTTGATTTCTGATCTAAGCTAATTTTCAATGAGTTTGTTACTTTTGTAAGGTTCCCTTTACATTCTTACTATTTTGTTTATTTTCCTTTGAATTATAAATCCCATTATTTCCCCTACAACTCTCATTTCAACTATAATTTCCAAATCCTTTTTTGATTCTCTGTCCTCCAAAGAACTCTTCTAAAACTTGCAGTTTACATCTAGAGCACCCCCAGCTATTAAACATGCATACATAGATGTATATGTCAATATGTATATACGTATGTGTATATATATATATATATATATATATATATTTTTTTCCCCCCCCCCCCCCCCCTCTTACTTCCCCCTCCCCATATGGATACACACATATCATGAGAATTTCCTTAACTGGGATTTGTGTTGGCTTAGGATTAGCCTCTGTGCACTTTAAGAAGAAATGGTCTATGGATTTTTTGAAGGAACTGATTTGTATTAACTGTGGTATAGGTATTCAATTGTTTCAAGGAATGGCTGGCTAGGGTGCTGTTTTGGAGACTGAATTCCATGTAGTGAAGAGGAAAATGGAGGATAACCTGTGTTTGTTCTGATGAAGGGATTATGGCCTTGCTTGACTGAACTACACAAGTTTCTGAGCTCTGAGTTAGAAAAATACAACTTCATGCTTTAGGAATTTTATTTAGGAATCTTTGGCTAGACTATTCCAAACTTCTTGTAATATATACATGCTTGGTCTGGTTAACTTTGTTTAAATCTGGTTAACTTGTGGAAAGAAGGCTGGACCGTTTAGCTTCCACTCACTTTGCCATTAAGAAGAGTCTCTGACTATTTTTTTTTTTTTTTTGAACTATTTCTTGTATACAGCAGATTGCTTGGCTTTGTTTCTTACACATTTTGCCACTCTGGTTTCATTGAATTGTTGAATCTATTTAAACCTTAAGTTATGGTGATGAAGATTGGGCTTTCCTAAACCTTAAGTTATGATGATGAAGATTGGGCTTTCCTCTTTTTATTACTTTTTTTTTTTTTTACACCACTTCTTTTAAATCAGTACTTTATCCTTGTAAATAATTTTGATTACCCTACACTTTGATGCTTGTCTATTTCCCTCAGTTCTCACCCATTTCTGCTTAATCTGCCCTATCTAAAGTTCCTTCAATTTACTATATGAATAAAAAAGAAATTAACAATGGCATCTATTTTCCCTGTTTTGATTCTTCTTTTTTCCTTCCCAGTCAAAAGTATACTTAAATAATCTTAATTTCCCCTCCCACTTCATATTTTAGGGAATACTATTTTGCTGTGCTCATTTCTAAGTCTTCCTTTGCTTGGATCTTATCTTCCCATCTATTCTAATCTAAATTCTGTTCTGATACATACATATTTATTTATTCCTTCTGTATTCTGAATTCATCATGAGGTTTAAATCTTATTAAGAACCATTAACTCCCTAACTTTCTCTCATTTCTGTTATTTCATGTGTAAATTTTGCCAATTCTTTCATTTTTTGCTATACCTTATTCTTAATTCATGAAAGAATGTTTCATTGGAAAATAGTATACTGGGGAAGTACTTAGTGTCACTAATCAATAGGACCCATCCCTATACATATCCTTAGCAGGATCAATTTCTATTCATAAATCCAGATTATTCTATCATTATATGTCTCTTTTTACCATATTAGGTGTTTAATGCCCAAAAGGGACTTAAACATTTCTTTCTCTTGGGATGGGAAGTTATCTGGAAAAGTAAACCTTTCTGTGAATAATAACCTAATCTGGAAATGCCCTCCCCCACCCCCCGTATGATATAAAGCTTATTGTAAAATCATTGCTTCTTATCACAAAATATACTTTCATCCTCATAGAACTTCTGTTTAGTAGTGCCCTCTTCTTTCCCTGTCTGGGATGAGGATCATTCATTTAATGATCTCCTAAAGCCCCAATGGATTAATTTTCTATCTCTATACTAATGATGATCTATTTATCCATTCCTAATGTTTCTCCTAATTTTCAGACTGACATACCTAATTGCCTATTGGACATCTCCAAACTAGATATCTTGTAGTCATCTTAATATGTTCAAAACTGAATTTATTTCCCCCCTTCATACTCTCCAAAATTCCTCATTATTGCAGAAGATATCACATGCTCCCAAAAACCCAGGCAATGTAGCCTATGTACAGTTTTCTATTCTTCCCTCTTTCATATCCAATTGCAAATTGTGTTTCTATCTCTGTAATATTTTTCATATTTGCTCCCTTCTCTTCTATTGACTCTGGTGTACATTCTGTTCACCTCATGCTTTGACTATTGAGAAATCTCAGCAGCACAAAGCCTTAGTGCTTCTTCAGTCAAGACTTGATTTCAATCTGGCCTCAAATTTATAATAGCTATGTGATCCTGGGCAAGTCATTTTACATTTGTTTGCTTCACTTTCTTCAACTGTAAAATGGGAATAATGATAGCACCTACTTTTCAGGATCGTTGTGATCAAATGAGAGAATATTTGTAAAGCCTTAGCACAGAGTAAGTACTTAAATGTTTGTTATCGGGGCAGCTAGGTGGCAAAGTGGATAGAGCACCAGCCCTGAAGTCAGGAGGACCTGAGTTCAAATCTGGTCTCAGACACTTAACATTCCCTAGTTGTGTGACCCTGGGCAAGTCACTTAACCTCAATAGCCTCAGCAAAAAAGAAAAAAAAATGTTTGTTATCTTCCTTCTTATTGAAATAGATTTCTGGTTGGTCTCCATGACCAAGTTTCTCTTAATCCCAGGCCATCCCTGTTCAGCTGTCAGGTTAATCTTCTGAAGCAAAGGTCTACTTTACCCTTCTACTCAATCAATGTGATAAGCTCCCTATTACCTTCTTTTTAGTTTGTAAAGCCCTTTCTAGCCTAGCTCCTTATTAACCTTCTTATCTTTCACCATGGGCCACTTCCAAACATTCTATGATCCCATGAAACAGCTTTCTTTGTTCAGGACACTCCCATCTCCCTCATCATGTCATGGTCACTACACCTCATGACTGTAATTTTCTCCCTCCTCTCTGCTGCTGTTGGGTTTTCTCTGAAGTCTGTTAAGATGCTACCCTTCAGCAAAAAGCCTTTCCAACTGTCCCGAGTAAGAATGTCTTTCCCCTGATCATCTCTAGTTTATCCTGTATATAGATTGTTTGTACAAAGTTGTTTACATGTGAGTTGAAGGACAAGGGCTTGCCTTCTTGCATTTTACATTTCTTTGTATGTCTAGTATCAGTTCATGGCATATAATAGGCACTTAATAAATGCTTGTTGACTGACTGAAGGTAGAATGCCTAATCCAGTTAGGGATCCAGTCTCTTTTTTCTAAAACAGAAGCTCTTTCTACTCAACACCCTATGATTGGATGTAACTCTCTGTCTTTTATCCTTCACTCTAGTTAGTCTCCCTTTGCTTTGTGTTGCTGGGCAGAATAAGTGTTTTCTTGTGGGATGAGAAGGCATTCAGGCCATAAAGGGACCAGATGTGAACTCTCATAACCAGAATCTGGTTATGATGCTATTAGGTCTTACAGAGTGGCCTCAAGATGTTAAGTGAGTTGTCCATGATCAAGTAGATAATACATCACATCAGAGGCTGACTCTTAGGTTGGTTCTTAAAGTATTATGAAATGCTGCTTCCTGGCATTATTAATAACAACATTTTAAATTCAAAATCCAACTAGACTTTAGATTGGCAAACACGAAGTTATTTATGCAAAAGTGTTTTGGATTTACCTGTTCATGAATAGATCCCCATTCTTACTAATGCTCTCCCCCACATCAGTGATACAAAAAAAGGCCAAATGTTAATTTTACTTTATACTCATGGAATTTCTTTTTTTGTCTTCTTAGAATCAATGTGTTTTTGAAAAGCAAAGTGAATAATGACTTATATTTGGCTGTGGCACATATTGTACTAAATTAATCTTAGAAACATATACAATGAAATGTTTTCTATTAACAAATCCTTTAATCTTTATTGCTCTAAATCTATGCTTTTATGACCTGTTTTCAAAGTTATAGTGATGTCAGATTATAGGCCCGCTATCTTTTTGCATCCATCAATTAGATAATATTATTTAGTTATCTCTTTTTCCAAGCATTAGCTTTTATAGTTTCTTTTCACAATGTATAATTTTTCTTTTTTTCTTTTTACCTTATTAACTACTTTCTTTTTCCACCTTCATTACCAATATAACATCATGCTAATCTAGTGCAAGACAAACTAAGTGATGATAAAATGGGTTATAGGACAAATATTAATTTTGGTTAGTGAACTGTTAAAAGCTGGAGACCAATTGTTTTTTGGAGAGTTAATATGGATTAATAGATAGGGTATTGAAATTAGAGTTAGGAATACCTAAATTCAAATCTCACTCCTAACGTACTATGTGACCATCAAAGTCATTTAGGTTTTCAAGGTCTCAGTTTAGTAACCTGTAAAAAAGAGGATAATAATAATACTTGATACCCTAAATGTCATTAAAGTTAAAATGAGATGATGCATGAAAAGTGCTTTGCAAAATTCAAAACACTTTATATCAACAATTATTATTTAGTTTTCTCTGTTTTTCAATTCTACTTTTCTAGTTTAGTAATATGTAGTATAGGACATAATAGGAACATTCCTAAAAAGAGAATTTTTAGAGCACTGAACATATTACCTATCAGATTTATGGATGTAAAAGAATTTATAAATAAGATAAGAAAGCATTGTAGGATTAAAATTAATAATTTTGATTATATTACATGAACATCATATGAACTGATAAAACCAGAAGTAAAGTTTAGAGAACAATATATACAATTACTATAATAATATAAACAGAAAAAACAACATAACAATCTTACTAAATACGTTACACAATTAAAATGCTCAAGCTTGGCCCTCAAAGAGATACAGAGTCCCTTCTTACTTTCTTTGCACAAGTTAGGAATAATTCAGTGTGTTGGCTAGTACTTTTTTCTATAGGTTTTTTCTTTTTAAAAAAATTCTTTTTTTGTAACAGAAAGCTTTGTAAGGGTTAATGTCGAAGAATTACCCATACATATGTTTTGCAAATTAAAAAAAATTCTTTAATGGCCATTACCACTAATGAGAACAGTCTTGCATATCAAAGTTCTAATAACATGTTAAATATGGAAAATACATATAGTTATAGCTTTGCAAAGGGAGAAATCAGAGTGTACTAACTGATGGTAACAATTTCTAATCTAAACACTGTCCATTTAATTTTTGTATGTTTCAATGAATAATTTTTCCTAGTACAGTGTAAAAATTTATGAAGAATATTTTGCTTAAAAAATAAGCTTGTATTTTATAAAACACTATCTAAAACATCGTTGGAATATTCATTCTAACCAGTTTTCTCTCTACATCACTGAAAATTATCTATCATATATATATACTTCTTCATTATGTACTGGGGCACAAACTTTTGAAGAAAAAGAAAAGTGAGAATGGCCTAAAGTTAGTGTACCAAGTTAAACGGACATCAGAATTTCAAGAAGGTATATAGATATATGTATAAATATCTATATCCCCACATGTATAGAAATATTTTTATAGCTATATGTATACTCACGCACACGTGTGTGTGTGTGTGTGTGTGTGTGTGTGTGTGTGTGCGCGCGCGTGCATCTAGTCATTCATCTCTTTGGCTTTTTTAGGCAAGTTTGCTACCCCCCTTCAGATGTTATAGAAGGTCTCCAAAGTAAATTAAAACTTTTTATTCAAACATTAATATGTCATAATATTTTGTTTCACTGAATGGATGCCCATCAATTGGAGAATGGCTGAATAAATTATGGTATATGAATGTTATGGAATATTATTGTTCTGTGAGAAATGACCAGCAGGATGATTTCAGAGAGGTCTGGAGAGACTTGCATGAACTGATGCTGAGTGAAATGAGCAGAACGAGGAGATCATTATACACAGCAACAACAATACTATATGATGATCAATTCTGATGGACGTGGCTCTCTTCAACAATGAAATGTTTCAAACCACTTCCAATTGTTCAGTGAAGAAAGCCATATACACCCAGAGAGAGGGATGTGAAATGTGGACCACAACATAACATTTTCATGCTCTCTATTGACGTTTGCTTGCATTGTGTTTCCTTTCTCTGATTTCTCTTTCTTGTAGATAGGATTTTTCTTGCACAACAATGATAAGTGTGGAAATATGTATACATATGTTCGATTTGTCAAGTATTTTAACATAATTAACATGTAGTGGATATCTTGCCATCTAGGGGAGGGGTGGGGAGTAGGGGGAAAAATTTGTAACAGCTTTGTAAGGGTTTATGTTGAAGAAATACCCATACATATGTTTTGCAAATAAAAAGTTTTAATAAAAAAATAATAATAATATTTTGTTTCAAAAGTTTGTCAGATTTAAGCATATTGTAGTATGATTTTGAAAGATGATATTCCTTCTCATTAACTGGTATTAAGGAAATAAATAAAAAATTATCCCTGAAGAATTAAATTCTTCATACAGGATAGCTGTTTGGGAGGTAGAATTATAGAGGTAACATTGGCAGTGGAGATGCCATAAATATAAAAGACAAATGAAAATTTAGGGGGTTTTGAGTGGGGTAAAGGTATATCAGGACCCAATTTTCTGTCATTGGCAATGACTGAAAAAGCAATAACAATTCATATTATTTAACCCCTTTGAAGGCAAGATGACAAAACCCAACTCAGAGACATTTAAAACATAATTTGTAAAAATCAACAATACATGCAAGAAAACAACTTTTATTATTAGATGAGAAGATCCCTTCTAATTCCAAACTTGTGGGAGCTGGGGGGAAGGGTGAAGGAATAGGAGACTGGGAACTCTTCATCTTGTTATTTTATGAGTACTGAGAACTCTTTAGTGAGTAAACTCTCCCTACCAAAGCAGAGAATTATTCTGTGGAGCACTTGAGGGGTTCTCAACCAATAAAACATTTATTAAGCACCTACTATGTTCCAGACAATGTGCTAAATGCCAAAGGGGGGAAAAAAGCAGCAGCAAGACAGTCCTTATCATTAAAAAGCTTACAATATAATGGGAGAGATATGCAAATATAAACAAAGCAAGCTACACAAGGAAAATAGAAAATAATATAAATGAGGAGAAGCACTAGAATTAAAAGGGGTTAGGAAAGGCTTCATATAGAATATAGAATTTTAGCTGGGACTCAAAGAAAGATCGATAAGTAAGTAGGCAGAGATAAGGAAGAAGGGCATTTTTAGGCCTAGAGGACAGCTAGGAAAAATGCCCAGGGCATTGGTAGAATAGCTATGCAGCCAGTGCCACTAGTCTTTTATATTTATGGCATCTCCACTGCCAGCGTTATCTCTATAATTCTATATATTCTACTATATACTAGTATATAGTAGGAAATAAAGCATAAAAAGACTGGAAAGGCAGGAGGAAGTTTGCAAGGTCTTTGAATCACTTATTAATTTCTTTCTGACCAGTTTTGCCAGGTCTTCTTTTCATCTCTGGCTTGAGAGGAAAAAAGAGAAGGCAAGCATATTTGAGATTTATTGCAAAGATGAGATTGATAGACCATGGCAATAACTTGTATTTTGTTTACTGATAGTGAGGAATCTAGGCATTCAAATTCTAGGTTGTAAACCAGAGGAATTAGAAGGATGCTGTTGCCTTTTAAGGTAATAGGGAAAGTGGGGTGGGGGAGAGGGTTATAGAGGGTTTGGAAAAGATAATGAGTTCTGTTCTTGGTATATTGGGTTTAAACTTACTACTGGACATTCAATTTGAGATGTCTGAAAAGCAGTTGGAATTGTGACATAGGAGGTCAGCAGAGATACTGGGACAGGATATGTAAATTTGAAAATTATCAGAATAAAGAAGATAATTAAATGCATGGGAGCTGATAAGATCACCAAATGAAAGAATATAGAAGGAGAAGAGAAAAGGTACTCAGGACAGAATCTGGAGGGACAGCTCAGATAAAGGGTGTGATCTGGAGGAGGATTCAGCAAAGGAGACAAGGAAAGAACGGTTAGAAAGGTAGAAGGAAAACCAGAAAAGAAAATTGTCCTGAAATTTCAAAATGGAGAAGATATATCAAGGATTAGTTAGTGATCAATTATCAAAAGTTATGCAAAAGGTCAAACAGAATGAGGATTGAGAAAAGGCGGTTCGATTTAGAAACTAAAAGATCATTAGTAACTTTGGAGAGAGCAGTTTCAGAAGCCAGATGTTTAGGAGTTATGAGAGTGGGGGGCATCTATTTTAGATGGGCTTTTTAAGGAGTTTATTTACAAAATGCAACAGGCAAATCAGGCAATAGTTAGCAGGAATGGAAGGATCAAGTAAGGCTTTTTTTTAATAAGAGACACATTAACAAGTTTCATAGGCTGTAGGGAATGAGCCGGTGGATAGCTAGAGATTGAAAATTAGTGAAAAAGTGGGGGTGATGAGAAGATGGAATTGGATCACTTGAACAAATTAGAGTGGTTAGCCCTAGTAAGAAGCCCACTTCAGGTAGGATAGGGATGAAGGATAGAACGACAGAAACCATCTGAGTGACAAAAGGTGAAGAAGAGGGCATTGATGTAAATTGCCTCATTTTTTTCTGTAAAATATGAGGCAACATTTATAGTTCAGAGAGTGGAGGAACGGGAAACTATGGAAGATATGAGGAGTGATGAGAAGGTTCGGAAGAGATGGTGTGGGGAATTAGTAAGAGTGGTGAACTGTGTGATGAAATGTTTTTCTCTACCTTTATTTAGTAACATGAATGCAGGGGCAAAGATAGCAAATGTTGGGAGGGATCCAAGGCTAAGATTTGGCAGGATGTTACTGGTGATATGATAAGCGGATTACAGATTCAAGAGATGAAGACAGTATACAACTGAATTGGTTCACTAAGGAGTCAAGATGGGGCAAAGAGGAGTAATCAATGCAGAGTACTGCATTGCAGTACAGAGTATCCTCTCTGACCAGGGAGAGAACTGAGGGCTCAGGGGTTTGAAGGTGAGGAAGAGGAGTAGGGTTTTACAAGGAAAAGCAGGAGTGAAAAGACAATGCTTCTGGTCAAATACAGGGATTTCAGACTTCACCTTGGAAGTGGTATATTTATGAGTGATGGAAAGATCAAGGATATGACTTTCTTTGTGTGTGGCTGAGGTAGGATGGAGGAGTAGTTTCTATGAGGTGAGCAAATTGAGGAACTACTTGTAGTCAGGATGTGTGTGAATATATATATTACACACACACACACACACACACACACACAGATATAGGATGTTGGAAGTTTCTTAGGATGAGAGCAGGAGCTGGGGAGAAAAGAAAAATTGATCCATGTGCTAAACTTGATGAGGAAGGAAGAAGAGTGACTTGGAAGTTTATAGACAACAGCTTACAGGATACAAGGATTTTGATTAGGTGGGAGATATGAATAGCATGAACCTCAAAGGAAGAGAAGTTATGAGCAATGGAGATCGGGGTTAAGTATGAATCCAAGTCTTTTTCTGATTCCAAGGCCAACTTTCTATTGAATATATACTGTGGCTCTACAAACAGGATGATGACAATAATTATATTCTTCTCCAATTATTTAGAATGATTCATTGACAAATATAATTCATAAATTCAATTACCTTTGGACTAGTTAAGTTGGTTTTACCCAAGCCAAGAATTATTTGCAGACTTATACACTAAATGATCATCAACTTTACTATATGCAGAAATATGGCAACAGTTCATTTATCTGGCACTACTGAGGAAAATAATATTGGCTAGAAGTTTTCCAAATAAATAAAATTTTCCCATGTGAAAACAAAACTTTTTATTTAAAGACTTATTTTTAGCTATACCTTTTATTTTTACATTATCTTTGTTTCATGTTCTATTACTCCCTAACATCTTTTTAGTGAGCCATTCAAAATAACAAAAGAAAAAAAAAAGCAGTTAAGTAAAACTAACACACCAACTCTTTAACATATGCAATATTCCACACCCACAGACCTCTGCAATTATTCTCTGTGGTCAAGGTTAGTCAATATAATTACATAGTATTCAGTTTCTTTTTCTCTTTTTGTTTATTTAGTTGTAGTAATGGTATATATTTTTCTCTTCTTTTTGTTTATTTAGTTGTAGTAATGGTATATATTTTTCTCTTCTTTTTGTTTATTTAGTTGTAGTAATGGTATATATTCCTTATTTAGGCTATCTCACTTTCTGCTAAGTTTAAGTAAGCTATTCATTTTTTTTTTTTTTGGCTTTTTGCTGAGGCAATTGTGGTTAAGTGACTTGCCCAGGGTCACACAGCTAAGGAATGTTAAGTGTCTGAGACCAGATTTGAACTCAGGTCCTCCTGACTTCAGGGCTGGTACTCTATCCACTGTGCTACACCTAGCTACCCCTTCATGTGTGCCATTTCTTATAATATAGACTGTTTCATTCCATCAATATACCACAATTTATTTAGTCAGTTCCCAACTGATAGGAATCTACTTTATTTTCAGTTTTTTTTTTGTTACCACAAAATGAGCTACTTTATGAATATTTTGGTGTATATAGTACATATCTTTGTGGCTTTTAGGCTCTTTAGGGTAGATGCCTAATAATGGAATCTATGGGTTAAAAGGTATAGTTTTTCATAGGATAATTCAAACTGCTTTCCAAAATGGTTAGATCTACAGCTTCACCAATAATGTATTAGTATATCTATCTTTCTCTATGATATTGCCTTATTTTATCATCTCTACCAATTTGCTGACCTTGCCATCTTAAAAAAAAACCGGAAATAACATTTAATTTTTTCTTGATGACTTTGATATATGAATGCCTATTACTATACTTTGTTATATTGAAATTATCCATCACCTTTCTTCCCCCCCCCAGGGGAAAAGATCTTATTTTGCTTATAAGAATGGGTTAAATCCATAAGAGTTTTTAGCAAAGAAAAGGTTTTTTTTCTTTTTTCTTTTCTTTTCTTTTTTTTTTTTTTTAAGCAATTAACAAAGGAGAAAACAAGTTCCTTAGTGGTAACCAGAAGGAAGACACCATTAAGAGGGAAAATACTATGAAGTGGGAATATGTTACTGACGGGTAGGCTAATCCCAAAATGGAATTAGTACCCTAAAAAGAGATAGCAAAAAAATTGCAGTAGGGTAGGTCTTTTATATAGGAAATATAACCTCGGGGGATTGACATTATGACTTGGCTTTCTCAATGCAAAGATTTCAGCTATGAATTCTACCAGAGACTGGGACATCAGCCTTATTCAGGAGGGTTAGAAATGAAAACAAGAGTTTCCCTTATCAGTAGCCTAACAAATCAGAGAAGGTAAAACTAGAGAAACTTTAAAACTCAAACGACTACTCTAATCTACTTTTCAGTGAATTATGATTCTGTTGATTCAGTCTACTATAGAAAAGTTTTAATCTTATGTAAATTTACCTAATTCTGTTCTCATATTTTCATCAGCCAATACCTCAATATAGGTTTAAATCATTAAAGATTTAACAACATCAGTAGTTACTGGTCACTTTTTTTTTTTTTTGTTTGGCTAGAGATGCAGACAAGAAGATGGAGATAGAGATTATCATCTGTGTTATTTACTGTTCTTGTAGAATCTTTCAGTTCTTGAAAAAACAGTTTCTAAGTGATTTTAAAACCATTTTATCTCTACCAAAGAGAGAACTATAACCTTTCCACTTTTAGTAGAAAGGATTTCAGTTTGTGTGTGGAAAGGAGAGGTTTGTAGTGGGGAAGCTACAACAGGGAAGGAGAATAAGACTTTATAATAGTGTCTCCTATAGGCCAGGTACTATACTAAATTCTTCACAAACATGTTATTTGATTACCACAACATGGATTTCAAAGTGGTTAAAAGAGCTGATGAAAGAGCTTAGCTCTATCATCTATGGTGAAATTTCTTCAGGATATTGGGTGATAATTAGCAACCTGAGAAAACAGAAAACAGAACCCCGTAGAGAATAAACAAAGAGAAATTTGGCTCGGTGGACAGCAGCTCAGGCAAAGAGAAGATGACAATGATAGCTCTGCAAAATCAAAAGTGTAGGCGGATCCTCCACATGCATTTCTTCACAGGTTCCCCATGTGTGGATGTCTCTGATGATCAAAGTCTACTTTTCCAACTGCATATACTGCAATTGTGAGAGAGAAAGCTCAAAGTTTATTGGGGAAGTGCTATAATTAGGAAGAAGATATTCTACGGTGATTTTAATTACATTGCCATTTACTAAAATGCTTTTGTTCTAATCAAAATGTGTAATCATATTGACTGATTAAATAATAAAGTATATTAGTAGGAAATAATGAACTATGATTTGGAGAAGATTCTGATCCATAAACAAAAAGTTAGGGTGGCTAACTGGAAGCCCAGGATGTGGGAGGTCCCATGAGATACATACTATAAAATAAAATTGTTGCATTGATAATTTTTGCGAAGTTCAAAAAAATACTTTCCACATCTTGAACAAAGGAGAATTAAAAAAAACCTTACCTCAAAGGAACATTCAACATTTCTTTCATTTTTCTTATGCGATAATCCCTTCAGTTCTATCTTTTCAACACTCACTGCAAAAGAAAAAAAATCCTGAAATTAAACTGAGGTGCAATAATAATATTAGCAACTATCTTGCTCTCAATAATTTTCAAAAGAAGACTCAAACTGATCAATAAATTACTTTTTGTTGTTCAGTTATTTTTAGTTGTGTCCAACTCTTTGTGACGCTATTTGGGATTTTCTTAGCAGAGATGCTGCCATTTCCTTCTCCAACTCATTATGTAGATGAAGAAACTGAAACAGTTATGTTTATGATCATTGGACAGTAAATCTCTCAGCCTAGATTTGAACTCATGAAGATGAGTCTTTCTGATAACAAGCCTCTTGTTCTACTCACCTTGCCACTTGCCCCAATAAATTGTTAGAGATACCTAGTCTTTTGAAACTTTTGAAAAATGTTGTGGAATTAAAGTACCCTAACTGGAAAGAAGTAGGCAGGTAAAATCCCAAGTATCAGAAAATATGCAGAAAAACAATGATTGAGTTGGGGGAAAAATGGTGGGGGGAGAAGGGGAAGAAGATAAAGAAAATAGCAATCTTGAATCAATAAATATGAATTTTAAAATACCTGATTGAAAAATACAATATATGTATATCTAGGCAAATAATGGTCTAGTTCTTAATAGAACAAAAATACAGCAGTGATAAAAATGTGATCTTTATTGGAGGCAGCAATAACAAGGGCAAAAGTCTATCTGTGAAAAAACAAGCAGGGATTCCTAAACACAAATAACATAAATATTGTAGAACTACTTATAGAAAGCATTTGTTCCTTGAGGAACTTAACTGTTGATTTTCTAGTTCTGTATGCAATGTACTTTACAATAGGGCTTTTTAAACTTTTATACCTGAAACCCCTTTTTGCCCAAGAAAATTTATGTGAATTTTTATTTTTAAGAAGTTTTGCTTTAAAACACAGTTCTCCCTAGTATGCACTCTATGGTTCAGTTGAACTAGCCTTCCTGAAGTTCCTTACACATGGGATTCTACCTCTCAGCTGTGAACCTTTGCACAGCTATTCATCCCAAATTCTTCCCTCCCCCTCTTCCCCATCATGTACATCCTTCTAAGATACATTTATAATATAAATGGAAAGTTATCTCATAGGGAAGGGGGGGAAAGGCCTCTTACAAAATGTAGAATCTGAGCTCAGTTTTAAAGAAAGCCAGGGATGCTACAAGGCAAAGGGGAGAAGGGAAAACTTCTCATGTTGAGCATGAAATGAAAAGCAGGGCTTCAAAAGACAAAAGTGTCTTGTGTAAAGAACAGCAAAAGGTCAGTGTTTTGACTTTTTCAAAGTCAATTCAAATGACTTTGAATTCATTCATTCATTTTATAACTCATCAGCCAGTAAAAGAAAAGGTCACTAAATAGATATGGGCAAATTTAGGGGAATTTGTTGTTTAAGTCTGCCAACAATAAACAATAAATGAGCAAATGATGATGACATCATAAATGAATAAATTCACATAGTAATTAAGTTATCAGAGTCCATATTTGAACTCAAGTTTTCCCAGCTCCAAGTACATTAATGTAACTACTATACCACCTAGCCGTCTCCAGATAACTGGCAAACAAAAAACAAAATCAATACTAAATTAGAATAGAATCAACAAATCACAAATGATTTTGATAACTGCCTGATTTCTGTCTCCCCCCAAATAAGTTCTGAAACCTTTTGTATTTATATAATAGTGATTTCTAAGGGAAAACAAACCAAAAATTATCACGTTCACCCTTATAACAAAAAGGCTAAAATATACATTACACTGATCACATCTAACAACATACACAATATTCTTCTCCAGTAGTCCTTACATATCTGGCACTGGACATACTTCACTTTTATTCTAGAACTTTCACTGTTTTTCATTTACTTGGAGCACTACTTCTTTTTGATGATCTTTTTTATTTACATTGAATATACTATTCTAATGGTTCTACTTGTTTCAATATTTTTAATTTTTATAGTTCAATGATAGTGACTCACATTCAAATACAACAGGTTTTTCAGCCAGTCTCTACTCCCAACTGATAGGTACCCACTTTATTTCTAGTACTTTACAAAGAATCCTGCCATGGAGACTTTGATGCCATGGATCTGTGGGGCATAGGAATAATAGGAGTATGATCACACGAATGAATACTTTAGGCACTTTCTCCATACAATTACAAAATCCTTTGGTGCCTCATTGTTGCTATTGATTTAAAGTGGTTAAGATACTTTAGGTTACTGTGATAGTCTTGTATTGATGCCTATTGTTTTATCTGTTCATTAGTACTAATGATTTCATTTTAGGTGGATAAAGGAAGAAGAGAATTATGATACTTCAAACTATCATAAAAGGATCATCAAAATTACAACAAATACAGTCAAAAATGTATCTGTGATAAACCCATGAATATAAATTATTAGGAAGAATTCTTTTTTGAAAAGAACTTCTGGAAAAACTGGAAAGCAATTTGTTTTAGAAAAATATGTTAATACCATACACCACAGTAAGCTCAATGGATTTTTGATCTGAATCTAAAGAATCATACCATTTTTTTTTAAATTGGGAGAGAATGAGAGGGAAGTACCCTTCATTACTATAGGTGGAGTATTCTTAACTAAATAAAGGAGTGGGGGAGGAAACGGGGAGGAGACCATAAAAGGAAAAAAAAACATTTAAATTACTTGAAATTAAAAAAAAAACTTTAATGAAGATGAAATAAGATAAATTGCAAAGGGAGAGGAAGGCTGGTGGGGATATAACACTGATAAGTCTAATAAGTCCATCATATAGCACTGATCCAATAACCAAAATGTCCTTTTAATCATCTCTGTGATTATATATATATATAAAATTCACTAGGAACCAGTTCATAGGAATCAAGGAACATTTTCAAAAGGAGAACCGCAGATTCTAAATGACCCTTTGAAAACATGTTCTGAATGATTAAGGGTAAGAGCAATGCAAGTTAAAATAACTGAGGTTTCACTTCCTGTCCTGCATATTGGTTTCTGAAACTGTCTTGGCCATTTTAATCCTGACAAACAGAAACTTATGAAAGACAAGGTCAACAGCAGTTTAGAAGACAATTCTGTATTGTGAAATTTTAGGATGGAGGAGAGAAGAAGCATTTATTAAGAGCCTACATGAGCAAGGTACTGTGCTCAACACTTTACAAATATTTCACCTAGGAAAGAATGTACAGTGTTACCTTATAAAACTGCAAAAAGCAATAGAGAAGTTAAGTTTACAAAAGACTTTACAAAAAGACCCAACTCAGTCAAATAATCTCTGGGACATTTGAAGATGAAAATGGAAGTAAGAACACAAAAATAAAAATTTCTCTCCTCAAATTCTTTTCTCCATTTATGACAGCAGAGTTACCACATTTGGCCTCTAACATCAGAGCTCCCAATAAACTGCATAAGAAAGAGAAATAGATGTAAATAAGACAAAGAAATGAATAGCAGTTGAACCAGTCCAAGAAAGTTTATGCTGTAGATATCACGAGATGGATTCTGAAAATATCTGAAAAAAGAGAGAACACCAAATGCTTGGAGAGAAAAAAAAGCATTTTATCATTTCCTTAAAACAAGACAACTGAGAAAATTTAAATCTATCTGACCCATATGCTTTTTTTCCTCTACAAAATCATTAGAATAATGCTATCTATATATATTGAGGATACTGTCATTAAAGGTTTGAGATGGTTAGTTAGGTTTACAAACGTAAACAATACTGTAGAAACATACAAAGATAGTAGAATTGCAGGAATTACAGTGTTTCCCTCCACAAACTCCTCCAAACAGAACAAAAATTCGTCATACCAAATCTAAAAAAGTTACACTGAGTCATTTTGCCAGTCCATCTCAATATAGGGAGACAGAAACAAAATGTGTAGAACACTGGGGTGGCCTGGGAGAGACTGCATATACCAGGTCAAGTGGATATGGCAGACATATATCAGGGAACTCCAACAGCAACAGCAAACAGCCTCGTTCAGGGTCACAGAACCAGTGTAGAAATGGGCATTCTCAGGTAGAAAGGCCCTAAGCAGTTTACTAAGAAAAGACATTCAGAAGGCAGCAGCAGCAGATGGGTAGTTCAGACTTCAAGCTCATCAGTCTAGCCCAAATTCAGATCCAAACCCAGATCAGGAACTTGTAGAGCTCAGGCTAGGAGAGCAGCAATTAGACTTTATCCTGGATCAGACCAAATGGGTAGCAATGAAAGCTTGCAATTCCTCCACCTCTCCCTGAGATACTGGAAGAACACAACACCCAAATTCCCAATAAAATAATAACAGGAGCAGCTCAGACCTTTTTTCTAGAAATATGGCTGAGCTCAGCCCTAACATCAAGTCTAAAGTTAGGAACAGACTACAGATCAACAATCCTAGTATGATAACTTATTATGGTGGCAGGGACATTGAAGACACAAACACAAGAAAACATAAACTCCAAAACTTCTGTAAGCAACACTTCAGAGAAAAACACAGTTTGGAAAGAAACTCAACTACAATTATTGGAAGAGATGAAGTAAAGAGTTTTAAAAAAAGGTTTTTATAAGTGGAATAAGAACGCTTGAGGAACAAAATTGGAAAAGAAATGGCATGGGCTATGGAACAAAGAATTACAGCTTGGCACCATGGGTACTAAATCTTGCCCAAATGACAAAGTTCCTGAAAATTACAATGGACCAAACTAACTTCATGAAGCAACCAAAAATATTTAAACAAAGTCAAAAGATTGAAAAAAAAGAAGAAAATATAAGATAACCACAGTAAAAAAATCAACTGATATGGATTACAGACTGAGGGGAAATAATTGAAATTATATAATGCCAAGACCAAAAATAAACAAATGACAAACAAAACAACCTAGACATCATGTTTCAATAAATTTCAAAAGAAAATTGACTAGATCTTTTAGAAACAGAGCAAAGTAGGGATAGAAAAAAATTCATCAGAAAGAAACCCAAAAATGGAAACTTCTAGGTACATCATTGCCAATCCAGAGTTCCAGATCAAAGAAAAAAAATACTGCAAGCAGCCAGAAAAAGAAAGAATTCAAAGTCCAAGAGGCCATGGTATGAATCACACTATTTGGCTGCAACAATTATGAAGGAGTGGAAAAATCAGAATATGATCTATTAGGCAAAGTAGATGAGCTTATGCTCAAGAATAACTTACACAGAAAAATGGGTATAATGCTACAGAGTAAGGGTGAAAATGGATCTTTAATGAAATAGAGGACATCCATGCATTACTAATAAAAAGACCAGAGCAGTGGAACAACTCTGAAGTTAAAACACTGGTGTGAAGAGAAACATAAAAAGGCAAATATGGGTGAGCAATGATAAAGACAAGGATAAATTGTTTACAAATATGGGAAATGACATATGTGTCCCCTCTGATCCCTATCATCAGAGTATACAAAAAAAGTCTAATCAGGGAAGGCCTGAGAATGGTTTTCTTATGTACTGATAATCTTTAAGAAGAAAAGAATGAAAAGGGGGAAAGAAATACATGGCTAAAGTTAGGGGAGAGGAGAGAGAAAGAAAAATTATGTTAGAAAATCAGGATGTATAAATTAATATCTATAAAATTGGGGAGGTGGAATAAGAGAAAAGCAGCTGATACATGAACCTCTATCTTACCTGAACTGGTCAGAAGGAGGAAGATACCCCCACAGTTAGGTACAAACACAACAAAGGAAATAGGGAGGAGGAAGAAGAATTAGAAGGAGGGTAGAATCCTAAGAAAAACAAATTCTAAGACCATGTAAAATACTTTTAGCTCCTTTTAAGGAGTAAAGAATGGGAATCTATGAGAATGCCTCATAAATTGGGGAATAGACAAATTACATTATAGAAATGTGATAGAAAATTATTGTGCTGATCTCTTTATTAGAGTAATGACCAAAGAGGATTCCAGAGAACTAATGATAAAAAAAAAACCCATACTAAAGTTTGAAGTTGTATTTCAATCCACATTTTAATCAATGTATAAATAAAAAACAGAATATTAAAATTGGAAAGGCACTTTCATTTTAAAGCTGAAGGCATAGACCTAGATGAAATAACAACAAAGGTCACACAGATAGTATGATGACTAAAGCCATTAGTGGAATAGTGGGGACTAGAATTAAGTTCACTTAAAGGATATATAAATTTCACAAGGTATCATAAATAATATATGGATTTATGTTTATTTCAAATTAAATATAGAGTATATGAACACTGTTTAAAGATACTGAATAATAATCCTACAACATCTATTCTCATAGCAACACTCATGAATTACAGGAGAAGAAATGCTTGAGGTTTAATAGATAAGGAAGGAAAGAAAGAGTAATGTTTTATAGGGAGAGAGGAAAGGATGGCTCCATTTGGTAGTTAAATTTTATTAACAACTAATTATCATTTTAGCTTTGTGTGCATATATACATATAGTAATTATGTTTTAATACCTCACTGAATTGAAGGCTTAATTTTACATCCCCTCCCTTCAGCTCACCAAAGTTATATTCTCGTTAGTATGTACTTTTGAGGATCCTGAAATCAAAATGCAGAAAGTTCTGTTTTATAGGGTGAACACTTCTACATTTCCATTTAAGTGAAATTACTGTGGTTCAGTTTTACTTCTTCAGATCAATTCTGTCAGTAAACAGTTTTCAGAATAAGCTTTCAAAACAATCACTCTCATCTATATCCTTTAGCTTTCTTAAACAGTACAGCATAAAAACCAAAGAAGAGAATGATGTAGTCAGCATTTTTACTGGCCACAAAAATACCACATGTCTACCTACATGTTCCAGGGCTCCATAATATCAGGGTTTATGAAAACACACACACACATACACACACACAATCTCCCCATCTGGACTCAAAGGGGGAAGTGACTCATATCTCGACAGGAAAATGTGAAAAACAGATGGATATTATTCAGCTGTTTTCAAAGAAAAAAGGCTTTTATGCTGTAGGACTTAAATGTTTGTGAGACCTTTTCAAAATCTTCAGACCAATCTATAGAGTGCTTTGTATTGAGAACTCAATAAAATGGCATAGCTTAATTTATGGTCAGCTGCTACTTTTGTCTCTTCATTGCTGAAACATATTTGAACTAAATTATTAGGAAAGGCCTTTGTATTAGGCACAGGATAGTTCTTTACATTCATTTTCATTAAGCCTTGAAAGGGCCATATGTTACTATATAGGGAAAGTTGACTTTATCTGTCAGTGACAGAATTTCTAAGCTTTGTGAAACAGTTGCAACAAAATGAATAACACGATTTTGAAGTTCACCTCAAAAGAAATGAAGCATTCAGAAAATTAATAGTTATTCTCCCAACTGAAGAGAATCCTGTCATATCTACTTCTCAGGTGACCAGAGGTCCAAAATTACATAGGTCAGCTTCAAACTTCACCTTTGACACTTTATGTTCAGAACAGTTAATGGAGACAATGCTAATATATCACAAAAGAATACTATTGTCAGAGAGGACAAGATAGCATCAAGAGGAAACATCAAGAAAAGAGAGTGAAATTTCAGATAGTTTAATCAATCAGCAAAACTTGTTCATGAGAAAATAATACATATGCAGTGGACCTGAATTTCTGGAAGGAGGGAAAATTAATAGCATCAAGCAAAAAGTCCTTTCTTTTCCCTTTTCAAACTATTTTCCTATTTAAAAAATGTAACAGAAAATTCCAAATATTTCGTCTTTAAGACATGCTTAAGAGGTCTAAAAGTCATTGTTGGCTTCAATAAAATCTATTAACTGCAATTAATGCTTCTTCATTTTTTTTAATAACTGAAGCAATACACAACAAAGTAAGTATAGTAGTATTACTGAGAGCAGAAGGAAAGGAGGCTGAGTAAAGTGGGCAGGAGAGTCCTAGTTTAAAAAAAAATAGAGCAGAGAATATTTGTAGTGCTAAGTGCTGATATCAACAAGGTATGGCTAGATTAGAAAAACAAATTCTAATTTCCTCAATCTGCAAAGTTATAAAGGTGAAATAGGAAAATATTCAGAGAAATATTTTTTCAAAGTGTTAAGTGATATGCAAATTCTGCGTACTGTTATTACTTTTAGTTCTACCTAACTGGAACTACTATATCTCACATTTATATAGTGTCTTTATGTTTATATGGAATAAGGTAAACATCTTTATTTAATTTAATTAAATCAATAAACTGAGGTTCAGGCTTAACCCAAGGACTTTTGACTCTTAAGTTTTGTGTGCCTTCCCTAGATAAAATAAAATGGGGTGGGGGATAAGACGTAAGGGATCAAACTATTATGATCACAATCATGAACAAAGCATTGTTATTAAAAGCATTGTTATTAAACCTATCTGAAACTTAATCACTTATCTTTGATTCTGATGGTGATTTCTCAACACTTTTCACCCAAAAATTTATTTAAGGGGATGGAATTAGGCATGCTTCTTTACTATTGAGTTGTTAAAGATGTAACAAGAATGAGCAATTCACAAGTCAGGGGGATCAATCTGGCGCTCTACTAAAATACCACAAACTAAAATTATTTCCAATAAATAAACAGCAGCAATAACCATGATCTATTCTATTTGAATGTGGATGGTCCTGGAAATTTCTCCCCCCCCCCCTTTTTTAAGTAAAGCTTTTTATTTTCAAAACACATACATAGATAGTTTTCAACATTCACCCTTGCAAAACTTTGTGTTCCAATTTTTTTCCTCCCTCCCTTCCCCTCATTCCCTCCCTAGGTGACAAGTAATCTAATAGAGGTTAAACATGTGCAATTCTTTTATACATATTTCTACAATTATCATGTGCACAAGAAAAATTGGATCAAAAAGGAAAAAAATGAGAAAGAAAAATTGTAAGCAAATAAAAAAAGTAAAAACACTATGTTATGATCCACATTTAGACCCTACAATCCTTTCTCTTGATGCAGATGGCTCTCTCCATCACAAGACCTTTGGAACTGGCCTGAATCACCTCGCTGTTGAAAAGAGTCACGTTCCTCAGAATCGATCATTGTATAATCTTGCTGCTGTTGTGTACTCCTGGTTCTATTCATTTCACTTAGCATCAGGTTCATTTAAGTCTCCTCAGGCCTCTCAAATCATCCTGCTGATTGCTTCTCATAAAAAAATCATATACCATAACTTATTTAGCCATTTTCCAACTGATGGGCATCCACTCAGTTCTGGAAATTTGCATGAAACTAAGCAGGATCTGTGACACTGTCACCTCTATCCTAAGACCCCAAGTATCTCTGGAGTGCCAGACATTCTCCCTATGTAATTCTGTTCCAAAAAGATAAATGGAATGACCTCTCCTCAGAGAATCACCTCTTTAACAAAGAATTATAGTCTTTGTTATGGGGGAGGAGGATAGAAGTAGTAAGAAAGAAAACAGGAATTCTTTAAATTTCAACAAAACTTTCAATATATCTTTTAAAAATTATGCTATGCACAGTATTTCACATTTGTGAATTCTTGGTGTCTACAAAGGAGTGAGAATTAGTGCAACGGCATTAAACATCTTGGGGACCAAGATTATTTATATTTATTGCATTCATTTTTAAACTTATATTTTTGCATTCATTTTCAATTATTTTGTGGTGGGTTTTTTTCATTTATATTGTTACTCATTGTTTCATGATTCTGCTTGCTTCATTTTACATCAAATCATGTAAAATTTCACGAGTCTGTATTGTAAGCTCAGCATTTCTTACAGCAAAATAATATCCCATTTACATTTATATACCACAATTTATTGAACCATTACCCAATCAAGTAGGCACCTATGTGGCTTCCAGTTCTTTGCTCTTCTAATAAATACTTTGCTATATACAAAACAAAGCTTCTCTTTCTTTCCTTGGTTAGGATAGATGCCCTGCATTAGTGTCTGGGTCTAAAGGGATAAACATCAAATGGGTATTTCTAAGTTGGAAAAATAATATGTAACAAATATCCTCCTTTAGGACAAACCTGGCCTTATTAGTCATAAGTGACTTCCTGTCACTGAAAGATTACCTCCTACAGTTCTCTATTGAAAGCTTTTAAAAACAAAACAAAACAAAAACCCATTTAACCTGCATATAATTTGAAGAAAATAAAATACTGATTGATTTTTTAAAATTTTTTATGAAGGGGCAGCTAGGTGGCGCAGTGGATAGAGCACCAGCCCTGAAGTCAGGAGGGCCTGAGTTCAAATCTGGTCTCAGACACTTAACATTCCCTAGCTGTGTGACTCTGGGCAAGTCACTTAACCCCAATTGCCTCAGCAAAAAAAAAAAAAAAAAAAAATTTATGAAGAAAAATTTGGCATCTTTTTTAATGACAGTGCTTAATAAATACCAGGTTTTGTAGTTAATAACAAACAGTTAAACTGATTTTGATCTAATCACAAGAGTGGTTTATTAAAAGTTGTTTTTAATGAGGTTTTTTTTTTTTTTTTTTTTTTTGAGAGAGAGAGAGAGAGAGAGAGAGAGAGAGAGAGAGAGAATCATTCTTCTTCATAGGTTGACCTAGATGAGTACTTTAAATTTGAGAATTAAATACAAAAGCAGTAATGTAATCCTTTTAAAAATTACTATGAGTACCAAGGAAAGTCACAAAAAAGGAAACCAAGTAGAAAGTTATAAAGGTTTTTTTATTGTATCTTTTTAAAATTAAAGTTTTTTAAAAAGACTCAGAATCTTCTCTGAAAAACTGTGAAACAGGCTTCAAAGAATTTAGCAGTGGGTTTAAGATGAATAAACTGCACTAAGAAATATTGCAATGTAATATTTAGGTTGACATTTTAAATTATTGGCTGCATTGCTCCTAATACTGTAATTAAGAAATGACTAAATGGAATCATAAAGTATTACTGTTTTTTAAAGGGAAAAAATGTCTATTATTCTCTCTCTCCTCTTTCCTAGCTAAACTCCGAAAAAAATCTACAATCTATGCTTCTACTCCTCCACTCAGGAACTTCTGACCTCATCAGTGAATTAAGCTGATCTCTTCTCCCAAATAATCAACGATCTTTTAATTGCCAAATTAAATGGCCTTTACCCTCATCCCCCTTAATTCTGAGACTCTCTGAAACAACTGATAACTATCAACTTTTTCTCCCTTTTTATATATTTTCTCTGGTTTTCATGACACTACTTCCTGGTGCTGCAAATGATTCTCAGACCAAAACATTCAGCTTTAATCTCTCTGCTAAGATATAGCCACACATCCCCAACTGCCTCCTGGACATCTGGACCCAGATGTTCTTATAGGCATCTCAAATTAAGCATGTTGTCATCATCTTTTTCCTCCAAACCCTCCTCACTTCTACTTCTTCTTCTTCTTTTTTTTTTTTTTGCTGAGGCAATTGAGGTTAAGTGACTTGCCCAGGGTCACACAGAAGCTGAGCAAGTCACTCACTTCTAGACTTCTCTATTGCACTACAGTATATTTTAGGGCACCAACATCCTCCCTTTCACCCAGATTCACAATCTGTGTCATTCTTGACCCTACATATCCTAGACACTAAGTCAGATCTTATCTTCTACTTTTATAACTCCTTCCTGGATCACTTCTTTGTGGCAGAGTGTCTTGAACAGTTTACATAGGAGCTATACTCCTCAGGTCAAAAGGTATCCAACATGCTAATGGAGAAGAGCAGAAGACAATTAAAAATGGCTCTAGAAAGAATTAAGTGGCTGGACCAAAGCTATAAAAAAAACTCGTGGATCTATCTGGTGACAAAAGGAAAGTCCAATGCTACATAGATCAATATTGCACAGGAACCTGGAATGTAAGATCTCTGAATGGATGAATTTAATTCAGGTGATAATTACATATACTACTGTGGGGAAGAACCTCTTAAAAGAAAAGTAGTAGTCCTCAGTCAATCAAAGGGTGAGAAAAGAAGTACTGAGGTATAATCTCAAAAATGACAGAATATCTGTTCAAATCCAAGGCAAACCACTGAATTTCACAGTAATATAAGTCTATGCTCTGAAGACAAAAGTTGATCAGTTTTATCAAGACCTATGACATTCTCTACAAATAACACCAAAAAAAAATTTGTTACAATCATCATAGGGGATGGGAATGCTAAAGTAGTAAATCAAAAGATGCTTAGAATAACAAGCAAGTTTGGTCTTGAAATATAAAATGAAGCAGGGAAGAGTCTAAAGATTAACAAAAAATTTTTGTTTTGTTTTGTTTTTTAATTTTATTTTATTTGCAAAACATATGTATGGGTAATTTTTCAACATTAACCCTTACATAGCTTTCTGTTACAGATTTTTCCCCCCAACTCCCCACCCCTCCCCTAGATGGCAGGATATCCACTGCATGTTAATTATGATTAACAAAAATTTTTCAATAATACAACAAAAGTATACTTTAAACTTCACCAATCAATATCAAAATCAGGCCAATTATATACTTTACAGTCAAAGGTGGAGAAACTCTATACAGTCAGTTAAAACAAGACCTGGAGCTAACTATGGCTCAGATCATGAGCTTCTTACTGCAAAATTCAGACTTAAATTGAAAAAAATATGGAAAGCCATTAGACTATAAAGGTATGACCTAAATAACATCCTTTATGAATATGAATTGGAGATGATTAATAGATTTATGGGATTAGATATGGTAGTGCCTGAAGAACTAGGAACAGAGATTTGAAATATTGTACAGAAAACAGCAACAAAAAATATCCCAAAGAAAAAGAAAGAAAATAAAATGGCTGCCTGATGAGACTTTACAAATAGCTGAGGAAAGAAAGTGAAAGTGGGAAAAGGAAAGATACACTCAACTGGATGCAGAATTCCAGAGAATAGTGGGGAGGGGGGAAGGAATAAGGTTTTCTTAAAATAAGCAATGTAAAGAAATAAAAATAATCAGAATGAGAAAGACAAAAGATCTCTTCAAAAAAAAATAAAGAGTTATCAAAGGAAATTTTCATGCAAAAATGGATATAATAAAAGAAATAATAGGGACTTAAACAGAAACAGAAAAGATTAAATGCTGCATCCACTATGCCAGCAAATTTGGAAAACAAGAGTAATCACTGAATTGAAAAAGATCAGTATTCATCCTGATCGTAAAGAAGGGCAAAGCCAAAGAATGTTCAAATTACTGAATGATTTTAGTCATTTTATATACCAGCAAAGTAATGCTTAAGATTTTGCAAGTTAAGTTTCAACAATATATGAATCATGAATAACTAGAAGTGAAGTTTGGTTTTTGAAGAGGCAGAAGAACTAGAAACCAAATTATCAGGATTTGATGAATTATGAAGAAAGGGAGTGCCAGAAAAACACCTACTTCTGCTGGATCACAACAAAATGTAGTAAATCCCTCCCCCCCTTTTTTTCTGTGGCAGTTGGGATTAAATGATTTGCCCAGGGTCACACAGCTAGGAGGTGTTGTGTCTGAGACCATATTTGAACTCAGGTCCTCCTGAGTTCAGGGCTGGTGCTCTATCCACTGTGCCACCTAGTTGCCCCAAAATGTAGCAAATCCTAACTAAAAAGAAGGGGGAACAAGATTAATTTGTTTCCTGAGGGATTTGTATGTGGGCCAAGAAGCAAACAGAACCAAACATAAAACAACTAATTAGTTTAAAATTTGAAAAAAGAGTACAACAAGGCTCTATATTGTCACCTTATTTATCTTATATGAAGAATGCATCAATGTGAAATTCCAGGTTGGATGAATCAAGAAATATCAACAATTTCATAATGCAGACAATACCACTATGATGGCAGAAAGTAAGTAAGAACTAAGTTTCTTGATTGAGGGTGAAAACTAGGTTGAAGCTTAATATTAAATAAAACAGATAATGGTATCTGGTCTCATTTTCTGGCAAACAGAGGGAGTAGTATTGAGATAGTGCTACATTTCATATTTGTGGACTCAGATCACTGCAGATGGTGACTGCACTCATGAAATTAAAAGATGCTTGCCCTTTGGAAGAAAAGTTATGGCAAATCTAGACAACATACTAAAAAGCAGAGATATCACTTTGTTGACAAAGGTCCATATAGTCAAAAATTATGGTTTTTCTAGTAGCAATGTATAGCTATGGGAGCAATATTATAAATAAAGCTGCAAAACTGATGCTTTTGAATTATAGTGCTAGAGAAGAATTCTGAGAATCCCTTCAGTAGCAAGATCATTAAATCAGTCAATACTTACAGATAATTCAGACTATTCACTGGAAGGTCAAATACTGAAGCTGAAGCCTAAATACTCTCATTGAATAATGAGAAGACAAGATTCACTGGAAAAGACCTTTTGACATTGGAAAAGATTGAAGGCAGAAAGAGAAGATGATGAAAGAAGATGAGATGGATAGTGTCATGAAAGCAACTAACATGAACTGGACAGACTGGGAAAGAGTAGAGGATAGAAAGATTTGGTGTGCTAATGGTCCATCGAGTTACATAGATATGCACTTTAACATTTTACACATACCTACAAGCAAAATACAAATTATAACTTAACTACTCCCTCACCTCTGAGACCAAGAGTCCACATCTGCTGATTTGCTTATTTTCTTTTAAAATAAATTTCTTCAATTAAAAATTTGTATGGCAGAAACTAGGCATTGACCCACACCTAACCCTGTATACCAAGATAAGGTTGAAATAGATTCATTATTTAGACATAAAGAATGACACTAGCAGCAAATTAGAAAAACAAAATAGTTTACCTCTGTGAAGAAGGAAGGAATTTGTGACCAAAGAAGAACTGGAGTACATTATTGAATACAAAATGGATAATTTTGATTATATTAAGTTAAAAAGTTTTTGTACACACAAAACCAATGCAGAAAAGATTAGAAGGGAGCAATAAACTAGGGGAAAACTTTTATATTCAAGGGTTCTGATAAAGGCCCCATTCTAAAATACATAAGAGAACTGACTAAAATTTACAGAAATTCAAGCCATTCTCCAACTGATAAATGTTCAAAGGATATGAAGAGACAATTTTCAGATGAATTTCTATTCATATGAAAAGGTGCTCTAAATCACTATTGAGTAGAGAAATGCAAAGTCTGAGGTACCACTATATATATATCTCTCAGATTGGCTAAATTGACAGGAAAAGATAAAGATGAATGTTGGAGGGGATGTGGGAAAACTGGGACACTAATATATCACTGGTAGAGTTGTGAAGTGATCCAATCATTTTGGAGAACAAGTTGAAACTGTGCCCAAGGGGCTATCAAACCTTTGATCCAACAGTGTCTTTACTGGATCAGTATCTCAAAGAGATCTTAAAGGAGGGAAAGGGACCCACATGTGCAAAAATGTTTGTGGCAGCCCTTTTTGTAGTGGCAAAAAACTGGAAACTGAGTGGATGCCCATCAATTGGAGAATGGCTGAATAAGTTACGGCATATGAATGTCATGGAATATTATTGTTCTATAAGAAACAATCAACAGAAACAAAATGAATGCAGACAAGATTAGAAGGGTAGCAGTAAACTGGGAAAATATTTTTACGTTCAAAGGTTCTGATAAAGGCCTCATTTCTAAAATATATAGAGAACTGACTCAAACGTATAAGAATTCAAGCCATTCTCCAATTGATAAATGATCAAAAGATATGAACAATTTTCAGACGAAGAAACTGAAACTATTTCTGGTCACATGAACAGGTGCTCCAAATCACTATTGATCAGAGAAATGCAAATTAAGACAACTCTGAGATACCACTATACACACCTGTCAGATTGGCTAAAATGACAGGAAAAGATAATGATGAATGTTGAAGGGGACATGGGAAAACTGGGACACTGATACTTTGTTGGTGGAACGGATCCAACCATTCTGGAGAGCAATTTGGAACTATGCTCAAAAAGTTATCAAACTGTGCATACCATTTGACCCAGCAGTGTTTCTACTGGGCCTATATCCCAAAGAGATTTTAAAGGAGGGAAAGGGACCCACACATGTGCAAAAATGTTTGTGGCAGCCCTTTTTGTAGTGGCTAGAAACTGGAAATTGAAAGGATGCCCATCAATTGGAGAGTGGATGAATAAATTATGGTATATGAGTGTTATGGAATATTATTGTTTTATAAGAAACGACCAGCAGGACGATTTCAGAGAGGCCTGGAGAGACTTGCATGAACTGATGCTGAGTGAAATCAGCAGAACCAGGAGATCATTATACACAGCAACAAGACTATACAATGATCAATTCTGATGGACATGGTTCTCTTCAACAATGATGTGATTCAAACCAGTTCTTATTGTTCAGCGATGAAGATAGTCATATATATCGAGAGGCCTGTGGGAACTGAGTGTGAACCACAACACAGCATTTTAAAGCTTTCTGTGAATATTTCCATGCATTTTGTTTTCCTTCTTAGGTTGTTTTTTTTTCTTCTCTTTCTAGATCTGATGTTTCTTGTGCAGTAAGATAACTGTATAGATATATTGGATTTGTCATATAATTTTTCATATTTAGCATGTATTGGATTACCTGTCATCTAGGGGTGGCGGGTGGGGGGAAGGAAGGTAAAAGCTTGGAAAAAAAGTTTTTTGCAAAGGTCAATGTAGAAAAATCACTCATGTTTTGTAAATAAAAAGCTTTTAATAATTAAAAAAAAGAAACAATCAACAGGATGATTTCAGAAAACCCTGGAGAGACTTAACAAACTGATGCTAAATGAAGTGAATAGAACCAGAATATCATTATACAGGGCAACAAGATTATATTATGATCAATTCTGATGAATGTGGCTCTTTTCAAGAGTGAGATGATTCAGGCCAGTTCCAATGATCTTGTGATGGAGAAAGCCATCTGCACCCAGAGAAAGGACTATGAGAACTGAGTGTGGATCACAACATAGCATTTTTACTCTTTTTATCATTTGCTTGCATTTTGTTTTCTTTCTCATTTTTTTCTTTTTGATCTGATTTTTCTTATGCAGCATATTTGTGGAAATATGTATAGAAGAACTGCACATGTTTAACATATATTAGATTATTTGCCATCTAGGGCAGGAGGTAGGGGAAAGGGAAGGAAAAAATTTAGAACACAAGGTTTTGTAAGGGTCAATGTTAAAAATTATGCATTTATGTATTTTGAAAATAAAAAGCTTTAATAAATAAAATAAATTTCTCTGAAAACACCCTGAAATTCCTATTTCTAAAGCCCTAAATCAGGTACCCTTAACAAAGGGAAGAAAATAACATTTATTAAGTGCTTGCTTTGTGCTAGACACTGCTTAACCCTTAACAAATATTATTTGATCCTCACAATATCTCTGTGAGGCAAGTTCTATTATTACCCCAATTTTAGAATTAAGAAATTAAGAATTAAGACACAGCTAAATGTCTTAGGGCAGATTTCAACATGGGTCTTCTTGACTCCAGCTCACTCCACTACACCATCTAGATGCCTCTACAAAGAACAATAAAATGAATAATGGATGAAAAAGCACTTAATAAGCACTTACTTTATGCCAGGTATTATGTGTTAAAGTGCTAAGGATACAAAATACCCAAGAAAGACAGAAAAAGCAAAGTTCACTGCTGGTACCTTACAAATGTCTCATTCAAGCAAATTCTGTTTTCTAATTTCCATTCTAATCATGAATGATGTTCCATATCCATTAGATATATAAGCAATCCGTCAAATTCTGATTAATCTTCTAAGCTAATGTTAGCATGGGAAGAGAAAAAATGTTGCATAACATTTTCCAAAGAGCAAAACTAAATATAGCTTCTATTTGTTGGCACTATTAAAATTTTATCTGTTTTTAAAAATATACATCAAGCCATGCAATTTGACTAAATAGTTTTAATATTTCTTTGTGTCCAGTTTTCAATACTGTGAGAAGCATATATGTTGCTGTCAATGTGATTACAAATAATTGGCTTTGAGGGTCAGCATAGCTTGGTTTGAAGACTATCAGGTTGATATAGCACTCAAGCACTGAGATCAGAGATCAGACGGTAAAACATTAATGCTAAGTAATCCCTAAAGCTTTGAAAGAATAATTGTAGTATTCTAGAATGGAAATAAAATATAACATTAATACAATACAAACAGCCTTGAATTTATTTCAATAAAATTTTACCGGTCTCCTACAATAGATAAGTGCTGGGAATAAACAGATATAAAATTCTCTGACTTGGCCACACTAAATGAGAAATATGAGAAAATGATAAATGTAAAAGGGAGGCTAGGACAATGTAGTGAGAAAACAGAGACTATTTTCATATAGGAGATCAGGAAAGAATTTCTTAAGAATTTAGTTTTCAAACAGCTTCAAAAGTGATTTTCTTTAAATGCAGATCTTGCAGTGTCATTGTACGACTCAATAAACTTCAGTGGCTTTCTGCTGCCTGTAGTATACAATATAAACTTTTGAAGACCTTCATAACTTGGCCTCATGTTACCTTTCCTGTTTCATTGCACATTCTTCTCTCCTTCCTGGACACAAAAACCCAGGCAAACTGGTCTTTCTATTACTCCCATATTTCTCATTTCATTTCCCATCTGTGTCTTTTCTTTAATCTTTCCCTTTGTTTGTAATATACTCCCTTCTTCACCTGTGCTTTACAGAATCCTACTTTGTCTTTATTCTGTGCATACTTCCTATAAGAGAAAGCAAGCTGCTTAAGAGGGATTGCTGAGGCAGCTAATTGGAGCAGTGGATAGAGCATCAGCTCTGAAATCAGGAGAACCTGAGTTCAAATCTGGTCTCACACACTTAACACTTCCTAGCTGTGTGACCTTGGGCAAGTCACTTAATCCCAATTGCCTCAGAATTTTATCAGAACAAAAGAGAAAAACCATAAGGCAGAAAAATCAAACACTTTTTAAAAAGCAAAAAAACATCCTTTGATCTGCATTCCATCCCCATTTTTTCTCTGGATTGAATGGCATTTTCTATCACAAATCTTTTGTAACTGTCTTGAATCATTGTACTGCTGAGAAGAGTTTAGTCTATTATAGATGATTATCATACAATGCTGTTATTGTGTACAATGTCCTTCTGGTTCTGGCCAATATATTTATAGGCTAAAGAGTCCAATATCATCAGGTCAACTTAAGACCTGCTGAGAATCAATTGAAAAAAATGGAAATGTTGTACCTGTAGAAGATTTATGGGTTAGGTGGTACATGGTAGTAAATGTCTTCAAGTACTAGATACATTACATGAAAACAAAACTGGGATGATTCTGTTTAGCCCCAGAAGTTAACAATATATGGCAATTTCAGCTCCATATACGCAAAGATTTCTTGACCATCAAAGCTATTTCTTATAAAGGGCTGCTGGAGTAATAGGATGTCCCCCATTATAGGTTATCATGCAAATACTGGACAAAAACATGTTTGTTATGTTACAGAAAAGCTTATTTATCAAATATAGTTTCTAATCTTTAAAAATAAAAATTCCTGAGCTTTGATAAGATTTGGGAGGGCACAGCACTAATGCGTAATTTCCCTCCCAAATTAAAAATTGGAAAAAAAAAGAAGCATGTGAATTGACAACACTCAATCTAGAAAGCTGCTGATCTATTTATTGGGTATGGTTTGGGACAGGTGGGGATAGTACCTGGAACTTCTGAATAAAATTCTCTGTGCCAAATCCCCTTCTTTGCAACTTAAACAGTCTTAAGACAATGGTCTTCAATAACTGAAAGGTTGAGTTTCTCTCTGGATCAGTCAATATATATGTTAGAGGTATGCCATGGACCCTAGTTTTGCTGATTTTAAGGCCAATTCTTTATTTTCTTTTTTTTTATATCTATTTTGAATTTATTGTGGTATATTCTGTAAAATGTTGTTATAAACCTAATTTCTGCCAAACTGCTTTCTAGTTTTTCCAATTTTCTAATTTGCTTGTCAAATTGTAATTTCTTTTTTTTTATTTTATTTGCATAACATATGTGTGGGTAATTCTTCAACAATAACCCTTACATAGCTTTGCGTTACAAATTTTTCCCCCAATTCCCCACCCCTCCCCTAGATGACAGGATATCCACTACATGTTAATTATGTTAAAATATTGGCAAAT
>JAJPUD010000478.1:584795-603568 GCA_023553655.1 Myrmecobius fasciatus
CTGCTTCTTGCTCATGATTTAAAGTTGGGATATTGGTCAAAAGCAGAAAAAACTGCAACAATTTGTATTTGCCCTGGGGCAGTTTGCCGAGTTGACTTCCGGTCTGAGGCTGGTCGGGCTAGATTCGCACTAGGACCACGTTTTCAGCTGTTCTCGATCCACCCTTTTCCAAAGGCAGATCTGCCAAAGCACCTGCCCGCAGGCAGAGCAAAGTGGCCCAGGCGTCTCCCAGGGGCTTCCTGGGTGCCCAAAATCCGCCCCTCTATTGCAGCCCTGACTTCCGCCCTGGCTGGAGTCTGATCGCGACCAGCGGCCGATTTCCCCTGAGGCTAACCTTCTCCGGAGTTCTTTCAAGGTAGATCATTGATGGAAGTGTGTTGTAGTCCAAATGCTTGGCTGGGCCCTCACTCAGAAACCAGTTGGAAGGCTTACTTTGTCTGGGTTTGAGGGAATGTCCCGGGAGTTCACAGAGAAAGCTGTCCGCACTTCGCCATCTTGGCTCCGCCCCTCCAATTCTTTATTTTCTATGCTATAATGAGTCTCACTTTTGAGAATTTAATAAAAATAACAACTAGTTTTAATCTATTAAAAATTTTATCATTCAACAAATGAAAAGATTGAAATATCAATGCTTAATATCCAAAAGACTTGGCGAATTCAACTGAAAATATTCAGTAAATATCTACTATGAACTCTATGTTAAGAACCAAATGACAGTAGAAAGCAAGGAGAAAAATTAAAGATACTTTAAAAATACTACAGTGTGAAAATGTATTCTTTTATCATGTAGAATGATTAACTTAAAAAATTTTAAAGAATTTTTAAAATTGTTAAAATATAAAGTTAAAATTAAGAAATAGGCTGGAAAAGTGAGCAAACAATATAAAAAAGAGCCAGACCACAAAAATTAACTATGGTGACAAGAAAATCAAAACAAACTCAGAAAAAGGCAACAATGTCAAAACAACTGTATCTAAAGAAAAATGCAAATTGGTCTCAGGACCAAAAAGAAGAGTGCCTAGAAGCTCTCAAAAAGGATTTAAAAAATCAAGTAAAGAGGAAAAACTAGTAAAAGAAATGAGAATGACAAAAGAAAATATTTCCCTCCCCCAAATAATAGCTTTTTCATTTTTTAAAATACATGCAAAGATGTTTTCAACATGTACCCTTGCAAAACCTTGTATTCCAAATTTTCCTCTTTCCCCCTCCAGCCCCCTCCCCGCTTCTAGACATCAAGCAATCCAATATAGATTAAACATGGATGCAAAAAAAAATCATGAAAAAAAATAAGCCAACAATTTGGTAAAGGAGGCTAAAAAAATGGTATAGAAAATAACCTTTAAAAAAATAGGCCACATGATAAAAGAGGCACAAAAATCTATTGACGAGAAGAATTCATTAAAAAACTCTCTCTCTCTCTGTCTGTCTCTCTGTCTCTCTCTCTCTCTCTCTTCAAATGCAGCTGCTTTCAATCTAGGGCTCCTTAATGAGCTGTCCAGTAGATTAAAGCAAACTCCAGCTACTTTATTTGGGTTATGTACTCAACAGTTCTCAATACAATTATTAGTATACGTCACAGCTCTTCACATTCTGAAGTTATGGAATACTTCTGAGAAGAAAAGTCTTAAAATAAAGGAGAATATATGAAAGAACTCCCTGGTCAACAGTTATAGGAACACAGGAACATAGATCTGGAACTAGAAGGATTCTAGTCAATGAGTCCAACCTTTTTTTATTTTATGAGAAAACTGAGGCACAGAAAAGTTAAGGATTTATTCAGGATCAGAGAGCCAGGTAACATACAAGGCGACATACCTGGTGACATACAAACTTGTAAAGCTGCCCTGCTCTCCCATGAATATACTAGTAAAGTATAATCTGTATATAAATATATTTAAGTAAATATATATTATATTTGTAATAATTTATAATAAATAAATATACATAATATATAAATAAATAATAGATAAAAATATCTAGAAAGGCCACCTTTTTACTGCCACCGGTAGAATAATGATCAAGGAATCTCATGAGAATCAATAGTAACTTTGTCTCATCTAATTTAGAACTGCACAAAATCGTTTGCAATTCGTGAAATTAAAGCTTCAGAATATTACAGTCTGACAAAATTAAAAAAATATCAAATCTAAAAAACCAAAAACAAATCTAGCCTCTCTTCTCCCAGATCCCCAGAAACAAATTCATTTTGAGAGTTAAAAACAAGCTTCTTGGGGCAGCTAGTTGGTGGAGTGGATAGACCACCAGCCCTGAAGTCAAAAGGACCTGAGTTCAAATCTGGCCTCAGACACTTAACACTTCCTAACTGTGTGACCCTGGGCAAGTTACTTAACCCCAATTGCCTCAGCAAAAAATTAAATAAAATAAAATAACAAGCTTCTTGGGGACAGCTAGATGGTGCAACGGGTAGAGCACCGGTCCTGAAGTCAGAAGGACCTGAGTTCAAATTCAAACTCAGACATTTAACACTTAACACTTACTTGTTGTGACCCTGGAAGAGTCACTTAACCTCAATTACCTAACAAACCAAACCAAAGAAAGCAAACAAACAAACAGGCTTGTTTATATGTTTAAACTGAGGTATGTTGTAATAGAAAGAATAACAAATTTGGGAAAGGAGTTAGATTCCCAGGTCTGTCTTTAACTTGTTATAACAGAGCAGGTTACTTCCCAACTGAGGGATTAGCTTTTCCATATGAAAAATAATATGGTTTCTTCAAAAGTTCTGTTTACCTCTAAAAACTTCCTGATTTTATTTTTATAATTCACATTACAACAAGGTTATTTAATACAAAATATTTTAAAGGTAGAAAATTATCAAGACTAGAAATAGAAATGAAAGGCTAAGAATCTCTCTAGTCTTGCTATGTGTTGATATAATGATCCCTCAAAGTACAGTGAAATATTCATTTACACACACACTCCCCCCCCCACAAAGTCAAACTGCAGTAGATCTTTAAATAATGTAAAAAGTGACGAGATGCATGATATTTGTGTTATCGTTTTGTTCGATTTTGTACAATGAAAAGGCTTTAGGTAATTTTTAATTGTTATCTATTGATTCCTAGACTTATTAAATGCAACATATTTTTATAATTTTATTTATAAATATGAAATTAACCTATATTGTAAATGAAATCTATAATTTTAAAATCAAGACTTGATAGGCAGATTTTCACCCTTCTAATTTTTAGATGAACAACAAAAAGAATACCGACACCATCATCATTTCATCCAGAAGTTAAAATAATGTAAAACAATTGCCACAAGGAATGCACAAATAAAGCATTTGTCAAGCACTTACAATGTGCAAAGCCCTGTGCCAAATCTTGGGGATTAAAAAAATATAGTAACTACACACCTGTCAGATTGGCTAAAATGACCGGAAAAGTTAATGATGAATGTTGGAGGGGATGTGGGAAAACTGGGACACTAATACATTGTTGGTGGAGCTGTGAACGGATACAGCCATTCTAGAGAACAATTTGGAACTATGCTCAAAAAGTTATCAAACTGTGCATACTCTTTGACCCAGCAGCATTTCCATTGGGCCTATATCCCAAAGAAATCATAAAGGAAGGAAAAGGCCCCACATGTGCAAGAATGTTTGTGGCAGCCCTTTTTATACTGGCTAGAAACTGGAAACTGAAGGGATGCCCTTCAATTGGAGAATGGCTGAATAAATTATGGTATATGAATGTGACGGAATATTATTGTTCTGTAAGAAATGACCAGCAGGACGATTTCAGAGAGGCCTGGAGAGACTTGCATGAACTGATGCTGAGTGAAATGAGCAGAACCAGGAGATCATTATACACAGCAACAACAATGCTATATGACAATCAATTCTGATGGACATGGCTCTCTTCAACAATGAAATGTTTCAAACCAGTTCCAATTGTTCACTGAAGAAAGCCATATACACCCAGAGAGAGGGATGTGAAATGTAGACCACAACATAACATTCTCATACCCTTGATTGATGTTTGCTTACATTGTGTTTCCTTTATCTGGTATGTCTTTTGTGTAGATACGATTTTTCTTGCACAACAATGATAAGTTTGGAAATAAGTATACATATATTCAATTTGTCAAGTATTTTAACATAATTAGCATGTAGTGGATATCCTGCCATCTAGGGGAGAGGTGGGGAGTTGTGGGGAAAAATCTGTAACAGTAAGCTATGTAAGGGTTAATGTTGAAGAATTACCCATACATAGGTTTTGCAAATAAAATAAAATTTAAAAAAATATATAGTAAGACAGTTTCTGCCCTCAAGGAGCTCAAATTCTAATGAGGAAGACAACCCAAATGGAAGGTTTCAGCTACATGTTGGATGAAAAGGTTCCCTGGCCCTTCGGATACAGTGGCAATCCCTAGAAATGGTGATACTCTTCTTTAATAGCATTCTTCACTGACAAAATCAAGTTCAATTATTGATGTTGAACCATTTGACTTTGATGAAAATAACTTTTCTGGGTCTTCAGAAACTCTGGCTGTAGCACTTGCACAAGGAGTTGCCAGGCTACCTTTTCAGAGGGGATCTTTCCTAGGATGAGGGTAGAGGACTCTGGGCCCAAAGCCCAATTATTTCCAAGACTCTTGGAATGAGGGTCCTGGGCTATCCCCATTAGACTCTGAGGGAAGATTTGTGGTCAGGTCAAGGCAGTCATACTCGTCTGACTTGCTTGGCCCATGCTGCCTTCTGTCTTATCTGCAATGTGTCTTTGCTTACTGAATGAGTGAGGCTGTCTTGTGTGCTGCCTCTCTGGTAATGGCTAACAAACTGGTAGGAATAGCTAGCTCCTTCTCCACAGGAGCCGTTCCCCTGGAGGACTAAAGAACCCAGAAAGCACCTTAGACAGCAAATATTTGGATTACTTTTCAAATGGAGAGGTAGATACCAAAAGTATCATTGGGTTAAAACATAAACTTCTCTATAAAAGAAGAATGATGGATGATTGTAGCAGTAACATTAATAAAGTAGAGTAGCAGAAGGTAAAACGGGTTTTAAAAAAAGCTCGGCAAAGATATTCATCGAGGCAAAGTCATCCCAAGAGCTTTCAAGCCCTAAAAAACATAGCAGAGATTCCTAGAAGAGTTCAGTAACTTCTCAAAGCAATTTGAAAAAATAAAGACCAGAATGGACACAGAATGCCTACTGCCCAGATTTCAAAGTACATTCTGTATAGATGTACCCTATAAAAGCTTGTTCAACAGTATGTATTTCTGGGACAAATTAGTATATAGAAGAGACAATGGGTTGAGTCCAGCCTTGAAACAAAAGGGGAGAAGAGGCTTGTTGCTTTCAGGAAATTGTAAAGCTGTTTTACTGACCACAGTCTTCCATGAAAACAAATGTACATCTTTTTGATATTAACATTCTGCCAGTATTATTATGTATTCGTGAAACATATACTACTACTGTCTACTGCCATTGAAGAACTAAAGAGAAGTATCACACAAAGGACAATAGACAGGTACACGTGGGTATGGGCAACTCATATAATCAAAAGCATTTCAGAGAATCTAAATTTCATTTAATAATCAAATGTTTTAAGACAAAAACAACCCTACCACTACACCAATAAGGACAAAGTACAACTTTTCCTAGCATTCAGTTTACTTGTGCAGAAGATAAAAACTCTTGAGATCATGAAGTTTAAAACTTAGCCTCATTCAAGGTTTCCATTTGTTTCCCAAAAGAAAAATGAATTTATTGACATTGAAGTGACATAAGTGTTGGAGAAAAGATACAGGATCAGGTTTTCCAATTACAAATCCAGTGCTTTCCACAACTTGCCCACTTTCCATTTAGTGAAAGTAAATTTAAATAAATTTCCTCATCAAAATTATACCCACATTCAACTATAAGAACAAAAACACATTCCAAAATTAAAAAAAGATCTTGGAAGGTGCATCTTTGGTCCCCTCGATTAGTGTGTTTAATCCTGAAATAACTATATCATTTTAGTGCTATGTAATCTATTTTAATAGAATTCATTGTAACCAAACATTTTTTTTAAGAGGAAACAATTGCTAATCTAGAGAGAGATCAAAACTGAAGAGGAGTTCATTGCCCACTTTTCACCAGGCCACAGTCCTCTGAATTTCATCATGTTTTCCAGAACTCCACTATGCTCCAACCTTGAAACTTATTTTGTAGGTACTCTTTGCTTCTAGAACCCTTCCTCTTTCCCTCTCTCTCACAGGAGGGAAAAGATAGTGGAGAGCTCTAGTTTAATCTTCTAATTAAGGATGGTCCCTAGAGCACAGCCATCTCTTCATTTCCTAGTATGCTGTTATCATGTCTCTGAACTGAGAACCCTTATCTCGGCCTTCCAACACCCCCCCTTCAGGTTCTTTTCATGTATCTTTTTTCTCCATTAGATTGTGTACTCCTTGAGGGCACAGATTGTCTTTTGCCTGCCTTTCTATCTCTAGTGTTTATCCCAGTACCAAGCATGCAATAGGTGCTTTATAACTAATGACTGATTAAAAACTGGAAAACAATATCATATATAAAATTAGAGTAGCCATGAAGCACTGAAGCTCTCTGCTTGACTTCCATCATTTATCTAAGCTACATATTCTTTTGAGAGCAATAATAACTAAACTCTAATACAAATAGGGACAAATGTAAATCAAGATGTTGACTAAGAAAATCTATATCGAAGTGATGCAAGAAAGTATTATGTTCTGATAAGCAACAGATAAGGATATAAGTTCTAGTGACAGAATATAATAAGGAAGCAAAAACAAAACAAAAAAAGGAAAATCCTAAATCCACTAGTGTTAGATTAGTTTTTCCTTAAAAGTTATTCTTAATTCAAGTGAATTAATGCCATTTCCTAACTGAATAATTAATATTATTTAATAACCTTACTTGCTACTATTTTACTACTTTTGTTAATTAATAAATTTTGTTAATAAATGTCCCACAAACACCATATTATTCTAATTATTCTACCAGAACACTGGCTTGAGTCAGGTCCTTTCCTATAACTCAGTATATCTCCAGAATAAAATAATTACCCCAAGACAATAAGGAAATGACTGAAGAACAAAAAACTTTCACTTTTTAAGTCTGTACTTATATAAATCCAATTTTGGACTTACCTTTAGTGTGTTTTCCTGAAGGCCTCTTGGGTAAAGATTCCTCAATGGAATGTGCTGATGTATGTAGTGCATTTTCCAAACTGTTACCAACACTATTTATAGGGGTCTCTGCTCTTGGGGTAACCTATGGGAACAAAAACAAGGATATAAGAATTACACATTTTCAACTTTTCTTCATTAAAAAAGTTAATTTAAAAAAAGTTAATTTTTCTTCTTGCATGGCTATGCCCACAGAATAAAACAGAGTAGCACATTTCTGGGTTAGTATGTAGTTTTGTAATTTTTAATAAATGATTTCTTAACTTGAAATAGTAGCCTAATAAGTAAGAATTATTATTTCTAAAAACTTTATTCCTATATGTTACAGATCATATGTTCCTATATGTTCAATTTTATGTAAACAATAAATAAGCATTTACTTCATGCCACAAATTTTTTTAGGTGCTAGAGTTAGTGATAAAAATCCAACTGTCCCTCTTAAGGAGCTTACATTCTCTCAAAAGACTATTTATACACATGTAAGCAAATATAAAGGATCTGAAGAGTAAAAGGCAGCAGTGTGTAGTAAAAGGAGTAATGTGATTTGAAGTTAGAAGACCTGGGCTCCAATTCTGACTCTGCCAGATTATTTATTATCTGTGAGAGCCCTTGGGCAAGTCACTTCACGTCAGACTGAACTATTCACATTTCACTACAGTAGGAATCCGTGAACTTTTAAAAACATTTTCATAACTATATTTCAAGATAATTGGTTTCCTTTTTAAATATTATGTAGTTGATTTTATGCATCTAAAACATCATTCTGAAACAACAGGCTTCCCCAGACAAAGGGGTAAATAGGAGCCCCTATGCTAGGCAAGTACAAATAACTTCTGGGATGTTGTCACCGACAATAGGAAAATAATTTGGATCGGAATGAGGCAAGATAGAAGCAAAAACAAATTAGATAAAAAAACTCTAGAGATAATTTCTCTACTACATATAATTAAATTATATAATATAAATATATAATAAATAATATAAAGTACATAATACAAATAAATATATAACAGTAAACTAAATAAAGTATAAAGTTATGCCACTGATACAGCTACATCAGGGAAAAGGCTACAGAATTTTAAAGGGAAGTTAGGAAACTTTTCAAGGTATTCAAGTTTCCTTCAGATTACCACAAAAGGGGCTTTCTATCTACTATCTTTTTTGCTCCTAATTAAACCTATTCCATTGCCTTCCTTTTACAGATAAGGAATTGAGAGCAAGAGAAGTTAGTGACTTATCCAACATCCCACAGATAAGCATCAGATCTGGTTATGACATGTTAGGTCCTCTGACTCGTTTCCACTGTACCATGCTACTTTCAATGTCTCCTGAGAAGTAAAAGCAAAGTTCAGAACCTAGGCTCCTGGGCTCTAAATATAGTACTCTTACCATTATCCATTATCAGCATGTGAAATTTATTTTAAAAGGTGCTTGAATGTAAAAATGTATATAGCATGTTACTTTCTGTAATACACGTTTTTCTTTGTATATGAAAACTCTGCCAACCTATTCACAGGATCTTTGCTAAGTTATCTGCCAAACATTTCTAATATAATTGTGCTGACCTATTCATCCTTTTCCCACTTTTTGCTAACATCATTTGATTGATGGCTTGTATAGACCTGGAGTATATGCCATTTGTGGTTGTTTCTCTAGGTAAAGAACCTGTGACTCTGGCCTTATTAACAGCAGGCTCTAACCAAATAAGTTAACCATAAAATGAAATTATAAAACAATCAAGAGATCTAATTTTATAAGGCAGCTAAACAAGAACTATAAGTATTACAACTTTCACTCACTTAGAATGGTACTTATACTGCCTACTTTTTGAGGAGAGTGCTCTAAGACACTAAAGGGATTATACAAAGAAGAGGTATTAATTGTTCAAATTGTTTTGTTCTATAGCCTGCCAGACTGATACCTCCACATTAAGCATGACTGCTTTAGGGGAATAAAAAGAGATCTTTAACACATAAGCAATATCCCAAGGTTTTGTCTTCTGTCAATCTACACCTTCTCCATTACTAGGTTCATGCTCCCAACTACCACCTCTATGTAGAAGAATCCAAAATCCTGTTTTAGCTTTACCAAAGCTCTAACTGCCATTATTTAACTGCCTGTGAGACATCTCCATCTGAATGTCCAATTACCTCAAAAAATCACCCTTATCTTCTATCTTCCTAATTTCCCTTTTTCTGATCATTGTATTTCTTAAATTACCTAAACTCCAAACCTTGGAAGTACTTTTGACTCCACCCTATTCATAGACTCCAAAATCCTGTCAGAAAGGCCTTACTAATTCTTCATTCATAATGTATTTTTTATTTGTCTTCCTTCTCCACTTTTCCCATCCTCAATAATTGCATGGTAGACCTGGATTATATCATATCATACCAAGACAGCCTTTTGAGTTTTCAGCCTCCTTTCCCCTCGTATGTCCCGTCCCCTACAAATCTTACATAATAATAAAATTCTCTTTTTAACATACTCATTTATTCATTCAACAAATATTCAAGTCATTCACCCTCTGCTCAAAAATCTTCAGTGACTCTGTATTAACCTATATTACAAAATTCTTAACTCTATCAACTGATTAACAAAATCAACAAATTAACACTAGGGTTTCAAAGATTCAAGTAAAATGGTTTCAGCCTAAGAAGAGCTTGCAATCTGGTCAGAGAAGACAAAATATACTTAACCAGGTATGTACAAAAATAGAAAATAATTGATGGTGGAGGGGCAGTATCTGCTGAGGTAGGAGGGATGCAGAAAGAATGTAAAAAGCTTTTACTCAGAAGGTGGCCAATGAGATAAGTCTTGAAGAAGACTAGAGATTTAGTGAGAAGCAAGGACAGACATTTCAGTAATAGGAGACAGCCAGTGCAACAGCTTTCAAATAAGAGACAGAATATTGTATGCATTGAAGAGGAAGGTCAATTTGGCTTGGTAGGGTAATAACATAAAAAGGGTAGAAGATCAAACTGTAGAGTTAGAACTATGGAAAGAAGTCTCAAGCTGTCGTCATTCAGGAGCCTCTCACAATCTGATTTGTAGTCTATTTTTTGGGCACTTTTCACTCTTTACCTATTTAACCCTTCATTGTACTTTACATTGTCGAATATAAGCATTCCCTGGATCTCTTCCTAATATAATCAGATCCAGTTATGGAAATGTATTGGAATATTATTGTTCTATAAGAAATGATCAGCAGATTGATTTTAGAAAGGCCTGGAGAGACTTACATGAACTGATGCTAAGTGAAGTGAGTAAAACCAAGTTAACATTGTACACAGCAACAACAAGATTATGTGAAGATAAACTGAAGAACTTAGTTCTTTTCAACAACGAGGTTGTTGAATTCAGGGCAATTCCACTGGTCTTGTGATGGAGAGAGCCATCTGCATCCAGAGAGAGGACTATGGGGACTGAATGTGAATCACAATATATTTTTTATCTTTATTGTTGTTTGCTTGTTTTTTTCTTTCTCATGCCCCCCATGCCTTTTGGTTTTTCTTCCACAGCATGATAAATATGGAAATATGTTTAACCTATACTGGATTACTTGCTGTCCGGGGAAGGAGGAGATGGGGAGGGAGGGAGAACAATTTGGAACACAAGGTTTTGCAAGGGTGAATGTTGAAAACTATCTTTACGTGTATTTGAAAAATAAAGTTAATTAAAAAAATAATCATATCCAGTGACTTTTACAACCCTGACCAAACTCGACCTCTCCCATCAAGTCTTCTCTGATTGATATATCTTTTCCCTCCACATCCCCTTCAGATAAGATATTACAAATGAGTTTTTAATCCAGTTATTTCTTCATATTTTCCCAACTAGATTCTCTATAAGTTCCCAAAGATTCAGGGATTTATGTTTTTACATACACACACACACAGACAACACACATATATTTTTACTAATACTCAATAAAATTATATGTAAGAAGCCTTAAAATGATAAAACAGGTACGACACATAACCAGAATTCAAAGGATTTTAAAAGCTCCTATTAATGTAGTCTCCTCTCTTCCTCCTCTGTAGTCCCTTCTCCCCAACTCCCTTAAGATAGTTTACTAAATGATCAGATTTAGAATAGGAATGGATTTTACAGATCAAATCCACTGTCCTCCAATTTTCAGAGGATGAAATTAAAACTTTGTAGTCACATGAAAAGGTGCTCCAAATCACTATTGATCAGAGAAATGCAAATTAAGACAACCCTGAGGTACCACTAATACACACCCTGTCAGATTGGCTAAAATGACAGGAAAAGTTAATGATGTTGGAGGGGATGTGGGAAGACTGGGACACTGATGCATTGTTGGTGGAGCTGTGAACGGATCCAGCCATTCTGGAGAGCAATTTGGAGCTATGCTCAAAAAGTTATCAAACTGTGCATACCCTTTGACCTAGCAGTGTTTCTACTGGGCTTATATCCCAAAGAGATCTTAGAGGAGGGAAAGGGACCCACATGTGCAAGAATGTTTGTGGAAGCCCTTTTTGTAGTGGCTAGAAACTGGAAACTGAATAGATGCCCCTCAATTGGAGAATGGCTGAATAAATTATGGTATATGAATGTCATGGAATATTGTTGTTCTGTAAGAAACAACCAGCAGGACGATTTCAGAGAGGCCTGGAGAGACTTGCATGAACTGATGCTGAGTGAAATGAGCAGAACCAGGAGATCATTATACACGGCAACAACAAAACTATATGACGATCAATTCTGATGGACATGGCTCTCTTCAGCAATGAAATGTTTCAAACCACTTCCAATTGTTCACTGAAGAAAGCCATATACATCCAGAGAGAGGGATGTGAAATGTGGACTACAACATAATATTCTCATACTCTCGATTGATGTTTGCTTACATTGTGTTTCCTTTATCTGATATGTCTTTCATGTAGATATGTTTTTTCTTGCACAACAATGGTAAGTGTGGAAAAAAAAAATCCACTGTCCTCATTTTACGGAGGACCAGAGAGGTTAACAACCTAAGTCCACACACCAAGATAGTAGTTCAAACTTTTGTTGAATAGTGTGCCTAAAACAGAAACACCTCTTTCCATTTTTTCATTCTCCAATGGAGGCTTGTTAGCTCCCACAGACAACAGGAAAAAACCACACCCTCATTAAACAGTTTTCAGAATAATGAGAGCCCCAGCTTTACAAACTACAAACTCTGTGGAGTCACCACAGCACTACTCACTCATCCCCCAACCTTGAGGTTGTGTAAAACGGAATCCCTTCCAAAATCCCAGGAAAAAACAAGTCCAAAAGTAAAGGTTTACATATTACCTCTAAGGTCAGACCCCAACAAGTTATGTATTTCCATCAACAATTATGTCAGATTCCATTATGTTTCTTCTGGTCCTGTCCTCCCTTCTCTCAAATTCTTACATTTTCTCCCCAGCTATATATATATATTAAAATTTTAATTAAAAACTTGTAAGGGCAATCCTATTTTACCACATATGAATAGGATTGAATTTGGAGAATCTTGGAGAATATCTTGTGTATTCACCTTTATTTTAGAAAGAAAATAAGGCCTAGAGAAGTTGTCATTTGTCCAAGGTAATACAGATAGTGCAAGTAGCAAGACAGGAAGATGAACTCAGGTACTTTTTATTCCAAATCCAGCTCTTCTTCTACTACACTAAAATATACCAATAAAAGCACGAGACAACTTTTTTTTTTAAATAAAAGAGCACTCATTTTCTTCAATATATCACTCCAAACTACTGCTGCTTAATCCTCCACATATTCTATTTTCCCAACAAGATTTATCATCTTTACTTTGATATTTTGTTTATACACAAAGCTATCTTCATTTGAACTTCCCAGAAACCTTAAAAATTTTTTTCTTTTGGTTATTTTGGGTTAAAAGTTAATTTATCCCATGTGACTTAAGTAGTTCAACTCAAAAACTTTCTGACTCATGCTCACGCTGAAGCATAAGTCATTTTAGTTTAATGTCCTCAAGAGCAGAGATCTGATAATTTCCAAATGGCGCCCTTCAGCTAGGAAGATGATATTATGATTACGTTTTTTTTTCCTCAATAGCATTTTATTTGTCTAAATACATGTAAAGATAGTTTTCAACATTCACCCTTTTTTTTTTTTTTTGGCTTTTTGCTGAGGCAATTGGTGTTAAGTGACTTGCCCAGGGTCACACAGCTAGGAAAGTGTCTGAGACCAGATTTGAACTCAGGTCCTCCTGACTTCAGGGCTGGTGCTCTATCCACTGCACCACCTAGCTGCCCCTTCAACATTCACTTTTGTAAGACTGTTTCAAATTTTTCTCTCTCCTTTAATACCCCCTTCCCCAAGACAGCAAGTAATGACATGGTTAATTATGTGCAATCCTTTTAAACATATTTCCATATTTGTCATGTTGTACAAGAAAAATCAGACCAATAGAAAAAAAACATAAGAAACAAACAAATAAAAAAGATGAAAATACTATGCTTGTATCCACATTTCCCATCCCATATCTATTGGAATTGTCTTGAATAATATGGTTATGTATAGACTACTAAAATTATAATTTTAAGAGTACTCAAAACTCCATTATAAAAAAGTGATTTTTGACCTCTTTGGAGCTGACACATTTTTCTAGGTGTTTAATTTCATACACACAAGTACTCATGTACACACACATGCATGAGTCCACATAAACATAAATAATTATCCCATTAAATGTATGTGACTTAAAAAGTTCGTGGGTTTGTATTAACTTTTGTTACATTAATTTCACATGCAAAAATAAACCTGAAGCACACTGAAGACAAATCTACTTGAGATGACATCATGTTGAACAGCTCATAAGATGCTTAAATAAATACTGGCTGATTGATTAGCCTATGTATCTTTCTGCCCTATCTGGATGTTTCTGCAACTGAATCACAGAACTGATAAAAATTCTGGTATCATAAAAAATCTATTTCACTGTGATACAATAATATATGATAAAATCAGAATTATTATTATGAAATGTCAAATTGCAAGACCCTTCAAAAATATATGATAATAGACTAATCTACAGACTAGGACCATCAGATTTCAATTTCCAGGAGATTCAACCTCTTCAACCCAAAATGAACCAAGATGGCCAAGAAGCCAGGAAGTTGCCTCTCCCCATTTTCCCTAGGAAACAATACTAAGATCAAGTCTCTAAAGTGGATTTGGGGTGAGAGAGCTCTAAAAAAGATGGAAGGGAACAATTTTCTGGCTTAGGATAATTTAGAAGGATTTAAGAAAAGGTTTCCCTTGGGTAAAAGGGGAGTTGTAGTTCAGTGCAGGCACAATGCTGGGAATCTATCAGGAGGCTCTTCACCACAGCACAGATTCATCATGTCATGGACTCAGCAGGCCAGTTGTGAGATCTCTAGTCCTAATGCAGAAGGCAAACAGAAAGCCCCCAGACCCCAGTACAACAGACTTGACTAGGTCAGGCCAACCTAGCACAGAAGGAAAGCCAACAGCATCTCTGGTCCCAGTGAGTTTCAAACTAGTGAGAGGCTGCAGTCACCCTGCGTAAGAAGTTTGGGACATGCTCATGGGTAGGTCGAGCGAATGTAATAAAAATGAGAATACTACCCAAACTAATTTATTTATTTAGTTCCATACCAAACTCCCAAGAAATTATTTTACAGATTTAGAAAAAATAGTAGCAAAATTCATTTGGAAGAACAAAAGTTCAAGAGTTTCAAGAGAATTAATGAAAAAAAAAAAAAAGGCTGATGATGGTGGACTTACTGTACCAGATCTAAAACTATATTATAAAACAGCGGTCATCAAAACCATTTGGTACTGGCTAAGAAATAGAGTAGCCGATCAGTGGCATAGGATAGAATCACAGGACAAACTAGGCAATAACTATAGCAATTTAGTCTTTGATAAACCCAAAGACCCCAGCTTCTGGGATAAGTACTCACTATTTGACAAAAACTGCTGGGAAAATTGGAAACTAGTGTGGAAGAAATTAGGGCTTGACCCACATACCAAGATAAGATCTAAATGGGTTCATGATCTGGATATAAAGAGTGACGTTATAAGTAAATTAGAGGAACGTAGTATAGTTTACCTCTCAGACCTATGGAGATTGAATAAATTTATGCCCAAAGAAGAACTGGAACTCTTAATTGAACATCAGATAGATAACTTTGACTATATTAAGTTAAAAAGTTTTTATACAAACAAAACCAATGCAGTCAAGATTAGGAGGGAAGCAACAAATTGGGAAATCATCTTTACATTTAAGGGTTCTGATAAAGGTCTCATCTCTAAAATATATAGAGAATTGTCTCATATTTATAAGAATTCAAGCCATTCTCCAATTGATAAGTCGTCAAAAGATATGAACAGACAATTTTCAGGGGATGAAATTAAAATTATTTGTAGTCATATGAAAAGGTGCTCCAAATCACTATTGATCAGAGAAATGCAAATCAAGATAACCCTGAGGTACCACTACACACCTGTCAGATTGGCTAAGGTGACAGGAAAAGATAATGATGAATGTTGGAGGGGATGTGGGAAAACTGGGACAACAATATATTGTTGGTGGAACTGTGAACAGATCCAGCCATTCTGGAGAGCAATCTGGAACTACGCTCAGAAAGTTATCAAACTGTACATACCCTTTGACCCAGCAGCATTTCTATTGGACCTATATCCCAAAGAAATCATGAAGGAAGGAAAGGGCCCCACATGTGCAAGAATGTTTGTGGCAGCCCTTTTTGTAGTGGCTAGAAACTGGAAACTGAAGGGATGCCCATCAATTGGAGAATGGCTGAATAAATTATGGTATATGAATATTATTGTTCTGTAAGAAACGACTAGGAGGACGATTTCAGAGAGGCCTGGAGAGACTTGCATGAACTGATGCTGAGTGAAACGAGCAGAACCAGGAGATCATTATACACAGCAACAACAATACTATATGATGATCAATTCTGATGGACGTAGCTCTCTTCAACAATGAAATGTTCCAAACCACTTCGAATTGTTCACTGAAGAAAGTCATATACACCCAGAGAGAGGATTGTGAAATGTGGACCACAACATAACATTTTCATGCTCTCTATTGATGTTTGCTTGCATTGCGTTTCCTTTCTCTGATTTTTCTTTCTTGTAGATATGATTTTTCTTGCACAAAAATGATAAATGTGGAAATATGTATACATATATTCGATTTGTCAAGTATTTTAACATAATTAACATGTAGTGGATATCCTGCCATCTAGGGGAGGAAAAATTTGTAACAGAAAGCTTTGTAAGGGTTAATGTTGAAGAATTACCCATACATATGTTTTGCAAATTTAAAAAAAATTTAAAAAAAATTAAAAAAAAAGTTTGGGACAGCGCGTATCCCCTGTGCCTTAGGAGCAAAGCTGAACTTTTAAAAAATGAGCAAAATCTCTTCAACAACGAGATGATTCACAACAGTTCCAATTGTTCAGTGATGAAGAGACATCCAGAGAGAGGACCATGGGAACTGAATGTGGTTCACCACATAGCATTTTCACTTTTTTCGTTGTTGCTTGCTTGCATTTTATTGTGCTTCTCTCTCTCTCTTTTTTATTGGTTTGATTTGATTTTTCTTGTGCAGCACAATAATTGTATAAATATGTGTGCATATATTGGATTTAACATATATTTCTATCATGTTTAACATATATTGGACTACTTGCCATCTAGGGGAGGGAGTGAGGGAAAGGAGGGAAAATTGGAACACAAGGTTTTGCAAGGGCTAATGTTTTGTTTTTTGTTTTTCTTTTTTTATAAAGCTTTTTATTTACAAAACATGAGTGACCTTTCAACATTGACCTTTGCAAAAAAAAAACCCTTTTTTTCCCCAAGCTTTTCCTTTCCTTCTCCCTACCCCCCACCCCTAGATGACAGGTAATCTAATACATGCTAGATAGGATAAATTATATGAGAAATACAGTACATGTATACATATCTATACAGTTATCTTACTGCACAAGAAACATCAGATCTAGAAAGAGAAGAAGAAAAAAAACAACCTAAGAATGAAAACAAAATGCTTGGAAATATTCACAGAAAGCATTAAAATGCTGTGTTGTGGTTCACTTTCAGTTCCCACAGGCCTCTCTCTGGATGTATATGACTATCTTCATCGCAGCACAACTGGTTTGAATCACATCATTGTTGAAGAGAACCATGTCCATCAAAATTGATCATCGTATAGTCTTGTTGCTGTGTATAATGTTCTCCTGGTTCTGCTGATTTCACTCAGCATCAGTTCATGCAAGTCTCTCCAATCCTCTCTGAAATCCTCCTGTTGGTCATTTCTTATAGAACAATAATATTCCATAACATTCATATACCATAATTTATTCAGCCATTCTCCAATTGATGGGCATCTTTTCAATTTCCAGTTTCTTGCCACTACAAAAAGGGCTGCCACAAACATTTTTGCACATGTGGGTCCCCTTCCCTCCTTTAAAATCTCTTTGGGATATAGGCCCAGTAGAAACACTGCTGGGTCAAAGGGTATGCACTGTTTGATAACTTTTTGAGCATAGCTCCAAATTGCTCTCCAGAATGGTTGGATCCGTTCACAGTTCCACCAACAATGTATCAGTGTCCCAGTTTTCCCACATCCCCTCCAACAGTTATCATTATCATTTCCTGTCATTTTAGCCAATCTGACAGGTGTGTAGTGGTATCTCAAGAGTTGTCTTAATTGCAAGGGCTAATGTTAAAGAATTGTTCACACATGTTTTGAAAAATTAAAAAGCTTTAATAAAATATATATATGTATAATGATAAAAAAAATTGAGCAAAAAAAAAAAACAAAAAGAGAACTGACTATAGAAAGTTACTATGAAGACAGGAAAGATGCAAAATACTTCAAAGGGGAATATGAATTGGTCTCAAGCTCAAGAGGTTCTCTTGGAAGAACTCAAAAAGGATTTAAAAAATCAACTAAGAGAGGTAGAAGAAAAGTTGGGTAAAGAAATAAGAGCTATGCAGAATTATGAAAAAAAGTTATCAGCTTGAAAAAGCAAGCACAAAATTTGACTGAAGAACTCCTTAAAAAACAGATTTGACCAAATTGGGGGAGGGGGGGAAATCCATTTAAGAAATCAACTCCTTTAAAATCAGACTTTGCCAAATGGAAAAAGAGGGGAAAAAAGCTAACTGAAAAAAATAATTCATTAGAAATCAGAATTGGCCAAGTGAAAGCTAATGACTAAACAAGATATCTAGAATCAAACAAAATAAGAAAAAATGAAAAAAAAATAGATGAAAAGTAAATACCTAACAAACTGTCCTACAGGCAATAGAGGAGGCCTAAGCCAGCAATTCAAATGTTTAAGGATTACAGAGATAAAGAATGATGGCATATTCCTAACTCTGTGCTTCAGAAGAATTTCAGAAGACTTAGTGCTATAAGAGAAATTCAATTCAATTATCATATATCAGCCTAGTGTGGGGTACCAGGCATTATGGATACAAAGACAAAAATGAAAATGATCCGTGCCCTCAAAGATCTTTCACTAATATGTATTTGGGTTGGGGGTAAATGGCAGAGTAGGAAAAATCAACAATATGTACACAGT
>JAJPUD010000478.1:603578-636400 GCA_023553655.1 Myrmecobius fasciatus
TATGAAATAAGTCTGAAATGATAGGGCTGTAACTGGATAAGCAAGTGAATTGAGGAGTCACTGAGGAAGGATTAGGAAACAGAAGGAAGGGATATATGGCGGTTGAATCAATTGGACTCAGCAATAGATTGGGTCTGAGATGATGAGGGAAAGGGAAAAGTCAAGAAAAACTTTGAGGTTGTAAATCTGAGTGATTAGAATAAAAGTAGGTAGGGCTCTCCACAAAAACAGGGAAGTTAAGACAGGTGGCTTTTAAGAGGAAAGACTGAATTCCATTGTGTACATGTCTAGCAAGCAGGTGATGACATAGGGTTATAGTTTAAAGGAAGAGATAGGGGCTAACTATACTCATTCAAAAGCAATTGGCATGAAAATAATTGAACCCATGGAAGTTGGAGGAAAGAGAGATAGACACACCGACAGACAGAGAGAGAAAACATGCCAGTCTAGAACAGGGCAAGAATATTCACGTGGTCTAAGAAGCAGGACATGGATTTTAATCCAGCAAAGGAGACTACAAAGAGGCAACTATAACAGATAGGAGGAAAACCATGAGAGTACAAAAACTCAAGGACAATATCCAGGAAAGAATGGTCAACAGGGTCAAATGCTCTAGAGAGATTAAGAAGGATGAAGACTGAGAAAAGGTCACTGAATCTAGCAATAAAAAATTGTTGAACCTCAAATAGAATAGTTTTAAGTTTAATAATAGAATTATAAGCCAAAGTGCCGTGAGGTGAATGTAAGATGAGAAGTAGAGACAGTAAATGTAGACAAGATTTTTCTAGGAGTCTAGCTGAGAAAACTCTTTGGCCATGTTAACTCAAATAAAAATTCACAATATTTTGTTTGTGACATGTCTCCTTTACTGTATTTGTATCTCCAGAGCTTAGCACAGTACTTGACACAATAAGCATTTAATAAGGGGACGATAAGGATCACACAGGGAAAACAAAGGATAATCATGATAGATAGCCTAAGTGTCTTACTGGTATCCTCAAGATGTGTTGGGTGGTTTGTCTGTGGTGAACTTATGGGAGAACACAAAAATGGGCTGTTTGTTCATAATGGGCAGGAACAGTGGGGTCTGATCCACACTAACAGCAACATGTGATTAAAGAGATACATTAAGAGTATTTGAGTTTTTGTTATAAAAGGGAAGAAAGACAGGATGAAAGCTTGAAGGGATAGTAATTATCAAGTGATAATGTTTGATGATTTTTTTTTAAAAGATGAGAGACTCAGTATGTTTGCAAGCAGTAAGGAGTAGCCAAAATCCTGTAGGAGATGGGATCAAGAGTACAAATAGAGGCAAGGGGAAAGGTTTCTTCTTCAAAGTCTGCAATAAAGAAGGTGAGAATTATGGATCATATTGAGAAGATCTGAAATGTAGAAATGGGGAGAAGAGGAAGGTCAAGATGGATGGCTTCAATTTACTCAGGAAAAATATGAGATGAGTCCCTTTGACAAGAGGAAGGAGGATCAGGATGTTTTGATGAAGATACTATGGGATAGTAAAAGAAATACTAAGTAACAGGGAGGTGAGATCACATAACAAATTTATAATGAACTAAGCATTGTAGTATATCATTCATCAGCATTTGAACTGGAGAGGATAGGGATTGATTGAAGGTTGGGAGCTGGAAAAGGAGGTAGAGTTAAAGAATAAAAATGCAAGGGATTCAAGAATTAAAGATCAACATAAATGGTTAGATTAAATGTTAGTATTTCAAATGGAAGGAAACGGTAGGACTAAGAAAATAGGGAATGGTGTAGTCACTGGAGAATTCAGTGAGGGTAGTGATAAAATAAAGATGGATGATTAGGTTAAGGCCAATAGGTTATCAGAACTCTGAATCAAGGAGTTAAGACCAGCTTTCCTCGCTAGGGCCATAGATGCTGTTGGCTTTCCCTCCATGCTGGGTTGGCCTGGCCTAGTGAAGCCTGTTATGCTGGGGTTTGGGGGCTTTCAGCTTGCCTTCTGCATTAGGACTAGAGACCTCACAGCTAAGCTGGAATGACAGTGTGAATAATGATAGCTGAAGATGCTGATGAACTCTAGGAAGTCAGGATATTTAAAAGTTTTCTAGTGTAAGGGCAGGGTTTAAGGGTAGATCAGAAGATTGTATACCAAATTGCATGAGAAAGGAAAGAGAATGAGTAATCTTGAAGTTAGCAGGAAACTGCCACCCAAGTCTAGATAGAATAACAGATTCGGATGGAGTGAATCTCAAAGGAGAAAGGCTACTGAGTGATGGCAGCAGAAGGGTCTGAAAATAGCAATAAGCAATAAGATGAAGATAATTCCTCCTCTTGTTTCACTGTAAGCTTAGAGAAGGTGCATTTTATTCTGAAGATTGCAAGTGATTCATTTGTCTTAGGAAGAAAAGGCTAGGTCTCTGTGCTTGCAAGAAGATGGAAGTATTATGAGAGGTAGGAGCCAAAACTAAAAAAAAAAAAAAAAAAACACAGTTTGTCAAGAACAGAACAATGGAAAGGAAAAGCACAGGGCAATAGAGATAAGGAAATAATACTGTAGAAGAGAGAAGTTTTCAGCTAAGTTACCTATGAATCACATCTTTAATTCAAAAGGCATGAAAGAGTACCTATAGAATGTTATCACATCTTCATGGTAGTTGTGCCCAGACTCCTCCAGACCTCATGTAAAATGAAGAACCCTAGAGCAAGAGTTTGTAATCTTTTTCTGTGTCATGAATCCTTTGGTCAGGCTGGTAGAACCTAAAGACCAGTCCTCAGAATAATGTTTAAAACCAATATAAGAAGGGGCAGCTAGATGGCGCCATGGATAGAGCACCAGCCCTGAAGTCAGGAAGACCTGAATTCAAATTTGACCTCAGACACAACACATCCTAGCTGTGTGACCCTGGGCAAGTCACTTAACTCCAATTGTCTCAGCAAAAAGCAAAAACAAACCAAAACAAACCAAAACCAAAACAAAAACCCAATATAAGAAAATGCTAAATTTCACTGAGAAGTTAATGAAGGTAAAAATGTCATTTTCGTCCCCTTCTAAGTTCATGAACCTAAGGTTAAAAATCCATGCTTTTGAAGGGCTCTGAAGCCAATGCAGAATGAAAGGAGGTCTGGTGTTGAGAGGCTGAGGGAACCTTCATTGATTGTGGAAAGCTAAAGGGTGAATACCTTATAAATTTTTTTTTTTGTCCTGCTCTAGATCCCAATTTGATTTTCATCCTACCACATACCCAACTCCCCACTCCAATCTCAGCATTTTGAGTTTTCCAACACAGTGAATGAGTTCTTGATACAAAGAATATGAAATGACCATTTTTTCTTTCCTTAAGGAAACCATGAAATAATCCATGCATGAAATCAACAAGCAGTTAACTAATAACTCAAGCACTGGACTTGGCATTCTAGGAGACCTGGATTTTACGTAACTACGCTGTCACACTGATTTTTGTGTGGCCCTAGACAGCTCACTTCCTCTCTGTAGCCTTCAGTTTCTCTATAAAATGAAGATATTTGATTAGATGTTATCAAAGGTTCCCCTTTCCTGCACTGATAAAAGATCTTTAACTACAATCATAGTTTAACAGGATTTACATCTTTATACATATCCCTCCACTCCAAAAGAGTAAATTCTCTTAAGAGAATAAAAGAAAATAGAAATAACTGGCTGGTGATCCTAGCAGCTAGCATTTATTAAATGCTTTAAGGTTTGCAAAGTGCTTGACAGACTTTGTTTCATTTGATCCTAACAAGAATCCTATGAAGTAGGTGCTGTTTTTAATCTGTATTTTACAAATGATGAAATTAAGGCTGAAAGTAAAATGATTTGCCCAGGATTGCACATCTAATAAGTATCTGAGGCAGTTTTCAAATTCAGGTCCCTAGACTCCAAATCCAGCCCTCAAACCATTGCACCCCCTAGGATGTAAATTAAAATTTGTAACAAGATATAGTTCTTTATCTAGATAATAAAAAAGATGGAACCACGTAGTTACCCATGAACTCATCTATCTTATTCCACAGGTTTGATAATGATGATGACAATAAGTAGCACTTTTAACAAAAAAAATTATAAATTATTTTACAGTATTATCTCATTTGATCCTCACAACATCATCAGGAAGTAGATACTATTACTACCTTTATTTTACAAAGGAGGAAACTGAGATATAGAGAAGTTAAGTGACTTGCCCAGGGTCACATAGCTATTAAGAGTCTGAGGCCAAATCTGAATTTAGAACTTCCTGATTCTAGCCCGAGTCCTACCCCCCCACACACACACCACTTAAGACACCAAAGTTAACAAAACAATAAGAGGTCAAAGGATATGAAAGGTTTATATATAAAATGAATTGCAAACTGCAAATCATCATATGAAAGAATGTTCCAATTGACTAATAATGAAGTAAAAGACAAAATAACAAACTCAACCAACCTGCTAAAAAATTGCAAAAAATGATGCAGTATTAATTGCTGGTGGAGTTGTGAACTGATCCAACCATTCTAGAGGGCAATTTTGAACTATGCCCAAAGGGCTATCAAACTGTGCTTACTTTTTGATACGTCAGCATCTCTATTGGGTCTGTACCCTAATGAGATCATAAAAGAGAGAAAAGGACCCACAAGTGCAAAAATGTTTATAGCAGCCCTTTTTGTAGCGGCAAGGAACTGGAAACTGAATGGATGCCCCTCAGTTGGGGAATGGTTGAATAAGTTATGGTATATTAATGTAATGGAATATTATTGTTCTATAAGAAACGATCATCAAGCAATTTCAGAAAAACCTGGAAAGACTTAAACTGATGCTGAGTGAAATGAGCAGAACCAGGAGAATACTGTACAAGATTATGTGATGATTAACTGTGATAGATTTAGTTCTCAACAATTCATTGATCCAAGAAACTTTGGATGGAAAATGCCATCCAGGAAAAGAAATATGGAGACTGAATGGGGATTGAAGCATAGTATTTTCACCTCCTTCTCCCCGCCCTTTTTTTTCTTCCTTTGTGATTTTTCCCTTTTGTTCTGATTTTTCTCTCCCAACATGACTCATGAAAATATGTAAAAAAAATGAATGTATGTATATGTATGTGTATATATATATATATATATAAAACCTAAGAAATAAAAATAAAAACAAAAGATGAGGCAGAGTTAATGCTGACCTGCAAGAAGATGGGTACTTTAGTCAATTCTTGGTTCTTAGAAAAATGATGAATAGAGAAGAATGGGAAAATGTGAACAAGTGAGGTAAACCAAGTCAAGAAAATGATGTAAAACAACCAAAATTTAAGTAGAAATAGCAAAAACAAAAAACAAACAAAAAACAAAAACAAAAAACAAAAAACCTTAAGCTGAATGCTTCAAAATTATAACCAACCAAGCTTGGTCCCCAAAGAAGAGTTATAACCAAGGAATTACTCCTGTCTTCACTGAAGACTGTGGAGGAAGGAGAGGGGGGAATATTGCATATGGTTGTGGAAAATAAATTTTTTTTCAAACTTTCATAACCTATTGCTTAGTTTGGCTGAAACTTCCCCCTCCTTTTTATTCTTTATTATGAAGAATGGTTCTTGGGGGCAGGGATAACACCAGAGGTAGGGGAAAGATATACTGGAAATGCAGTGATGTAAAAACAAGGTATCAAAACAAAAAAAAATATCTTTAAAAAATTAGGGATACTAGACTACAAAAGTGCAAGCTGTATTTAATTTATGACATAACTTCAAACAGTCTGAAAATTATGCTTAAAAGCATTTTTACATTGTTAATTGATAACTTATTTTTAAGTTGGCCAAGACAGTTGCTTAAAGAAATCGAAACTTTTCAACAGTCACTGTTACATGCCTTTTAATAATTATATTCCATTTGTTGTTCAAATAAATGTTTTTAGGGGGAGGGGGTTAATAAATAAAGCAAAAAAATCAAATTTATTCTGAAAATACATAAATTAACATTCATGTTTCTTCCTTATCTTAACAACACTATATATATGTATATATGTATGTATTTATGGTTTCAGAGATTCAACCAAGAAGCTTACTGTAATATACCTTTCCCCTTAACTAGCCTGAGCATCATAGTTGCAAAATGGCAATATTCTATTTAAAAGTTCATTCTTGTATAGTGCCCTGTAGGGATTCCTTGTTACTTCAATGCCAAATTATCTCCCGTCCTCTAAATATTCAAGTTTCTCTGAACCTACCTCTGTAATTGCCCTATTTTCAGCTTACATGAAAAGCAATTTGTAACTTTGAGCCATAGCCTAACCAATACCCTACATCTCAGCTCCATATATCTACACCTCCCTCCTATGGGGGTTGTCAGCACTCACTTCCCCCCCTCTTCATACTCACTATATTAAATGTATATATATTTTATAAACAGTATTTTCTCATTTACATATAAAGATATTTTTCAACATTTTTATTAAAGCTATTTATTTTCAAAACATATGCATGGATAATTTTCAACATTCACTCTTTCAAAATCTTGGATTCCAAAATTTTTCCCTCCCACCCCTTCCCCTAGATGGCAAATAATCCAATATACCATATTCTTTAAATAAGATTTTGAATTTCAAATTTTTCTCCCTTCCTCCTGATATAGGCTATATGTATGCAATCATGTAAACATATTTCCACATAAGTCACATTGTGAAAGAAAAATCAGAACAAAAGGAAAAAGCCCCAAAGAGGACAAATTACAAAAAAAAGTGAAAGTAATATGCTTTAATATGCATTCAAACTTTCGTTCTTTCTCTGGATGTGGAAAGCTTTTTGCATCATGAATCTTTTGGAATTGTACTGGATCATTGCATTGCAAAGAAGAATTGAGTCAGTCACTGTTGATCATCAAATGATGTTTTCATGGATCTGCTCATTTCACTTTACATCAGTTTGTACAAGTCTTTCCAAGTTTTTCTGAAATCTACCTATTCATCATTTCTTATAGCGTAAGAGTTTTTCATTACATTGATGTGCCAGGTGTGCATAAAGGTAGGCCAAGTCAAGAAACCAATTCTGGACATAAAAAGACATATTTCTAAAAATCAAAGGGCAAGACAAGAGTAATTACTTAGGTACACCAACTATGTTTACTATCTTTTTTTTTTGACTCCATCACTTCCTTCCAATGACTTTTTATTTTTCTTACTCCAATCTGCTTCATACCACTATTATGCATTAGCAATTCCTCCACATTAACTCCCAGCATATTTCTCTCCAATTCCATTAGTATTTATCTGTGGCTTTTCTTCTTTCTCCCAAGTTTTAGCAGCCTAAAGCAGAAGCAGAGAAATGCTTCTTCAAGTGCTAATTAGCAACGATTCTGATAATTCATCTCATTAGGAAATCTATTTAAAGGTGGATTCTTAGGCTATTTCCCCACACTATCACTCAAGTAACAAATTTTCATGTTTTATTTTCCATTCATTCAACCTGTATTTAATATGGCATTATACTAATAAGTACTGTAAGTAATACAAAAGTTTATTTCTCTTGGAATATGCAAATCAGTTGAGGAGGCAAGACATATAGCTTCATGTTATTTCTTTTTTGGGGGCGGGGTGGTGGTGGTGGGGAGGCTTTGAGGCAATTGAGATTAAGTTACTTGCCCAGGGTCACACAGCTAGTAAGTATTAAGGTCCTCATGACTCCAGAACCAGTGCTCTGTCCACTGTACCATCTAGCTGTCCTTGCCTTATTATTGTTTCTCTACAATGTCCTATATTCCAACTATCACCTGTCACTTTTCATATATGCTTTCTTTCTCATCTTTCAAGTATGCCATTTACTTTCACTAGAATGCTTTCCCCAAACAATCCTTTAAAGTTCAACTTATATGAAGCCTATCCTTCATAATCCCATTCTATCTTTGTCAGTCAAAGGTGATCTGTCGCTAAATTCCAACAGTGACTTGCAACTCTTCATCTCCTGTGACACTTTATACACACCACTTATTGTATATATGTACACATAATACACATACATATATACACATGTATGTGCATGTGCACATACACACACAAATATAACCTTCCTTGCTAAATGGAAAACTTCTTAGGCCTATTCTGTTGTGCAGAAAAACACAAGCTGTAACCAGAAAGAACTTATAAAACAAGGGTTGCAACTCTTAAAGCCCACAAATTTTGCCCACTACCTATTTTTGTATGGTTCCTGAGCTAAGAAGAGTTTTTACATTTTTTTTAATGGTTGAAAAAATAAAAGGAGACTTTCACGTCATGTGAAAACCATATGAAATACCCACTTCAGCGACTATAAAGTGTTACTGGAACACAAAAATACTCATTTGTTTGCATATTGCGCATGAGTAACTGCAACTAAAGGTGGTGCTCTCATTCATTGCTTTCTACTGCTGCTCAAAATTTCAACACATCACAGCAGTAACAGTTACAACTTGACAATTTTGGGAGCACCACATGTATCACTTTAACATGCCATTTTATTACCAGTGCATACCCATCATGTCCAAACAAGAAAAGAAAGAGAAAGTTTTATTTATTTTTTTTCCCTTAAGCCCAAGGCTGAGATTTAAGCTTTTCTAAAAGAGATCTTCCCCTAACCACTATTATTGAACACTAAATGACTTGAGAAATTAGCTTTTGCAGCAGACTTGATAATGTTCCTTAATGAATTCAACTTAAAATTACAAGGCAAAATAGTGCTTATATGTGAAACATACTGTGGCAAAATCAATTAGATGGCAATTAACACTGTCTGAATCACAAGTGATATCAAGCTACATCATACACTTTCTATACTATTAAAAGTTAAAACAAGAATAGAGATCTCCATTTACATCTAAATTTTCAACATACAGATTTTCCAGGTTAAACTATGGTTTCTACAGCATTTTTTTGAATGTTGATGTAAGAACAAAAGGAATTTCCATACTTTAAAATCCATTTAACTGCAACTGAGGAATTTCAATTTAACTTTTGATTAAAAGCAATTAATGTGCAATGTAATGACATAATAAAGACAAATATTAAGGGCAGCTAGATGGTTCAGTGGATAGAGCAACAGCCCTGAAGTCAGGAGGACAGGAGTTCAACCTCAGACACTTAACACTTCCTAGCTGTATGACCCTGGGCAAGTCACTTAACCCAATTGCTTCAGGAAAAAAAAAGAGAAAGGAATAAAAGACAAATATTAAAAGAACAAATCAATGTTCTATAAATGCAATGAGAATGCTCAATTAAAATCATATACTCATGATTTATTAGTATCAATATTGAGTGGTATATGCCCATGTAAAAACACATTTTCAAAGATGAAATATGTAAAATCTCATTATAAATCATCATTAACAAATAAACACTTGCAATCAATCCTAATGATAGAAAGCAATCCCTTTATTGTTAAAATAATAGCTTTTTAGGTTTCAAAATGCATACAAAGATAATTTTCAACACTTACTCTTACAAAACCTTGTGTTCCAGTTTTTTACCCTCCCATCCCCTCTCCTAGACATGTAGGATTAAACACATTCAATTCTTCTAAACATATTACCATATTTATCATGTTGTGGGGGAAAAGATCAAAAGAGGGAGAAAAAAAATAAGCAAACAGTAACAACAACAACAAAAAGTGAAAATACTATACTTTTATAAAGTGCATTCAGTTTCCATACTTCTCTCTCTGGATGTGGATGGTTCTTTCTATCACAAGGCTATTGGAAATGCCTTGAATCGCCTCATTGTTGAAAAGAGCCAAATCCATCAGAGTTGATTCACATTATCTTGTTGCTGTGTACAATGTTATCTTGGTTCTACTCATTTAAATTAGCATCAGTTCATGTAAGCAAAAGCATTACTTTTGAACCCCAATTAAGCAAAATGTTATTCGAAAAAAAGGATTCCACTCTTCTCATTTATAAACCAGTATTACATAAATTGTACTCAATTATTATTCTGTTTTGAATGTCACCAAAAATTTTGTGGAAATTGATTTGTTCTCGTACTTAACATCTTCATTTATATCTCTTGGCCTGCAAAGACTAAAATATTTACTTTTAAGCTCTTTTACAAAAAATGTTTGCTAACCCCTTTTACGAAGATTCATGTCATTCATTTTTTTTTTAAACACCCTTTCTATATTCCCCTTCTTGCTACACTCTTCCCTCAGCTTGTCAAAATTCCTTGGATATAAGTATTCAATAAATGAAGAATCCCAAACAAGTAATCTTAAATTGTGACATGAGGTTTTTATTGTTTCAAAATTATTTTAGATGAATTTTTTTAAAAGTGTGTGCACAAACAATACATAAATTTAAATAAATAAAACACATATTGGGTCCCCTACTCTTGAGGCACTTTGGGATTTCAAAGAACACAAGCTACTCCCTTATCCATCAGAGATGTACACTATTCCTTTCATATTTCCACAGAATGTGAAAGTACTTAATACTATCCTAGTTCTTAAATCAGAATTTACATACATATTATAAAAAGATTTAAGTAAATTATGTTTTTTAAAGCAAAATTTGTGAGTGATCCATTTGAATGCATAACTCAAGCATTTATAGCCTCTAAAAAGTTAATTTTCAAAGTTGGGTTTTAAGAACTATTGCAAAGAATTACCCATACATGTTTTGCAAATAAAAAGTTTTAATAAAAAAAAAACTATTGCAACATTTTGCCCTCTAAAATAGCTACCACTTAACCTCCTTAGGAAAACACATCAGAGATGGTACACAGGAGACAACCTAGCAGCAAACTTAGTGACAAACTAATAGAGCAGGGAACTGGACACAAACTTCTGGGCAAACTGGAAAGCAGTCTGGAAGAAATTAAGTTTAGGCCAAAACCAAGTAAGCTCCAAATGAATTCGTGACAGATTAAAATGTCACATCATATACAAATTAAAGGAGCAAGGAAGAAATTACCTTTGGTTATGATGGAAGTGCTCATGACTATACAAGGGACATAGAGATGGTCAGAGGAAAAAAAAAACAATTTTGAATACTTGAAATCAAAATTTTTTTCCCCAAACAAAATCAATACAGTAGGGAAACAGTTAACTGGGAATATCTTTGGTACCAAGTTTTTATGAAAGGGTTGGATAACTATGATATGTAAAGAACTGATTCTAATATGTAAGAACAAGAGTCATTCCCCAGCAGATAAATGGTCAAAGATTATGAATAAACAGCTTTTAAAGAAATCCAAACTATCAAGTCATATTTTTAAAATTATTAATAATTAGAGAAATACAAATTAAGACAATTTTGAGATTTCACTACATACCCACTAGAGTAGCAAAGATAACAACAAACGTTGGAAGGGCTGCAGGAAAACAGGCACATTAATGCACTATTGGTGAAGCTATGAATTGAAACAACCATTCTGAAAAGGAATTTGGAACTGTCTCTCCAGAATCAATAAACTCTGCATATTCTTTGACCCAGCAATCACTAGCAAGTCTATACTACCCAAAGAAATCAAAGAAAGAGTAAAGTCTATATAAAGACTGTTGTAAAATTATTTCATAGCAGCTCTTTTTATAGTGGCAAAAGAACTAGGAACTAAAGGAATGTCCATCAACTGGTAAATGGATGAACAAATTATGGTATATGATATAATGGAATACTATTTTGTGGTAAGAAATAATGGAAGGGAGAATTTCAGAAAAACCTAAGAAGACTCATATAATCAATACAAGATTAAAGTAAGCAGAAGCATGAAAACAATTTATATAACACTGTAAAAAGAAATCATGATGAAAGGATACTAACCAATACAATGATCAAGCACAATTCTAGAAGCCCCCCCAAAATGTAAAATGAGACATATACTTTTATACATGGTTAAACATGAAAATTTGCTTTGCTTAACTAAGCATATTTGCTAATAAAAGTTTGATCTCTTCCCCCCTCCATCCACACTGGAGGGGAGGCAGATAGGGAAGGGATGCTTTTGAATTGAAATAAATTTTAACCAAAAAACCTTAGATTGATATGAAGTCACTATTCCTCTTACCAAGACAATGTTTAAAATGTGATGCAAACTAAAACCATTTATTTAAAACAACTTTGAAACAAATTAAACATAAAGGGTAAGTGTGGTACAATAGAAAGAACAGTGTATTTGCTAACAGTAATAAATCAACTACAAAAGTTTATAACCTCAGTGTATTTGTCACAGAAATTTATATATCTCTATATACACATATATGTATGTGCATACATATATATGTATATATTTTTAAAGAACATATTCTGTGTAAGCTTTATTTTTGTCTTTGCATGTCCAGAAACTAGAAGGTAATCTAAATAAGTGATTGACAAATATTTGCTGAAAGTGCTATCTTGATAACTGTAAAATATACAAAAGGAGGTGTGAATGCACACATACCCAAACATGCACACTTAAAGAATGCATCATGAAGTTTAGGGGCTACTTATAATCCCAATACTGATCGCAGGGCAAATAGTATATTCCTCTTCAGGTAAATTGATGGTTTCAGAATCCTAGTATTCCAATTTGGTTCCTCATTCAGCACAGCTGACTACACTTATAACTCCTGAGCTCAGGAAAGTCCCCAGGGCTTCAGCCTCTAAGGTAGTAGAGCTAATAGGTAACATATCACAACAGCTAGTTGTTTATGCTTGGTAAGAGGATCAAATACTTAAAACTTTTCTATAAGGAAACCAGAAGATTATCTTTTTGTGCTTTTACACAAAAGAATAAACTGTTTCTAACACTAATAATTATTTCAGAAAATAAATATTAAGAAATTTTAATTTTTAGTTCTTTGGATAATAACTGAACAAGCTAAAAGATGTTCAAAAAGTTTAATATAATCACATTATTTTAAGAACATATTTGGACAGTGAAAATAGCATTACATGAATCAATGTAAGTTATACTTAATTACAAAATTATCCTCCCAACATTTACAAGAAAATTCAAATCGAAATAAATTTGATGGGTAATCATTCATTTTCAATTAATTTCCAAGGGATATTTTTAATACTATTATGAAGAACAGATATAAATTTTAAAACTTTGAAGTCATTGATAAGATCTAAAAATAAGAAGGAAAAAAATAAACTTTAAAGTAAGCATTTTACTAAAATAGTAATTATATGTTTTAAAGTTAAAAAAAAAAAAAAAGAAGAAAATAGACGGTTTTAAGAGTTAAGTTATTTGCTGACTTAGGCCCAAGTGGAATCTGAAGCCAACCGAAAATAAAATAATAAAAACCAAAACTGAATTCTTACCTAAAAACATTTATTTCTTAACCTTTCGCAAAACAAAAAAACTAAGATCAAACGTCTTTGAAAATCTTTTGTTTTTCTGTATTTAAAGAAATTAACATATTTCAGTAAAGCTGACTTTTGTAAAATAAGTTTCTTCTGAGTGAATCATATTTTCCTCTTTATTTCCATCATAAAATATTTGTGTTCTGTTGAGGAAAGAAACCACTCCCCCCAAACCCAAACCCCAAACCAACCCCAAGTTAAAATGCCCAAACATTTTCCATAAAAAAAATGTTTAAAAGGAGGAGGGAAAGAATGAGCATAAAAAAAGAATGGGGGGGGAGAAGAGGTTTCTGGGAAGATGGCTGAGTGGTTGGTAAATTTCAAGTTCTCCCAATTTCCCCCACAAATGGAACAAATTTGCACTTCAGGGCAAACACAGACTAGAAAAATTCAAAAGATTTGAGGTAAAACAGGGGTCCTTGCAGATACAAACCAAGTTCTGAAGAAACTAGGGGAGGGGATGACTGTAATTAACGCATGTAAAGTGCAAACACCTTTGGGTTAGCTCAATGAAACATCAAGTAGGGAGCCCTGAGGTAGCTGGGTTTGGCTGGTGCCTCAGCCACAACCACAAAAACTTTAAGCTCCTGGACTGTTTGTGAAATCCGGGTCTGCGAAGACTGAGGGAACTTCTGCTGATTAAGAACACCAGATCCAAATGGACTGCAGAGATATGACAAAAGGAACCAGCACCTCGTGAGTGAAGAAGCGGTGGGATAGAGAAGTTGCAGGCCTCGGGCACTTGCTGGAAGGTGGAATTCTTAGTTTGGGGGAAGAGCTGAAGTGAAGTCAGAAACACTATGCCCCCCCCCAAGATTAGAAGTGCTTACACTAATATCTCTAAAACGAACTGGCAAAGAATTAAGATCCCCATTATAAAAACATATTATGGGAACAGGGAAGACCAGGGATCTTCTTGAGAGGAGGAATGAAATTTTAAAAATCTTCTACCCCAAAGAGAAAAGTGAAATGGCTCCTTGCCCAGAGAGAATTTATTTTTTTTATTAATACTTTTTATTTGCAAAACATATGTATGGGTAATTCCTAAACATTAACCCTTACAAAGCTTTCTGTTACAAATTTTTCCCCCCTACTCCCCACCCCTCCCCTAGATGGCAGGATATCCACTACATGATAATTATGTTAGAATACTTAAGAAATCGAATGCAGAGAGAATTTATCAAAGAAATCAAAAAAGAATTTAAAAATCAAATGAGACACATTGAGGAAAAACTGAAATAAATAAATATCATCCAATAAAAACAAGATTATGAAAAAAAAAGTTAACCAACTTGAAAAGTAGATAGTTTCAAAGATGAATAACTCTTTGAAAATTATAATTGATAAGGGGAAGCCAGAGAAGCTACAAGATCAAGAATTAACAAAAGAGACTATAAAAAATGAAAGGGAAACATCTTAAAGGAAAAATGACAGATTTAGAGAACAGATCAAGAAGACAAAATGTAATACCTGGACTGCCTGAAAGTTGTGACTAAAAAAAAAGACCTTGACACAATTATGCAAAAAATAATCCAAAAAAATTGTCCTGAAATGTGATAGAAGATGAGGGGAAAGTAAAAATAGGAAAAAAATTCATTGATCACTATCTCAATGAGATACTTTGTGGAAAACAAGTTTTGAAATCCCTGATCAAAGAGAACATTTTGCAATAAACAAGGAAAAAAAAAAAAACAATTCAAATAATCTGGAGTTACAATTAGAATTGTACAGGACTTAGCAGCAACCATTATATAAAACCGAAGGTTCTGGAATATCTACTGACAATCGAAAGAACTAGGTCTGTAGCCGAAGATATCATATTCAGTAAAATTATAATATTGAACAAGAAAAAATGGACATCCGATGAACTTACATCTATCAACCAAACCCGAACTTAATAGAAAATTTAACATACAAGAGTCAATATCAAAGATTAATTTCAAGGAAATCAACAAGGATAAATTATTTGTTTTTTTATATGGGAGAGTTATAGCATAAGTTTAAGACTGACAACAATACAACAGCTCAAAAGAAAGATTGGGGCAGAGTTAAGGTAAAAATAGTAATTATGTCATACAAATGAGGTGTAGAGAAAGAATAGACACAGAGGCATTAGATGGGGAAGGAGGGCCCATTGCTTTGAAAACCTACTCACACTGGGAATGGCAACACTACATATATACTATGAAGGTTATAACACCCTCCAAAATCTATAAAGAAATAACAGAGGAAGGATGGGTGGAAAGGGAAGCAAAAGGCGAGGGAAGAAGATAAGGGAGGGATCCATGGGTAGAGAGAGGTTAAATAATAGCAAAGTTAGTTAGGAGCAGAATAAAGCAAAGGGTCAGTAGGTCAAAACACAGGAAAGATGTGTGTCTATGTGTGAGGATATGTATGTATGTACATTTATATAATCTACACATGTATATATAAATATATCCTTTCTCAACTACTAACCTGCTTGGGAGTGATGGCAAGGGGAATAAAAGGGGGAAAGAAAGAATAAAGTAAAAAAGATACGCAGCAGAACAAAAGAACAACTTACAAGAAAGTAAAGATGGAAATACATGAATATAATTTCTTCTACTTATATATACTTTCCTGAACTGATAATTTGTTATTTATTTTGAATCCTTTCTGATGTTCTGCTGGGCACATGACAATGTTCTCTTTTGTTCTGTTTCATTTTTGTTTTGTATTCCTTTTTTTTTCTTTTTTCTTACTCTTTCTTTAAATAAAATACATCTGGGGGAAAAAAGAAACCTTTGCTGCATTCAGAATATCACAAATAAAATAATGAAAATATTCAGTATTGTTTAAATGACTTAATCACAACAGGGATTAAGTATTATTCACAAGTAGATTTTTGAGAAAATTAAACTTATAACAATGTACTAAAAGCTACCCTCTTAAAAGTGACCTATACTTTGTTTTTTGATAAAATAGTTGCAAAATCTATAAAAAAATTAGTCCATGTCTTAGTATTTAAATCCTGGGAAACTGACTGAAGGACACAAGAGATTGAGTGGCTTGCCCGTAACAATGTTAATATAATCACGTTTGACTCTGTGACTCCATTTGGATTTTTCTTGGCAAAGATACTAGAACATTTTGTCATTTCCTTTTCCAGCTCATATTTTACCGATGAAGAAACTGAAATAAACAGAGTTAAGTGACTTGCCCAGGATCACACAATTTGTAAATATTTGTGATTGAATTTGAATTCAGGTCTTCCTGACTCCATCTTTCCACTTCTACAACTAGCTGTTCCTTTGCCCACAGTCTATTGATGTCAGAGACAGTTTTTCAACTTCGTTTCCTGATTCCAAGTCAAGCATCTGTCCACTAAGCCTGAAAAAAGAATTTTCAAAACTAATCACGTATTTCCATGTTTTTCTCAACAAAAGTTTTATGAATAGGACTGAGACTTGCCTTGTTGAATCTGGGTTACCATTACAAATATCTTCAAATAAAGTGCTTTCAGGAGCTATCAAAGTATGTAGAACTGTTTCCCCTCAGTTCAATACCCTCAGAGTGCTGTGTTTTGTAAGGATTGCCTACTTTTTACAGTTTTTCTTATATTTTTCCTGTCACCATTCTTGTTTCTGTGATTCTAGCGTTTCCTTCCCATCTTCCCACTCAAATTGTTTACTTCAAATCTTCTATGAACCACTAAGAAGATATTTATTAGAATTATGTCTAATGGCTAATGTGGTAGCATATGTTACAAAATTGAATATGAGCAATCTATATCAAACTGTTTAATGTCTGAAGGAATTGAGAAGGGAAAGAAAATTTGGAACTCAAAAAATTTAAAATAAATGTTAAAAACTGTCTTTACATGTTAACTGGAAAACTATATGCATATACGTACAGATATATATATTTTAAAGAATTATGTCTAATGTGAAAGAAAAACAGGCTCTTTGGAAGACCTAAGGGATCAATTAATTGCTCTTCTGGTTGGTATCATGTTCAACTCCATTGCTAAATGTGTTAGAATTTTTAGTCTTCAAATCTATGTTATATCTTTTTTCGTCATTACAGAATGAAAATATTTGCAATGACAGAAGTATGTTAAAAATTATAGGAAAGTCAGCTCCCTCCAAATAGCAATCAGTTCAACAACAATCAACAAATTGTTCCTATTCAACCCCCACTCGGCTCAATTCAACAGTTAATTTAGCTATTGTGATTCCTCATTCAAAACTGTCAGTATGTCAAAAAGATATTTGTTGAGCTAGCCAAAGTAGCGATCATCATGAAACTATCTATTTTAGATAGTTTGATATATAGGGTGAAGGGGAGAAAAAAAGAAGTAAGCAGTAGCTAGATAAGTAGATCAACTTCTGAGAAGATGAAGTTCATCCTCAGTCTAAGGGACTATACTGGGAATATGTGGATCAGAGCATCATAAATGCAGAGCTGGAAGAACTTCAGAGGTCATCTTATCCGGCCTTTTTCCAGCTGTGAAGCTCAGGAAGTAAAGGGATTTCTTGATGTCTACATAGGTAAGCAGCAGTCAGGATTTAAATTTAAGATCAAATCCAGAACTCTTTCCTATGTTTCACACTTAAAGGACACTTATAAAATGTCACATAGATATCTAATCAAATTGTCCAGATGTCACATAGTCCAAACCCTTCATTTACAGATAAAGAAACTGAAATTCATGGAGGTCAAGTGACTTGCCCTGGACCACAGTAAGCACCAAAGGTGGATCACAAAATGCTATGAGCCTAAACTAGAGCTTAACAGTCAACTGTCCTATCCCTCATGTAATCAATGCAAATACTGGATCAAGTATTTGCATTGGTACCAAGATTTTAGAAGCAAAAGAAGAATACAATCTTTCTGGAAAGCAGAATAGAGAAAGAACATCCTGGAAGAGTAAGGAATTGGAGTCAAAATCTTGACAGAGCCATCCAGGTTTAAGAAAACTCCATGCCAACTTTATCTATTAAATGAAATAGTCTTCATATTAATAGCTGTTCATCTCTGGTCTGTACATTGATAAATTCACAGAGCAGTAATAAAAAAGTAATAACATACTTAATTGAATGACACAAGATATACTGTTTATCTCTACTAATGAGCACAGATAGATGAAGGAGACAAAAGGGAAAAGGGTATGTTTCTAAGGTAGTAGTAGCTCCCAAGAAGGAACCCACAAATCCTTGGTTAGCAAAGAAACCAGTAGTAAAGGTAGAAAAAGCCTTGCTTGTCTGATTATCCTCCTCCATTTCTATAAACCATACCAGGAAATGTTTCCTCTTAGGAAACATCTCATGCTTTCCAAACTTCTCTTTTACTTTAAATATTTTTAAAACTAATTTGGGAAGGAGAAAGGGAGAGGAACAGAAGACTATTCTTGTGAGGAACACTAGCTATTTGATTAGACATGCTTTTACTAATAGGCTTTAAGCAAAATCAATTATTTTGATGGCCTATCCTACATAAAATACATTAACACATTCCTTCTTTAAAACATATAAAAAGGGAAAGCTAGGTGGTGTAGTGGATAGAACACCAGCCCTGGTCGGGATTTAACAATTCGTAGCTGTATGACTCTGGGCAAGGTACTTTACCCCAAATGCCTCAGCAGGAGGGGGAGGGAGAGGGGGAGGGGGAGGGGGAGGGAGAGGGAGAGAGGGAGAGGGGGAGGGAGAGAGAGAGGGAGAGGGGGAGGGAGAGAGAGAGAGAGAGAGAGTATCACCAAAAAGAACAAAAACAAAAACTGACCCCTGCAAGATTTTGCGAGCATCCAAAAACAAGAAAAACAAATTAATTCTCCCAAACGTACAGATTTGGGACATAATTGTATTTTACTTTGTTGTAGCTAGCTACACCTACACCTATACCTACACACACACACACGTTTTGCTATTTCCCCTTCTAGACAAATCAGCACCTTATAAACGTTTCACCAGAATTTATTAGTTAGGTGGCTAGTGTTAGTCTCACATTATCACTTATCTTCCAATTCCAAACTGCCTAATCTTTCCGCTAGACTACATTTCCTAGAATTAGTGTAGATAATATATTCTTTAAGTGCATCAAAAATCAAATGAGGAATCTGATATAATTTTCTAAAATAATTTTACTTAATTCTTTGAAAACATTACTTTGTTTATTTTATAAACATCAAGAGGTAAGTCTATACTTTATAACTCCAATCCAGTCCCATTCTTTAAAATGCAGAAGTTTATATAAAACTGCTCAATAATATGTAAATCACTTGTTGGTCATTCAAAATGCCTGAGGATGCAATTTCATTTTAAGTCATCTTAGCTTTTACAAAATAAAAAGAACTCAAATAGTTAAAACAAACCCTTAACAATATTGGCACCAAGGAATTAAATATACATGTTGACTGAAAACTCAAAAGTACAATTCAGCATTTTGTTTACCACATTCAGACTGCATCTATATCTTCTCCTAATAATCTGCGTGATTCTTCACTTCATAAATCTGTCTTTGCAATCTAAATCAGATTTTAAAAAAATTATTTGGTTTCTTGGAATAAGGAAAGACCACTCTTTTGCATAGTAGTCTTTATGGAATGAGAGTAAGGAGGCAGTTTTTAAGAACCACATAGCACAGAATCTCTTGCTTCCAGAGTTGCAATAAACATCTAATCTAATCCAGACACAGTATTAAAAAGAATCCCTATATAACATATACAAAAAGCAGTTCAAGTAGCAGAAGACAGAATTTATCATGTGTTTACTGAGATCCTTCAAGGGAATAGCCACAAACTGTAAGGTCACTGAAAATTAGTATTAGGGTCTCATGAATTTCCAAATGGACTGGTAATCTCAACTATCTGGATATTGTCTCTAATGATGATAACCATGATTAGCATTTATTTTAAAGTTTACAAAGCATTAAACATATATTATCTCATCTTATTCTCATACCAACCCACCCCTGTGAGGTAAGTATTATTGTCATCACCATTTTATAAATGAGGAAAAACTGAAGCAAGACTCTACTAAATTTGTCCACAGTCACACAACTAGTAAGTTTCTGAGGCAGAACTCACACTTAGATCTACCCTTCCTGTCTGAAAACAGACTGCAACCCATCTATTTTCATAGCATCTTATTGTCATTTTCCATATATTTGTCACAGATAGTCTACTCACAAATGCCTCAGGAGGAGACAACCAAGGATTATGTGAATTTAACAACTCTGTCCCTCATTCTTGATATGTGACCAGCTAACTATCTTCTTCTCGTGAGATACTTACACAGATCCATTTTTATTTCTACCCATGAGAGAAAAATACAATCATTCAAAAGATAACTATAAATAGCAACTGATGAAGACACTTAAGAAAGATCTGAAGAACTGGTCAAAAGTCACCGTTAGTTTGGAGTTAAGAAAAGTACCAGAGAAAATATTTGACAACCATATTTAACATTTTAGCTTAAAATATTCCATTGTGTACTAAGTCTTTTCAACATATACATAGAAAGTCCTTACTTCTGTTGTTCTATAAATATTTCTGAGCTGGAAAGGAGTTCAGTTAAGACTCAATAACTAAGACTAGTCCTAAGGTCTAAATACTAATTTTTCTGACTTTAAGAGTTCACAGAAATGAGGTTGTACCTTCCCCAATGCAATTTTTTGTTATAGTTACAAAGGTCAGAGACCTCGAACTTGAAGTGCCTGGCCTGAGTGTCACTGGAATCAGATTAAAATGTTAATTAGGAAATGTTTAATAAAGAAAAATACAGATTGTCTGGATTCCTACCTCTCCACTCAAGGTGCAGGCAAGAAGCTGACCCAGGGTGTTTCCCAATCTACTTCTGTTCAAGAATTTATTTTCCTACCTATCAACAAAATAATTCCTTCAAACCCAAGTTATTCCTCAAGGAGAAAAAGAAAACTAATTTCCCTTAGTAAACTATTTTGTTGCTTAATTGCCCTGCTTGAAAGAACTCCTTTACATCAACTTCTCCAGTACTGAACTCTCTATTGACCCTGTCTCACATTTCCAACTGCCTACTAGGCATTTCAGACTGTATCTCAGAATGGATGGTAGGGTGGAAAACTGACTGGAAGACTGAAAAATTGGGGGAAGGGATAAGAGGGTCACCAAAATTGAACATTATCTTTCCCCCAAAACCTTTACCTCTTCCTAATGTCCCTGTTAGTGCAGAGGGTACTACTACCTTTCTTAGTCACCAAGTTTGGCAACCTAGTGGTCCATCTTCAACTATTCACACTCACACCCAATATCCAATCTGTTGCCAAGGCCTGTAAATTTTACTTTATTAATGTCTCTTGAATGCATTGTCCCCTCTCCTTTTTTTTTTTTTTAAATACCCTTTTATTTTCAAAATACATGCAAAGAACCTTGTGGTCCAAATTTTTTTCTCTCCCTTCTCCCCACCCCTCCCCTAGACATCAATAATTCAATCTATATTAAACATGTATAATTCTTCTATACATATTTCCACAATTATCATGCTGTACAAGACAAATCTGATCAACAAGATGATTTATTTCAGAGAGAGGCCTGGAGAGACTTACATAAATTGATGCTAAGTGAAATGAGCAGAACCAGGAGATCATTATACACAGCAACAGCAAAATTATATGATGATCAATTCTGATGGACATAGCTCTCTTCAACAATGAGATGATTCAGGCCAGATCCAATGGTCTTGCGATGAAGAAAGCCACATACACCCAGAGAGAGGACCTATGGGAACTGAATGTGGACCACAACATAGTATTTTCACTTTTTATTGTTTGCTTGCATTTTGTTTTCTCATTTTCTTTCTTTTTTGATCTTTCTTGCGCAGCATGATATTTGTGGAAATATGTATAGAAGAATTACACATATTTAACATATACTGGATCACTTGCCATCTAGGGCAGAGGGTTGGGGGGAGGAAAAAAATTAGAACACAAAGTTTTGTAAGGGTGAATATTAAAAATTGGAATATTATTGTTCTATAAGAAATGATCAGCAAGATGATTTCAGAGAGGCCTGGAGAGACTTACATGAACTGATGCTAAGTGAAATGAGCAGAACCAGGAAATCAGTATATACATGAAAACAACAAGATTATGCGATGATCAATTCTTATGGACATGACTCTCCAACAATGAGATGACTGAGTTCAGTTAAAATGATCTTATGATGAAGAGAACCATCTATACCCAGAGAAAGGACTGTGGGAACTGAGTGTGGATCACAACATAGCATTTTCACTCTTTTTGTTATTGTTTACTTGCACTTTATTTAATTTCTAATTTTTTCCGGTTTGATTTGATTTTTCTTATGCAAGATAATTGCATAACTATGTATGCATTAAAAAAAAACCACTAGCATCACCCTAGTAACAGCTCATCACCTTATATCTGGACTATGGCAATAGACTGCTGGTGGAACTCCCAAGAACAAAACTCTTCCCACTCTGATGTCAAAGTGATACTCTAAAGTGAAAGTCTGACTATGTCTCTTGGTCTCCCTCTCATGAACACTCCAAACACATTAAATAAATTCCAGTGAGTACCCTGAGACCTAATAACACTGGCTTCTTCATTTTTTGTTTTCTTCAGTCATTTCCCACTATTTCTCAAATAAGACATTCCATCTTCCAACCGAAGGCATTCTGACAGGCTATGCCCATGCATGGAATACTACTGCCTCATTTCTGTACCATCCTGCTTCCTCCAAGTTCCAGTCAAAATCCCACTTCCTATAGGAAGTCTTTCCTTAATTCTAATACCTTTCTTCTGCTGATTATTTCCAATTTATCTGTACAGAGATTGTTTCTTAAATAGTTATTTACCTGTTGTCTTTCCCCATTGAACTATGAAGCTCCTTGAGAGCAGGGACGTCTTTTGCCTTTCTTTGGATCCCAAGCACTTGGCACGGTGTAGCTCACACATAATAATAATAGGCTCTTAATGAATGTTTACTAACTGATTTTAAGCCTAATTTCCCTTAAATCATTTAAGTCTCTTTCTACTTAATTTTGTTATAAATTAATAACCAATCTATGTGTAATAATTTCATAGGCTAATATCTCTTCCAGTATCTACTTTAGTATTCTCACTATATAAAAAAGAACCAATTTCTTTAATACTCTTAACATTAGATTTTAATAGCATATAGTTGTGACATACAAAAACTCTTCACAAACAGAATTAAAGTCAAAAATTAAATATTTAATCAAGCTGGAAATGAATAATAATAATAATAAAACTCGTGTGTGTGTGTGTGTGTGTACATTCTACTCAAAGAACCACAATCTATCATTATTAACAATAAAAATAAATAGATAGTATTTGTTAGCTCCAGGCTTAAGTAATTAAGAGTCTTAAGTCTATGTAATTGTTAAATTGTTGAGTTTTTTTTCCCCCAGTCATATCCAACTCTTCATTATCCCTTCTTGGCAAACATACTGGAGGTTGGCCATTTCTTTCTCCAGCTCATTTTACAGATGAGGAAACTGAGGCAAACAGGTTAAAAACTTGCCCAGAGGCACAGGATAACTATGTATGCATAGGAAGTGTCTGATGCCTATTCCCTACTCTAGGCCCTGCACTCTATCCACTTTTACCACAAACCTGCTGCTTCCCTGTATAATACTCAGTGTACTGAATAGGAGGAATAAGCAACTCATAAAAGGTTTTTTAAAAATATTAATAAACCAAATCAAGAAGTCCCTACCAACTCTTACTGGCTGGGTGACCCTACACTAATCATATAAACTTGGAGTTCCCTAAGCACCTCTAAGTTGTTGCAGAATTGCTGATTTGCATTGGTTGAGGGAATTTTCTTACCAAGATTTCCCTAAATGCATGATAATTAAAATAATAAATATGCAATTATATAGGTAGTATGGCTGGCTTCAAGCCCAGCTTCTGACTCACACACACACACACACACACACACACACACACACACACACACACACACACACACACGCTACGTGAGTTCAGGAGAGTTACTCAAATTCTCTGTGCACCAAGACAACTGGATCTAAAAGTTTCACAAAGTACAGACCTGCAGTTGTACATAAGAGTTTCTTCACCTAGGAGTTCCCTACACATCAGTCAATTAAAGGTTCATATACATGCCTTGAAGAACAAAGAATTTACAAACAGAATTTGATTTGCCAAGGTTCAATCAATCTTTTATTAACTGCCTCTATGAAGGGCAAGCAGCTATCCATCAATTAAAACATTAAATTGAGAATTAAAGTCACAAAGTGATTTTTTAATTCCACAAACATTAAATGCCTATTATATACCGAAAACACTGTTAGGTGCTCAGAACACAAAGACAAAAAACAACAGTAATTGGGATAGAGAGGTGGGAGAGAAATTAGAAACTGAGTTTTGCCTTAAAGGAACAGAAGGATTATGGAAATTGAAGATGAAGAAGCTTTCAGGCATTGAGGCAGTAATTTGTGCAAAGCAAAAGAGGAGAAGGAAAGGGAAAGCTGATTTTAGGAAAACATTTGGAATGTAGACTGAACAAAAAGGAGCAATATGAAATAGGGCTGGAAAGGTGGGTTGTAGAAATAGCAGATGGCCTTAAATGCCAAGCTAAGCAGTGTGTATTTTTTCTTAAGAGGCAAAGAGGAGTTGTTGGAATTTTTTTTTTGTAACATGATCAGACTTGTACCTTAGGAAGATTATTTGGGTTGCCCTGTGGAGGTTAGACTGAAGAAGATACTACAAACAAAATGACCAATTAGGGTGTTATTACAGTTATCTAAACAAAAGGGTGATAACCACATGCATGGGGGGAAAATGAGGATGTTTAAAAATTGTGGAGGCAGAATCCGGACTTAGAATATTATATGGGAGTCAAGGAGAGAAGAATAACTACAATGACCCCAGGTTACAAATCTATGTGACTGGAATGATGGTGCCTCCAAAAGAAGCTTGCAGGATGGGGTTTGGGTTGGGGAAAGATAACGATTCTGTTTTGGATAATATGTTTGAGTCATCTAGAATATGTCTCAAGGCAATTCAGGAGCTATGTGTTTAAGGCAGTGTGAAGCAGAGGTTAAGATTGGACAGTGCTGGAAGAGATCTCAGAACTCACCTGAACCAACCCACTCATTTTACAAAAATAGAAAGTGATACCCAGAGAGATTAAGTGACTTTTTGCCCAATGTCACATTATTAGTAATAACTAAAGGAAAGACTTATCATTCTGCACAATCCTTTTCCTAAAGGTCTTCATCCTTACCAGAAGTCCAACTTGTCTATCCCTTAAAGCATTCTCCTATAACATTGTCTTTGCATTTTTCTTCCATGACTTCGGTCAATTTTGATCCCTATAGTCAACTCTAAAGTGTCATCTTACTTTCTGAGCCCTTGTCCCTTTTGTCCTATTAATGCTCACAATTGTCACCAAACTCCAACTGTGGATAATCCCCACCATTTGCCTCCTCTACTCCTAAATTATGCAACAAGGCTGACTTGTATTTCTACACTAGAGATTTATGTTATCCAATCCCAAATGAGCTCCCACAAAGCAAGGCAGTCTTTGTTAATTTTCCCTAATTTATTCCCCATTCTACTCCTCAAAGAGGCTATTCTAAATTTAATTCTTCAGCCTCCAACACCAGCCCTCCTCTCAACTGACTCTCCACTGAGGAGCTTGCCTCAGACTTTACTAAGAAAATTAGCATGAGAGTCAAGAGGGCAGGGACTTATTTTTGTGTTTCTCTGTGATTTCAATGCCTAGAATAGTGCACGGCACATAATAAGCACGTAATAAATCCTGCTGGCTTGCACTCCCTCCTCTTAGCTTCTCTACATATCAAACCTCCTTATGTGTTCTCTCCACTCTGTGAAAGGGTAACCCTATTCCTTGCCAAGGCCAATCCACATGTACCCTAAATCCCATTCCTTCTGGTATTTCCCAACAGACTCCATCACAACTACTACATTTCCCTTAAATCTTCAATCTCTTATTTTCTACTCAATCCTTCCCAAGCTTAAATCTGCACAACCTGAAAAAAAAAATCTTAACTCGTTATTGTCCTATAGTGCCTTTCTTTCACAGTCAAATTCTTTGAAAAGGCTATTTTGCTGTCCCTTACTTACTTCTCCATTCTAGCTCATTTGAAACTTCTTTCTCCAAAGGCAGCAATGATTGGCAGCTCTTCTCAAAGGAATCTTCCTGACCTCTCTACATCATTAAGTGCTCTCTTCTTGGTTATCTTTCTTGACCATGACACCCACCCCCTTCTTAGTCACCTTTACTGATTCTTCATCCATAACACATCCCTTCATCTGTAGGAATACCCAAACCTCTGCTTAGGTAGCTCTTCTCCCCCACTCCAGGGATTTTATTTATTTATTTATTTGCACCATAAACCCCTTTTGGTAGTCTGGCCTATTGATCTCTTCTCAAAATGATTTTTCAAAACTGAAGGAAATGCTGAATTTCAGTTAGAGACTAGTGGAAAATAAAGATATAATATCTTTCCCCCATCCAAGTTCATAGCCCCTTGAAATTTATCCAGGTAAGCTATGGATTAATGACCTCATCAGCCTTCACAGGTTTCATTACCTTCTTTGTGAAGGGTAACTACTTCTAGTTTCTCTCCTCAGTTATACTGTCACACCTGTAATTGTCTAATAAATATATACATATATATTTTTTTAAATAACAGCTTTTTATTTTCAAAATATTTGTAAAGAGAGTTTAACATTCATTCTTGCAAAACCTTGTGCCCCAAATTTTTCTCCTTTTCTTCCCTTCTCTTCTCTCTTAGGCAGCAAGTAATGCAATATTATGTTGAACATGTACAATTCTAGAAGATCTCGATGTCCTGTAAGCATCTCAAATTCAACAACTCCAAAACAAAACTATTATCTTTCCCCTCAAATTCTAATTCTTAAGACACTACCATTGTTCTCTTCAACCAGGTTTGCAAGCTTAGTGCAACCTTCTCACTTCTCACATCACATTTCCATTAAGTTGCCAGATGTTATTGTTTCTACCTCTTCTTTTATCCTGGTCCCCTTTTCTCCACTCTCATAGCCACAACCTCAGGTTCAAGACCCTTTTCACTTCCTGCCTTCTTAATTGGAAAACCTGCCTCATTTTCCCATTCTAATCAATGCTCTACATATAGCTTGGGGGTGGGGAAGTGATATGCCTAAAGAGTATCTCTAATTATGTCACTCAATAAGGGCTTCCTTATTGCCTTTATAATTAAATATAAACCCTTCTATTTGGCTTTTAAAAATCATTCACAACTCAGCCCCAACCTATTTTTCCAAACTTATGAGACATTATCCTTCTTCCTGCACTCTGTGCAGAAATCAATCAACATTTATTTATTAAGTTACTACTACCATGTGCCAGGCACTGGAGATAAAAGACAAAGATGAAAATGTTCCTTCCTTCAGTCAGCTTATTCTTTTTAGAGAAAGACTATATATGTATATGTATATAAATTGAGGGGAGGACAAATGTACTTGGTTTTCCTGACAGTTTCTTTCACAACATACTGCATCTCTCATCTCCTTGCCTTTGCACTGGCTGCTCCTCATGCCTGGAATGCACTCCCTTTTCACGGACACCTCTCAGAATCCATTGTTATCTCCAACAACCCCTTTTAAGTGAAAGATCTCCAGATCTCCCCAGATACAGGTGCTCTTCCTTTTACAACAATCTTGTATTTAATAATACAGACTAAAAGATGTACATGTTACCTTCTTTGACAAAAAGATTCACCCAGTGTCTGTTACGTTGCTATAAACTGTTCATGCTTAATTCTAACAAATGATGTACTACTAAGTTATCTGGGGCTACACCTGTGATGCCACTGGCATCCCAAAGTGGAAACTTTCCCCCTTTATTAATACAAATCGGCAACTATTTTTCACTTAATAATCTTAGTGTCATCAGTAACTTGCCCAGAGTCATACAGCCAAGATATAGCAGAGGCAGGTCCTCTATCTACTATGGTTTAGATGCCTCAATATAATGATGCCATTTACATGCAAAACATTTTAGTCTAAAATTAGGATAAATACTATTTTCACATCCTAAGCAACGAATCACCATAATTTTAATAAAAGCCTAATTAATTAGCTGATATTTTAAATCTTATGAAAACTGACATAAGCCTACTATTTTCTCAAATTATATTGTGACTTTAGTTACACATTCTAAAATAGTTATTTGTATTTGCATATGTGCATTTATATGTATACCTATATACATACATGATTTTTTAAAAGATTCACAGTCAGGCCCAGAAATACAAGATAGAACAAAGAAACAAAATAAACATCAACTGGTTCTTATGGAAAATACTTTGAGAATATAATCAGTGTACAGGACAATCAACAAAATTGTCAGACTACAGTCAAAACCCTTACAAAAATAATCTTATTGCAATTCCAGGAAATCTATGTTCATTTCAGAATTTTTCTGGTATTCATTATATAAACGAAATGTCTTTTATGCCTTTTTTTTTTAAAGTGAGTCAAATGTTTTACTTTATCATTCCTCAAACCCCAAACTGGCCTAATATTCTTTTTTGTGGCATTTTATAAATAAAGGTCAAACTATGGAGAAGTTCCTAATTCAGAAGGGTAGCTGGGAAATCAATCAACATGCATTTAATAAGTCACCAGGGAATTATGTACTAAGCCAGACACAAGAAAACAAAGAGAAAGGAAAAAATCCAAACCCTATTAACAATCCCTGCTGCCCTCAAGAAGCTTCATACATATCTGAAGGCTATAATTATACCTCAGCCAGAATTAACATTCCCTACATTTACAGAAAAAATACTTAGGTAGTGAAGAGAACATCAGATTTAGGACTGAATCCAATTCTTGTTGTGTTGACCATGTCCTTTGATTCCTGCCTCAGTTTCCTACCTTTACACCAGAAATAATACTTGACCTATCCCGGTATCACAGGGTTGTTGTAAAGAAACAGCTTTGTAAACTGTTACAAAACTACATAAATGTGAGCTACCATTATTCAGAAAGAAAGATGAAATATTTACCATGGTTAACAGAAAAGAATTTAGGATAAGCTCAGGGAATCAAAAGGAATCATTTTCTACCTAAACGATAATAACCATAAGACAAACTATCCAAAATTTCATCTTTAGACTGTAATGATTTTCAGCAGTCTTGAAAAAGTTTATTGGTTAACCAAAATATAAGTTATTGCTTGCCCTAGGCAAGTGCCTATTTGAAAGGATGATTCACAGTATTTGTATACCCCAAGACATTTTAGTTTTTATTTCCAGAGTTTACCACTTACTTCTTAGGAACTTTTTATTTTAAGTGTTTTATCCAGTAGTTCTCAAAATGTAGAACAAAACAGAAAATAAAATACAACTACCCTTGATCTAGGAGAAGAACATTAACTGTAAGTGATGGTTTAGGATAAAGCCAGGGATTCAAGACTTTTCTTCTGTGTTCCCTCTGGCAGGTAGGTAGATGAAGAAGCCTAGAGACCTCTTTTCAGAAGCCTTTTTTTTTTTTTTTTTAAATAAGTGAATACCAAGTTTCAGTTAGAGATTAGTGAAAACAAAGTTATTTTTTTCTCCATTCACATTCACAGACCTCCAGAAATTTGCCAATCCACATATCTGAAAAGCCAGGGGAATGGGTAGACTCCAGGTTAAGAATACCTGGCTTACAGCTTTGATTTTTGTCTTCACGCCAGTATGCATTCTTAGAAGACAGATCAGTACATCTCTGAACAATGCTTAACACAGCACCATCTGTTATTAGATACAAATTTTGGTCTTTTTTTTTTTTTTAAGGTAATGAGCAAAAAAAGCTTTTTGACAGTTGCTAATTGATGGCTCACTAAATACAAATCCTGATAAGTTTTCTAGGAAAGAAGCTGGAGAATCTAAGTTTAAATGGCTAAAATATATAACATATACACGCATAACACATATATGTTATAGACAAAACATATATATGATGGCACAACTTTCCTTTTATCTATATAATGTTTGCTGAATTTTACTGATTCAGCAAAAAGTAGAAGACAAAGAACTAGAACAGAAATAAATTCAGGGCATACAGATATATCCAAACTTTGGTACAGGGCAAACTGGCTTTAAATTTTTATAAAATTAAAATTTCATGAGAAAAGGTAAAAAGGCAACTTTCTAGGTTTGTCCTTATTAACTGACATCCCAGAATAAATTTAAAAATAAGAGATATCAAATCTGTAACTGCTTTTTGGCTTCTTGATAAAAGTAAAAATTAATTCATTCTATTACTTAACCAATAAAGAGATGAAAGGTTTCTGACAAAGATATCAAGGGAGATAGCCCTGGAATTTTTTAGAATCTTAAAAAAAAATCCCCCCAAAGTCAGGTCAACAGGTATGCCTTTTATTTTAATTAAGAACAAAACCTATTTAAAGCAACATCAAAATCTTAAACAAAAATCAATGATATATTTCTCCAATGTCTCCAACAGTTTGGAAGAAAAACACTTATGCCTTCACATGGTCTTCTAGGAGTTAAGATACCATTAATATGAATTCGCAATAGAGATGCAAACTGAGATAAATTCAATTTTCAGGGGAAATTTTCAAGATTTTTAAAACAAAAGGGCAAAATGTTTAAATGTCATCTTCCAAAATTGCCATCAGAATGATCACCATCTTAAGGCTAAAAAATTTTCTTGGTTTTTTTTTTTTTTTTTTTGGTTGGTTGGTTAGGTTTTTTCCCTTGGGGGAAGGGAGAGATGGGAATTAAGAGGCAAGGAACTTAAAATGATTTAGTTTAATATTTTAAAAATAAAGCTGGGTTCCAGTAATTTCAAGGTTACTTAAGTATGGCCCTTAGTTATAGTCAATTAGAACTTTATTTCAATTTCCCAAGGTTAAAAGAAATGTCAATTAAACAAGTAACTGGTTCAAAAATGTTTCTGGAAGACAAACAACTAAACACATACGAATTCTGTATTAGTTACATCCTATTTGTAAAAATAAAAGAGGGTATGAAAAACAACAGGGCAGTGGGGGAGGGGAGGGAGAGAGAGAAGGGAAAGAAAGGAAGAGAGATGGATATTCCCATCTCTAAAATTCTTTGGTTACTTTTTTTTTTTGGCTTTGTTTTAGTTACTTTCCTAAAGGTGCATCTTCAGAGTATACAACACTCTCCATTATAAATACACTAAGCAGTTGCCAGATTTCCATTAATAATCACTAAAGAAATGAGGTTTCTTGGATTCTGTTAACTTTAAAAAAACAAAACAAAAACAAAAAAACAGCAAAATAAACTAAGACTAAAAAGGTCACATAAAACAAATCCACTGCATCACAAACAGGACAATCTATTTGACTTCAGCCAAATGGGTTAGGACAAAAATCTCCATCTAGTTGGCCTATTCTCTATTTGTATATAGTCTTAACGTGTGACACTAAAGTTGGGGTGGATACTGAATACACATGCATGTACATATATACAAGTGTGTGTACATATGAAGTTTTTATAGGTGACTTAAAAAAACTAAATATGAAAAAAAAAGTACCACAAAAATTTGAATGGAAAAGAAGACTTACTTTATGCCACAAAAAGAGCAAGCTTAAAAGAAGATGAAGGCACTAAGGATTGAAATGTTACCTTCATTAGCTAATCCCTGATCAAAGGTTTTTTGGTTTCTAGTCAATGAAGATCTGGAAGTCAAATTAACGATCAGTTATCTATAAAATGGCACTGATTTTTAACCCCTTCTAAGTTTCATACTCTTTACAATAGAATAGAACTTTTAGTGTATCTCATGATTTTTCAATTCCATAGTTATCTTTCTTCTTTAAAAAGTGTTCAGCACAAAAATCTGCTGGTGAGGAGGGGGAGGGGGAAGTGGGGAGAAGAGGTGAGGGAGAGAGAAGGCCAGAGACTGGGAGGAGACTGTTCCACAGGCATTTTGCATTTACATAATAATCTCAAAGTACTTAGTGTTAAAACTCAAATTTATAAAACTATAATTACAAAGCAGGCTTTCCTTTTCTACCTTGGGGACATTTCCGATGAAATCTAACCGGAGAGTCCCAATCAAACGAACAATGAAAGGGGTCCAAACGCTCACGTTGGTTTAGGTCACTTAACGCACCAAGCAGCTGTCTTTCTGAATACACACAAGTAGCTGCCTCTAAAAAAAAGCAATATTAAGCATTTATGGCAAAAAGATAAAATACAAGGTTAAGAACATTGTAGGTATTTGCATCGTTACTAAATCGTGGGAAATTAACGTTAACCTTAAGAAAAAAATGAAAAATTCATAGTTAAAAACAAAAACAAAAACGACCCAGACTAAGAACGGCGCTCCAGGCAGCATCTTAAGCGAGCCTCCAAAAAAACAAAGGAAGGGCCGGCGCAGAGCGGGGCTGCGGCGGGGGAGGGGCTCCCCCGGTAACAATCCCCCCCTCCCCGGGTCCCTGGGCCCCCCGGGCCGCACACGCACCTTGTGGCAGGCCGGGCAGGTGGGCAGTGGGCTGCCGTGGCCCGGGGAGCTCTTGCCGCCGCTGTTGCCGCCCGGGCCGCCACTCA
>JAJPUD010000478.1:647769-691145 GCA_023553655.1 Myrmecobius fasciatus
TGTGTGTGTGTGTGTGTGTGTGTGTGTGTGTGTGTGTGTGTGTGTGTAATACTTCCTGCCCACCCAATTATCTTGTATGTGTTTCTATTAGAGTAGCATGATAAGGCAGACTTGGCAGACTTGGTAACTTGGAAAACTTGGATTCAAATCTTGCCCTTGTCACTTTAATTAGTTTGTGACCTCAGGCAAGTCATTGAATGTTTTTAAGCCCCTTTCCTCATCTATAAATGGAGGGAGTTGAATTCAATGAATTATAAGATTTCTTCTATCTCCAAATCATTGCTCTTAGGAACATATAACCTTTACATGTTTTCTTCTCCATAGGATGTAAGCTCCTTGAGGGCAGGGAGTTTTTTTCCCCTTAGCACAGTGCCTGGCACCATAGTAGACACTTAAATTTTATTTATCACTTGGTAGACACTATGCAACTAGTACACATCAATAGACCTGCATTTAACTAAGCACCTACTGTGCACCAGGCAGTGGATTAAATATTGAGAACAAAAAAAAAACAAAAGTGAAACATTCTGTCATTGCCCTTGAGATGCTTATTATCTTGTGAGAGGTGACAGCAGCTGTGTAGATATGTAGGTTGGTACAAAATAGATAGGGGCAGCTAGGTGGCAAAGTAGATAGAGTTCTGGGTCTGGAATCAGAAAGACCTGAATTCATATTCAGTCTCAGACTCTTACTAACTCTGTCTGACCCTGGGCAAGTCACTTAATTCTATTTGCTTCAGTTTCCTTATCTGCAAAATGAACTAGTATATGATTGTGATGGAACATTGCTTTGCTATAAGAAATGTGCTCAATGATTTTAGAAAAATATGGATAGATTTGAATGAAATAATGAAGAGCAAAATGAATAGTGATGGACATTGTTTTTAAAACAACTTCAAACAAAAATACATCATTTTGACCATTATAAATACCCAGATGAACAACAAAGGACATATGAAGGAAGACGCTATCTGCATGTAGAGAAAGAACTGATAAATAGATGTATAGAATTGTTTTACGTGTGTGTGTGTGTGTGTGTGTGTGTGTGTCTAATAGTAGCCATTTCTAGGTCAGGGGTAGGAGGAAAAAAATATTACTTTGTTTTGTATTTTAAAAGAATAGCAAATTGGATACAATAGATTTGCAATTTCATGTGCAATCATCTTTTTATTAAACTATGCTATGGAGATGTTTGTTTTATTCCATAAATTAAAAATTAAATTTAAAAAAATGATCTGGAGAAGGAAATGACAAACCACTCCAGTATCTTTGCCAAGAAAATCCCAAATGGGGCCACGAAAAGTTGGACATGATGGATAAACAACAATGACAACAAAGAAAAATAGATATAATTCTGAGAAAGACTCTAGCAGCTGGAAAAGGAATCCAGAGAGACTTTAGGTAGAAGGGGGGCTTAAAGGACATTAAGTATTCTAAAAGGCAGAGATGAAGGGGAAGGACATTACTGGCACAGAGATAGGTGATGCAGTGTCACCTGGGGAATGGAAAGAAGGCCAGTTGACTCCACTGTGATGTGTAGGAAGGAGAATAAGGTATAATAAGACTGGAAATGTAGGATGAATCCAAGTTGAATAGAGCTTTAAATGACAGAGAAATTTCTTTTTGATCCTGTAGATAATAGGGTGGGCCTGGAGTTTATAGAAGAAAAAAAATTATGTGGTGAGACACTTTGGCAGTTATGCATAGGATGGATTGGAGGATAGAATGGAGAACCCAAGGGGTAGTGAGTGCCACATCATTAGAAGTCTTCAAGCACAGAGACCACTTATCAGAAATGTTGTAGAGGGGCTCAATAAATGGTTCTTGGCTAAACTTCCACCTCTCATAAACTAAGAAGCAACTCTGACTTACATTTCATTGTAATGAATCAGTGGGCATCTCAACCCTTTGCCCAGAATTCCCATCTATTCAAAAATAATTTCCCCATTGGGTCTATCATCAGGACTGAAATTCCAGAAGTTATAGTTGAAGGCATTTTTTCTTCTTAAAATGCAGAGAGGTTAAATGAATGTTAAAAATTGTTTTTTCCTGTAATTGGAAAAAAAATATAACAATTTCCCCATAAAAAAGGCAAAGAAAGTTTATTTTAGAGATGTACAGTGGGAAAAAATTAGTCCTGTGGGAATTGGGAGATCTTCCTCCTCATTTGATTTTGCCTTCTACTCATTAAATAACTTCAGACAAAAGCTGATTTCCAAATCCCTTCTGGCTGTAAAATGCTGATTCTAGTTCACAAATTAAACCATTATCATCCATTAACTCACCCAGTGGATTAGTTAATCTGATTCCCCTCTCCCCCTCCCCACTTGGCTTTTTAAAAAACCAGAAGCTGGCCCTAGGCTATTTCATTGAGGTTTAAGGAAGCTGTCAGTATACAAGAAAGGTAAATTTTGCTTGGGAATGAGGAGATAACATGCTCAGGCAAGCACCGTGTAGTAACTATAGGATAGTGAGACCAATAAATAGGTCAGGAGACTCAAATTTACGGGATTTCTCCTCCTTCAAACCTTTATTCTTCAACCTTTAAAAGTAACAAGTTGGATTTACCAATCAAATGTCCATCAAAAAACATTTATGAACTACATTCTGTTCAAGACTCTACTGTGAATAAAGACAAAATTGAAAATCACTGTCCTCAAAGAGCTTATGTTCTATCTGGGAAAATAACATGTTCACAGACAAGACAATATAACATATATGTATATTATATACCTATAAAGAAAGTGTGAGACAATTTTAAATAGTCATAGTATGTAAATATATGCATATGTTATGTATATTAAGTATGAAGTAATGTTAAAATATAATGCAACTCTAAGGTAATTTTAAAATATTCATATATTATATAAATATATGTACATATTATGTGTGTTAAGTAGAAAGTAATCTTAAATATTCATATATAAAATATACATTATACATATATGAAGTATACAGTGATTTAAAATATTTACATATTACATAAACATATATGAAATAAATAGAAGGTAATTTTTTTAAGGGGGGAAAGGAGGAAATATTAACTGCTGGGCAGTCAGAAAAGATCTCAAATAAATGGTGGCATACAAGTTCAGCTTTGAAGAAACAGAGATTCTAAGAGGAGAAAGTGAAGGATTGCTTTCTAGGCTTAAGGGACACATGGAACCATGTCTGTTTTTTATAATTCTGTAACATTCACTTGTTTGTCTGTCTGTCTCTGTCTAGTGTGTGTGTGTGTTTGTGTGTGTATCCCCGAGCAAGTCACTGAGGCAAATCTTTCCTTAGTTTCCTCATTCATAAAACAGCCATTTTCATAGAAGCTACCTCATAGGATGAGAGTATTTGTAAAGTGCTTTGCACACCTATATGAATGTTATATAAATCCTATTACTATTCTGCTGCACTCATTGTGTATATTGTTTTCTTCTTGACTCTACTAACTTTATTCTATATCATTTCATGAAGACCTTTCCATTCTTCCTTGTATTCAGCATTTCTTACAGCATAATAAAATTCCATTATATTTCTGCATTGCAGTTTGATTAGCCATAGTTCAGCCTATGGACATCTACTTTGTTTCAAAATCTTATCTATCACAAAGTCAGTGAAAAAGTCTCCTTTTCCTCCTCCCCAAACCCAAACCCCAAACCCCAATCCACATTCAGTGAAGGGAGAAAAAGCTCTTGGACACTCCACAGCACATAAAAAAGGGGTTTAAGTTAGGACCACTCACTGCAACAAATGGAATAAGAATGATTTTGTCAATGTCAAGAGTTTTGAAATAAGAAGACTTGGTTGGTTTCTACTACTTATTTGAATTCCTTTTTGTTGATAGTTGGTGAAATCTCTTCAAAGACTGATTACTGTTAACTAGTAATCTACAAAAGAGAAGGGGAAAGGAGAAAACTCATAAACAAAACAATGTGTCCAGAAGTCATTTATTAAGGTTTATTCCATACAACTAACCAAATCCTCAGGAAACCTGGATGGGTAATGGTGGGAATAAGTGGGAATAAGAGATGAGAAATGGGAAAAGGGTGGTCCTGCATTTCTCCTAATCAGCACCCATATTGGGGTGGTAGTGTGACTTCCAAAGATGGCTTCCAAGCTTTTCCTTTTGTACAGGACAAATCTTATTCTGACCTGTGTTAGAGAAGTATCCTCACTTCTGGGAGGATTTTAGGTTGTATCTGGTAGATAAAGCAAGTTCTTATCCATTACTTCTCTCAGGCCTGGGATTTTTAAGCATGATAATGGAGAGAAAAAGAAAAATAGAAAAAGAATGACTCATTTTATGACTGACTTTGGGCCTGCTCTTATAGAAATAGGAGCCTTGCTCTTCACGGCCTTGGCTGCTGAGAAATTGTTCTGTGCACAGGTAGTCATGAGCACATACAAGAATGAAGATGCTGAATCCTAAGGGAATATTACTGATCAAAACTCCCCAAAAGACTTCAATAAAAATTAAAATTTAGAAAATAACAAAGCTTATTCAAGACTTGAATATGATTTACCTCTCAGTTCTCCTGAACCACCTTCCAGACTACATTGAACAGATTTGCATTTCCTAAAAATCTTTTTTTCAATACTTGATATATGAATGAGGTGTGCAGGCAGGCATTTTGTCCAGAACTGAAATGGGCCCAAACACAGGTTCTCAAGTATAGGGAGGTTAGATTGCTAAAAAGGCAAAATCCTACTTAATGTCATATGTAAAAGGGAAGTAATATAAAATAAGGCTGGAAAAGATAGGTTGAAGGCAAATTTTGGATGACCATAAATGCCAAGGTCAAAGATTAAAAGATTTTCCAAGAGGCAATGAGAGTCCATTGGAAGCTCTTGAACATTAGCCTTAGAAATATCAATACAAACTCTTTGATCTATTGGCCAGAATTTGTTCATAGGATCATAGACTCAGAACTGGAATAGAAGTCAATTGCTTCTCTGGTTTGAGGGAGGGAAAGGTAGTGTGGTAAAATGGAAGGAATACTAGACACAGAGTCAGGAAAGACTGTGAATCCCAGAACTGTTTAGTAGCTGTGACCAAGGAAAATCATTTAATTTTACTGAGCTTCAGTAATAAATAACATAAAGTAATAATACCTTTAGTTTCCTACTGCAAAGCGTTGTGAAGATTAAATTATAGGATATGTACAAAAACATTTTGCAAAACTTAAAGTGCTGCATAAATGTGAATTATCACAGTATTTTAGAATTGGACCTCCATTTTGGTGTCAGCTTTATACCAAACTTCATTTCTTTTACAATGAAGCTAAATAGTACAGTGGGTAGAATGCTGGACATGGAGTCAGGAAGGTCTGAGTTCAATTCCATCCTCAGATGCTTACTAGCTGTGTGACTCTGGGCACTTCAGTATTTCTGCCAAGAAAACCCCAAATGGGGTCATGAAAAATCGGATATGATTGAAATACCTGAACAATAGCAGGGTTGGGAGGATTAAATGAGATAATTTATGTAAGCTATTTTACAAACCTTAAAATGTTGTATAAATACTGGCTACTGTAATTATTTTAGAGGAGGCAATTGGGAACCTGGGTAACTGAAATGTTTTGCCTCAAGTCTCACAGTTAATTAGTAGTAGAAACAGGTCTGAGCCAAAGTCTACTAGATATAAGACCATTGTCCTTTCCATGAATAAGAAAAGTATCATGATTGTTTTTAATAATAGCTGCCATTTATAAAGTTCTTTAAGATATACATACATTTATAGGTATACAGGCACCTAATAACTTTAAGAAGTATGTGTTACAACTATTATTAGCCCTATTTTGCAGATAAGGAAATGAAGCTGAAGGAATTTAAGTGACTTGATCACATAGATGGTAAGGGTTGTTGTTGTTTGTTGACCCCATTTGGGGTTTTATTGTCAGAGATACTGGAGTGGTTAACCATTTCCTTCTCTAGCTCGTTTTACAGATGGGGAAACTGAGGCAGAGTTAAATTACCTGCCCAGGGTTCCACAGCCAGTAAGTGTCTGAGGCCAGATTTTAACTCAGGAAGATGAATCTACCTAACTCCAGGCCTAGTATCCATCTACTAAGTCACTTAGCTTAATAGTAAGGATTAAAAGTGGGATTTAAACCCAGGACATTCACACTCTAGCCACTTTGCTGGGTTGACCCCCCTCATTGTGATGAATTAGGTAACAGTGGCACTAAATCATACACAACACCATCCCATTGCCGTTAGTATCACAATGAGCTCACTTCATTCCATGGTGCTGATGTTGTATTTATCCTGTTCCTGAAACAATCCTTGATAAATATTAATTGATTGAAATCATCATCACTACCATCATTATTTTAGGCCGCACTGTAGCTTTAAAGCCAAATAAAATAATGATAAACAGAACAGAGGCAGAGCTCTGAGCTTGGAGGTTTAATCTGAGGAGAAGCACAGCCTTTTATGTGCAGCGACACTGAAGTCTGCTGTGTTTAGAAGGCATTTTGAGATGGATCTGAAAAAAGCAAACTGTATCTTGTAGTTCTCATCCAAAAAATCTCAACACAGTTAGAAGAAGCACGTTTTGAAAATCTCCATTTATGGACTGATTTCAAGGTCTACTGAGATTCACTGACTTGTACAGGAAACTAGAAAATAAAATTTGGTAGCCTGTTTCTATGTAGCAAAGCATAGAACTACCTTATTGTGGTCAGGATCATAAATTTATTCAACTTCCAATATTCTCAATGCTATATAACATTCATAGCTGTGAGATCTTCAGGATAGGTGCTTTTAAAAAATAAAATCAATATAATAAAACAGTATCTTCTCTTTTCTATTCTGCATCCTAATAAACAAGACTAAAAATAAAAGAAGCACAGAACAATAACAATACATATTTTTTGGAAATTTTTGATTTAGTAGAAAAAATAATCATAATCATAATATAATTTGTTGTTTCATTCAGCCATTTGGAATTTGCTTGACAAAGATAGTGGAGATGTTTGCCATTTTCTTCTCCAATTCATTTTAAAGGTGAGGAAACTGAGGCAGATACATTTAAGTGGCTGAAGCTAGATTTAAATTCGGGAAGATGAGTTCAAGATTGGCACTCTATCCACTGTGCCATCCAGCTGTCCTTATAATAAGTAACATTTCTTTTTTCTTTTTATGAGGCAATTTCTGAGGCAAAAGGTTAAGTGACTTGCCCAGGTCACACAGCTAGGAAGTGCTAAGTGTCTAAAGCTAGATTTGAACTCAGGCCCTCCTGATTTCAGGGCTGGTGCTCTACCCACTGCACCACCTAGCTGCCCCAATAACTAATATTTATAGAGCATTTAACTATACTCCAGGCACTATGCTAAACACTTTACAATTATTGTACCAATCGAACCTAGCAACAACCTTGGGACATACGTGGTATTATGGACCCCATTTTACAGATAAGAAAACAGAGGCAAATGGGGGTGACTTGCCCAAGGTCATATAGTAAGTGTCTGAAAATAGATTTGAACTCATCTTTCTGACTCTGAGCCCAGCACTCTATCCACTTCTTCACATAACTATTTGAAAAGCTCTTCTACCAGATGTTTCCCATGCACATGTTAAAATCATCTAAGATTTAAGGATAGATGCAAACACAGTAATAATTTTTTTATTTGTTCTCTGAATATGGATTCTACCTTGAATATTTGCTAGCTGTAAATACCCTGGGTAGCTGTTCATTAACCTTTTAATGATCCAGGTATTCCTCTAGAATTCTTAAGTTCCAGGGAAGATGCTGACCTGCCCTGATGGAGGAGGCTTTTTCGTTGGCAATTCCCAATAACAATGAAAATATAAGGCTGGTCTCTAGCCTCCCATCCTTCTGCATATTGTGGCAGACATAAATCCTCACAACATAGACTCACCAAAGGTATTTGCTCTTGTCATTGTGGAAGTCCCAAAATCCAACTGGAAGAGGGATTTTCTATAGATGAAGAGTTTATCCAATTTGTAGATGACATTAGGCTAATTATAACCATCCCAAAACATTGCAGTATATTCTCAATGAAATCTGTGGCCACTCAAAACATATCAACCTAATGATTTACATAAGAAAAGAAAAATGGATGAATAATATCCCCCCATGACATGCATTGAGGTGGTCTTTCAGCATGTAATGGGGACATTGGCCTTTGCAGTAATGTCAGGAAAGTTACAGCTTTTCTCTTATTTTGCCCACTGTTTCCATTGCCTTCTTAACCATAACCTTAAGAGATTTTGCATAGCAGTAATTGAGGACAAGGGGATGATGAGAATTGTAAAGGCTGTGCTATGTCTGGGGTGATAAGTTGGCACACTTCAAACACTTTGAGATAGGGAAGAGGTGAATTCAGTCATACTAACTCAGTTAAGGGTAAGGCATAAGGACCTTCTCAAGTCAACAAGCATTTATTTTTTCTTTTTTATTAAAGCTTTTTATTTTCAAAACATATGCATAGATAATTTTCAACATTCACCCTTACAAATCCTTGTATTCCAATTTTTCCCCCTCCCTTCCCCTCACTCCCTCTCTCAGACAGCAAGTAATTCAATATATGTTAAACATGTGCAATTACTCTATACATATTTCCACAATTATCAGGTTACACAAGAAAAATCAGATCAAAAAGGAAAAAAATAAGAAAGAAAATAAAATGCAAGCAAACAACAACAAAAAGAGTGAAAATATTATGTTGTGGTCCACACTCAGTCCCCACAGTTTTATCCCTGGGTACAGATGGCTCTCTCCATCACAAGGCCATTGGAACTGGCCTGAATCATCTCGCTGTTGAAGAGAACCATGTCCATCAGAATTGGTCATCATATAATCTTGCTGTTGCCAATGTTCTCTTGGTTCTACTCACTTCACTTAGCATCAGTTTATGTAAGTCTCTCCAGGCCTCTCTGAAACTATCCTGCTGATCTCAACAAGCACTTATTAAGCACTTACTGTTTCAGGCATTGTATTAAGCATTGGTAATACACATATAAGCAAAAAGAAATCCAGTTCTTGACCACAAAAGGCTTACATGCTAATGGGGAAAACAACTCCTAGAAGGAAGTAGAAAATCAGGTTGGAGGGAAGAGAAATTAAAAGGTGAATGAAGGAATGAATATGATTGGCCTTGGCCCCCTTTCAATGAAGGTCCCAGAAGAGAAACTGAATTTTGGTGGGAAAATAAGTCTGGAGGGTTGGGAGTGGAGCCCAGAGAGAAATGTTATGAACAGTGATTTGGGAGGTCTGGAAACATTTTGAGTGTCCTTTCGTGTTCCAGACAATGGGGCTGTAGGATTGATCAGCAACAAAGCTGGAGTTAGCCCTGAGACATGTTGACCTCAGTGGATTCATTCCAAAGAGCCACTTTTCATGGCAGGGATGATAGCAGCAGGAGGGGGATGGCAGATTTGAAAACAGAATTCAGCTTACTTTTCTCATGATAAGATGCAGAAGTAAGTAGTAATGATGGAGAGTAATGGTGCCTCCAAACCTCAGAACAAGTAGATGCCAGGCAGAGTGGTAAGAGAGTTCCTAGACCATGACAGAATTTCTGGACCAGGCCAAGGAACTGTGGGAGGTGGAGCTAAGGAACAGCAAAGCATAGATTCATGATGTTTAGGAGCAAATCAAGAATTTGTGGCTTCACATGCAGGTCTGCAGACTGTGCAGGTCTCATGGTAAGGTGGAATTTTTTTTATTGACTATCTTACGATTTCAGCTGTGACCCTTTTGTATTCTGGAAAGGATACATCAAGTAATCATCATTTTTGCATTCTTGCTAGTGTCTAGTAATAATGATAACTATAATTTACATAATATTTTAAAGTTTACAAAGTACTTTGCTCATCTAATCCTCACAACAAACCTGGGATTTTGGTGCTATTATTATTATTATTCCCATTTTAAAGATGAGAAAATTGAGAGGTTAAGTGATTTGCCAAGAGCCAAGGTTTTGAACTCCCATGTTGAATATTGATTGAGCCACTTAGATACCCATTTTCTATGATATACTATCTAGGTGCTGGCTTAAGGTACTGAAAAAAAACATAGGCAAGAGCTAAAAAGAAGCCAAAGTTAGATGTTACAAAAAACAATCTTGGTGAGGGACTTCAAATACCAGGAAAAGAGCAAAGCTGATGGCCCCTTCCAATATTATATGACTTTACATAAAAAAAGGGAAAGGAATAACCATTTATTAAGTACCTACTGTGTACCAGGCATTGTACTAAGTCCTTTTCAATTGTTTCACTTAATTTTTACAACCACTTTGAGAGATGGGTGCTATTCTGAGACCCCTTTTGCCGATGAGGAAACTAAGGGAAATCCAGGTAAAATGATTTACTCAGGTTCACACAGTAAATGTCTGAGGCCAGAGTTGAACTCAGATCTTGCTTTATCACCGTTTCACATCAAGAAAAGCTGAAATCTTTGAAGAATCAAAATTGTGGGTGATTCAGAAGGCAATGGAAAAATATGTGATGTGGGTGACTGAGTTGACAATAGTGACTCCTGAGCAAGGAATGTTGTAAATGATAGCATCAAATCTTTTAGCTGTCACCTTTTATCCTTGATTATCTTTTATTTTTATGATAGCTTTTAATTTTTCAAAATGCATGCACAGATAATTTTTTTTTTTGGCTTTTTGCTGAGGCAATTGGGGTTAAATGACTTGCCCAGAGTCACACAGCTAGGGAATGTTAAGTGTCTGAGACCAGATTTGAACTCAGGTCTTCCTGACTTCAGGGCTGGTGCTCTAACCACTGCGCCACCTAGCTGCCCCTGCACAGATAATTTTCAACATTCACCCTTGCAAAATCTTGTGTTCCATATTTTTTCCCTCCCTCCCCACTTCTGTTCTCTCCTAAATAGCAAGTAATCTCTCTCTCTCTCTCTCTCTCTCTCTCTCTCTCTCTCTCTCTCTCTCTCTCTTTGCTGAGGCCATTGGGGTTAAGTGACTTGCCCAGGGTTACACAGCTAGGGAATGTTAAGTGTCTGAGACCAGATTTGAACTCAGGTCATCCTGACTTCAGGGCTGGTGCTCTATTCACTATGCCCACCTAGTTGTGCCCCCCACCCTCTGATAGCAAATAATCTCACTCCCTGTCCCTGTTCATTCTTTCCTCCTTTCTCTTTTTTCCCACCCTCCCTTTCCCACTCTGGCTATCCTCCTGCAATATTTCTACCTTCTGTCTTCACCTCCAAACTATACTCCAACTCTCTCCCTGAGACCACTATATTCAGGAACCCCAAACCCATAATATTGTACTTTAGTGATTGTCTTGCTTCCATGTTTCCCCATTTCCATCTCTTGCCCTAGGAATACTAATTAAATCAACATTATCATTATCATTACTGGAATGGATGTACCAATTGACAGCCATCTGATTCCACTTATCATACCTCTGAGTTCCTTGACCAAAACACCCCTTACTACTTACCACTTCATCTATGTGTTGGCTCTTCTTCCACTAGAATATAACTTTGAGGGCAAAGGCTATCTTATTTTATGGTCTATACTGAGTACTCAGCACAGGGCTTGGAACATTATAAGTATTTATTAAATTTTTTTATTCATTCATTCATTTTTTATTTTATTCATTCATTCATTCCCTTCTGGATTCCATAGCTATCTCTCAATGCAGCCTAAAATCATACTTTGCTTTTTGTTTTCTTTTTGACTGCAAATGACACAGTCTTTGCTCAATTTGAATGTAATGGGGTAATTAGGAGTGATCCCTTGATGTGTGGACTAGGGCTTGTAAGGGTCATTCCATGAAACTTTCTGTAGATGAGCCTGAACCTTGGTCCCTTTTGGTGGACCTCAAAATAAGACCAGGGCCACATGATAGCTTTTTAATATTATATGTATGACCAGAGATTCTTTATTAATCTATTGACCCCTCTGGTTGAGATAGAGAAATCAGTGACCAATCCATGTTTACTTTTCACTAACTGCTCCTCTTGACCCAGATCATTTCAACATCAATCATTATAAACTCACAACTCTTCCTTTTGTATTAAGTATTTTTTAAACCTACATGTAATTTAAATATATTTCCCAAAATTGCACAATTAAGTATCAGAAGTATGATTTGAATTTAAGTCTATCCTGAGTCAAAGACCAGCATGCTTTTTTCTCACTACACCATAATGCTATTATTTGTTGGTAACCATGATATTTCCTTGATTTCTGTGCATCTCATCTATAGGTAGAAAGTTGAACTGAAAGAACTCTCGAGACCCTGTCGACCCTAGAAATTTTATAAATTTGATAACATAAACATATGTAATTAGGTTAAAGAAACAAGTCCTCTTTTGCATGACCAGTAGCCCAAGTTGTCTCCAATCTCAATGTTCCTCTGAGAGACTGAGGGAAACAGGAAATGGAGAATCCCACAGGACCCATCTTAGGATGCTTTGGAAATTCTGTCAGCAACCTCTTTTGTGGCTTCTTCCTGTTTTGCTGAAAATAATCCTCCAGCCTATTCAGATATAAACACTTTAAATATCTTTTTCATTTAGGGTTGTACAAGAGAACAGCTGGAAAACTGAACTCCAAGTACATGGAGATGGTTGTGATTGGTTGAACCAAAGTGACTCTTTTCTTCTCTGTAAGACCTAGAAGGAACCATTTAAACAGTGACCAAATATATACCAAAGCCTGAAAGCCCAGAAAAAAAAATTGTTGTGGTCCTTGGAGGCAAAGAATGAAATAAGATTAAGCTAGGTTGGGACAAGTGTGGTATTGTTGTACCAACATTAGATTTGGGATTTTGTCCCTGTTGATCAATACCCTTGTTGAAGAAAACATTAAGCCTCAGTTTTTTTTATCTGTAAGAAAAGGAGATAAACCAGGTCCTAGAATCACAGTAATAATCATCAATGGGTTACTGTCAATTTGGAAAAAGTTCTAGTTCTAAGTTCTATCATAGGGATCTGTTTGGCAGATCAAATTAAACAATTTTGTCAATGTCTTGGTTAAAAGTATGGGGGGGCATATTTATAAAATTTTCAGATTTCATAGAACCAGGAGAAAAAGATAATGTGGTATATGATAATAAATTCAGGATCCAGAATGATCTTAACAAAAGAGCACATTGTGATAAATGTGATGAGATTGTATTTGAGGGGGTTCCAATTTTGTAGCTTTCAGATAAGAAAATTCCCTCTCCTCAGTGGGGATTATCCACTTTTTTCAATTCTCAGTCTATTCTACTGAATCTTCTCTTCCATAGGTTATCAGTGATTTCTTAATTGTTAAATCTGATAGCCTTTTCTTAGTCCTCACTTTTTTTAATGTCAGTATTTATTTATTAATAATCAGAGGAGTTGATAGTTCCATCTTTTTTTTTAAAAAGCTTTTTATTTGCATAACATATGTATGAGTAGTTCTTCAACATTGATCCTTACAAAGCTTTCCTTTACAAATTTTCCCCCTAGTTCCTTCCCCTCCCCTAGATGGCAGGAAGTCCACTACATGTTAATTATATTAAAATACTTGTTAGTCCTCACTTTTAATCACCTCACTGCAGCTTTTGATATTGTTGACAATCCTTCTCCTGGCTAATCTCTCCTCCCTTGACTTCTCTAACATTGCTCTTTTTAGTTGTCCTTCTATTCATCTGATAGCTCTCTCTCAGGCTCCTTTTCTTGAACCTATCCCCTAGAATTCATTTGAAGTAGAAACTGAGGTTAATGAAATTAAATTGCCCACCTGTAAGAGGAGGCTGAGATAGTTTTGATATTCAGCCCTCAAGGACTCCAGTGTTAAAGATGTCAGAAACTGAGAATATAAGGAGGGAAAGGATTAAAATTACCAAAGACTTTAGGAGGGAGAAAACTTATTTAAAGACTTTAATCTTAAACTAATACAGACAAGACATTAATAACAAAAATATGGTCTCTAGATTAGCTAAAAGAATCCAGACATCTATAAATAAATATCATAAGACAAAGGAAAATCAATACCTTGTGAGGCAGAGGACCCTGTGGATTCTCAAGAAAGCTTGAAACAACAGCAGAATGTTTCTGAATATTTTAAAAGAAAAATAAGAATTGTGAATTTGTGTCTTTTGTGGCAGAACCAAATGTGAATTAAAAAAAACAAAACAAAACTTGAATCCAAGGTAGTAAATCTCACCAAAGAAACAAAAGGAAATAACTTATTGGAAATGCAAATACTCAGAAGAGAAGAACAGTTTAGAACAGAAGAATTAAGAATTGACATTTAAAGAAAGTATGACTTCCATACTAGCAAAATACATTGATCCTGAAAGCAAGATTCATAGAGATAACTTTCAGATCAGATCTCCCAGAACACTACAAGCTAAAAAACCTGAGCAGTATAATATAAAAAAAAGAAACAAAGAAAACAGCGCCAAACTTCTAAATGTAGAGAACAAAGTGCCAACTAAAAATTATATGCTGCAAACTTTAAGACATAGTAGTTAAATTTAGCAACTCCAATGACAAACAATAAATTCTTCAAGCAACCAACATAAAGGAAATTTAAGCAATGTAAGGTTGTTCTGTACTCATCAGAAACTACAGGAGAAAATGGAATATGTTTTAAAGAGCAAAGGAACTTAAGATGCAACTCAAGGTCATATGTTCTGAAAACCTGAGGCTAATTATTAATAGCTTGAATTAAACAATAAATATTAAATAATCAATCAAAAGGTTTTTGAAGTATTCCTAGAAAGAAACTCATATATGAACAAAAATAGTCAGACAATAGAAATATATATATATATATAAAAACACCAAACAGCAAGCAATCGAAGAAAATAACAAAATAAAAACAGAAAGACCAGATAAAAGAGATGATGGAGAAATATGCCTAAGGCATCATGAATCGATCTTCATAACATCCTATCTACAAGTAAAACCAATTTTTTTTGTGAAATTAAATTACTAAATGAGAGAGTATATAAAAAGAGGAGAGTTGGAAGACTCTTATTAAGGTCAAAGGATAACCGTGAAGGAAAAATAACATAGTCTCTCAGGAAAAAGAGAGCCTACAGGAGAATGGATGGGGAAGCAAAGGGAAAGATTTAAATGGGAGAAAGAGAGGAAAATCTTGTTTCAGTGAAAGGAGGGAGTACCACTGATCAATGTTCCAATAAGGAGAGAAATGATATAAAAGGAGGATGTGAATCTTAAAATGGACATAATCTATAAGGATTTAGTGCTTAGAGAAATCATTCATCCTGATTCAGAAGAAGTAGGATCAGTGCTTTTTCATGCAACTGACACTCAGGGAGTGGGAGGACCTGAATCCAGGGAAGAGATTTCATGGCAAGGGAGAAGAAAAGTAACTATGAGGAAGGGAAAAGGTTAATAATAAATTACATAATAAGGAACATAGGAAAATTCCTACCTTGGAGCCAAATCCTCTCTCTTCTAAAGGAATTGGTATTTCTAATAGTGAAGTACAGCAGAAGAAAAGGGGCAAAGGGACAAGATCTACAAGGAAATAACTTAGAATTGCTTTATTGGAGGGGACACAAAATAGGTACCTTTGAAATTTTAGTTCCATGAGGAATAAAGAGATTAAAAAAGACCTATATAAATGCAAAGAAAAAGTCTAGAATAGAAGGACATAGAAGATAAATAATGAAGACTATGAAGGAAAAATTATTATTATTATTATTATTTTTACAAAAATGCAGACAAAATTTTAAAAACAAAAGGAGAAAACAATCTGAAGAGGAAGAAAAGGAAGATTTTACTTGACTATTGAGAAAAAAGAGGAAGAATTAAATAACCAAATAAAAGGAAGAAAGAAAAAAGAAACTAATAAGATAAACAAAACTACAAAAACCAGGGAAAGGAATAAAAAAACAGAAGGGCCTGAGCATGAGAAGAAGAGAGCCATAGAAAATAGAACTGTCTTAAAAAAAAACCTAACATGGTTAGAGAAAAAGTATTTGTTTATAGAGTGAAGGAGGAAATACTGATTTCGAAACATATTAGAAACATAACTCTCATAACTTTAAGTATGAATGGATTAAGCATTCAAATAAAATGAAAATGCCAAAGATTATATAAGAAAACAAACCCCCACAATTTCTTGCTGTGTTGATTGCAAGAAACACACCTAAAAACAAAGACGTATATAGGATAAAAATGAGAGCTTGAAAAAAAAATTTACCATGCATTTGATAAATCGAAAAAACAAACAGGAGATGCACTCATACTATCAGAGGAAGCCAAAAACAAACATTCACATGATAAAAAGGATAAACAAGGAAACTACATTATGCTGAAAAGAAACATAGACAAATATTCCAAAACCTATATTAAATATATGCCCCAATTGCCTTAGCATCTAAATTTATAAAGGTAAAATGAACAGAAACATAGGAAGACATATTCAATAATGTAATAGTGATAGGAGATTTCATTGTCTCTCTCTGTTTTGAATAAGTAACAGAAAGATAAACAAAAGAAAAAATATAGAATTGACACATTGCTTGAGAAATTAGAGTTAAAAACTTGCAGGGTTTTCTAAATGACACAACTAAAAACTTACATATTTCTAGAATCAGATGGAACTTTTTACAAAAATGTAAAGAAGAATAATAAATAATCTTTTATAGACCCCACAATAAAGTAGTTGACAGGAAAAGATAATGACGAATGTTGGAGGGGATGTGGGAAAACTGGGGCACTGATACATTGTTGGTGGAACTGTGAATGGATCCAAACATTCTGGAGAGCGATTTGGAACTAGATTCAAAAAGTTATCAAACTGTGCATACCCTTTCACCCAGCAGTGTTTCTACTGGGCTTATATCCCAAAGAGATCTTAAAGGAACAAAAGGGCCCCACATGTGCAAGAATGTTTGTGGCAGCCCTTTTTGTAGTGGCTAGAAACTGGAAACTGAATGGATGCCCATCAATTGGAGAATAGTTGAATAAATTATGGTATATGAATATTATGGAATATTATTGTTCTGTAAGAAATGACCAGCAGGATAATTTCAGAGAGGCCTGGAGAGACTTACATGAACTGATGCTGAGTGAAATGAGCAGAACTAGGAGATGATTATACACGGCAACAACAATACTATATGAGGATCAGTTCTAATGGACATGGTTCTCTTGAACAATGAGATGATTCAAACCAGTTCCAATTGTTCAGTGATGAAGAAAGCCATATACACCCAGAGAGAGACCTGTGGGAACTGAGTGTGGACCACAACACAGCATTTTCATGCTCTCTATTGATGTTTGCTTGCATTTTGTTTTCCTTCTCAGGTTTTTTTTCTTATAGATCCGATTTTTCTTGTACAGCAAGATAACTGTATAAATATGTATACATATATTCGATTTGTCATATATTTTAACATAATTAACATGTATTAGGCTACCTGCCATCTAGGAGATGGGGTGGGGGGAAGGAGAAAAAATTTGGACAGAAGGCTTTGCAAGGGTCAATGTTGAAAAATTACCCATGCATACATATGTTTTGCAAATAAAAAACTTTAATAAAAAATAAAAAAACCCAATAAAGTAGTAATCAGTTCAAATAGCACACACACACATACACAAACACACACATACAACAAACTCAAAAAATAAAACACTGATCCAAATGGAGACTTAACAATGAAATCCTAAATAATGAATGAATTCAAGAGCAAATCTTAGCAGCAATTAACAAGTATGGAGAGAAAATGCTAATGATGAAACAACATCTTAAAATTTCTGTGATGCAGCCAATGGTGTGCTGGATTTGACTCATAATAGCTTTTTAAAAGGATAGTTTTTTTTTTTTTTGCATAAGCACAAACATTTTAGAAATTTAAAAAAATGCATGACACTTTTAAGTTTAATTTTCATTATTAACATTTTTTATCATTTTCTTAAGGCTAGACAATCAATAAAACAATAAATCAAGCTCTGACTTGTAAGGTTTCTAAGATGTAAATGCTCAGACTAAAAATTTAGCAATTGATTCTCATAAGCCAGTATCAGCTGGCTTGAACAGGGTCCATAGCCCCTAAAGCCTTTCCCAACTCTGAAATTTTGTGATTTGTGTGATAGATTACTAAAGTACCTTCTAGTTCTAAATCCTGTGTCCCATGAGTGTTTTCATATACATTAATTCATTTTGACCCTCACAACAATTCTGTGGTTATTTTATCATTATTCTGTGTCTTACAAGTAAAGGAACAATGAGGTTCAGAAAAGGTAAATTATCTGCTCCAAGTCTTGTAGAAATAAGTGTTGTGGCTTGGCAGCCATATCATAAAATCATGGGAATCTTAGATAAGCAAAGAACCTCAGAAGTCATCTAGTTTACCCTTTGAAACATTTACTTCTTTTTTTTTTTTTTGCTTTTTGCTGAGGCAATTGGGGTTAAGTGACTTGCCCAGGGTCACACAGCTAGGAAGTGTCTGAGACCAGATTTGAACTCAGGTCCTCCTGACTTCAGGGCTGGTAAAACATTTACTTCTAAAACATCCCTCAAAAGAGGACATCTCACCTCCACCTTTGAATACCTTCATTGACAGGGATCTTATTGCCCATAAAATCAGCCCATTCTGTTGCCAGGATAAATCACTCACCCTCTGTGATAGTTATTTCCTTATCATGAACTGAAATCTGTTTTCCTGTGCTTTCCTCCTCTTGACCCTGGTTTTGCCTTCTGAGGCCAAGCAGATTAGCTAATCCTTCTTCTACATAACAATTCATTTTTTTATTAAAGCTTTTTATTTGCAAAACATGCGTAGATAATTTTTCAACATTGACCCTTGCAAAGCTTTCTGTTACAAATTTTTCCCTCTTACCTCCCACCCCCTCCCCTAGATGGCAGGAAATCTAATACATGTTAATTGTGTTAAAATATTTGACAAATCAAATATGTGTATATATATTTATATAGTTATCTTGCTGTGCAAGAAAAATCGGATCTATAAGAAAAAAAAATCTGAGAAGGAAAACATAATGCAAGCAAACATCAATAGAGAACATGAAAATGTTATGTTGTGGTCCAGACTCAGATCCCACAGGCGGAGCTCTCCCTGGATGTATATGACTATCTTCATCACTGAACAACTGGAACTGGTTTGAAACATCTCATTGTTGCAGAGAGCCATGTCCATCAGAATTGATTATCATGTAATATTATTGTTGCCGTGTATAATGATCTGGTTCTGCTCATTTCACTTAGCATCAGTTCATGTAGGTCTCTCCAGGCCTCTCTGAAATCATCCTGCTGGTCATTTCTCACAGAACAATAATATTCTATGACATTCATATACCATAATTTATTCAGCCATTCTCCAATTGATGGGCATCCATTCAGTTTCCAGTTTTTAGCCACTACAAAAAGGGCTGCCACAAACATTCTTGCACGTGTGGGACCCTTTCCTTCCTTTAAGATCTCTTTGGGATACAAGCCCAGTGGAAATATTGCTGGATCAAAAGGCATGCACAATTTGATAACCCTTTGGGCATAGGTCCAAATTACTCTCCAGAATGGTTCAATAATGTTTCGATCAATCTGTAATTATATATAGATGTTAGCATTTCCTTCACTACAGACCTGCCATGCTTTCTCCCAAAATGACTCACAGCTACATTTAGTAAAGACAGGGTGTGATATGGTTAGCCCACCAGCTTGGTGTTATTCGAATCCTTCCATAGCAGGGCTTAAATCGGTTCTGGGGCATTTCAGTTTTGGGGGGGAACCTTCCCAATCCTTAGTAATTAGGAGCCTAGATACAAAGCTACTTGTAATCATGTGCTTCTTCCTGAAGTGGAAAACTGACTTCTAAAAAGAAGATAATGGTGACAAATGTCAATTGTTAATGCAAGGAACAGATTGCTCTGTAGTCTGTGTTCTCCAAATCATTGAGATGGTTATACCCCCATACAGTTCTGTTTCATGCCTACATTTGGGACAGGATGCTAATTTTAAGCTATTGGTGCTGTGAATTTGTACACATGTAGAAAAGAAATCAACAAAATATGAAGGAGGTGTGGTTTTTTGTTTTGGGGTTGGGTTGTTTTTTATTTTTTTTTTTTTTTTTTGGTGGAAGGGGGAGGGAATTGGAGTAGAGAGGAGACTGTATATGGAAAAAGCTAACAATAGCACCCTTAGGGCTGACGGAATGTCACACCCACTGGGAGCTTTAATCATATCCTGTCTGGAATTCTAGGGCAACACGAGCCCATGTGGCTTCTTCCCATCTCTGTAGAGCATGAAGCCCCAGACAGTACAATGAACTTCTCCCATGAGACTTGGTGTGCCAAACCAGCCCCTAAATAGTACTCCCCTCCCTCCCACCCACACTCTTGCAAGATGGATTCAAAATCAAAAATCTACGATCACACACAACAGACTTCCTCAAAAAAAAAAAAAACCCACATTAACTAACAGTAGTAGAAAATGGTACTTTGCTTTACTCCATAGGCAGATTGGGATTAAGGGTTTTTAGGGCATGTGGAGCCTGGGGCACATCACATTAACCCTGCCTAATATAAACCACATGCTCTGTCCTCCATGAAGCCTTTCCTGATCTCCTGGCTGATAATGAACTTTTACTCTCAGTCCCTTGCCCTGAGTACATTTATATTTTAAAAAAAAAATGATACCTTTAAATGATCACAACTTTGCAATACCCCAGTTCTATCTCTTTCCTTTCCTCCAGTCCCACATCATCAACTGCCTATTGGACATTTTGACCTGGATGTCCTATAGCATTTCAGACTCAGAATGTCTAAAACAAAGCTTATTATCTTCCCCACTTTCTCTTTGGAAGTCCTTATTTTTGATGAGAGTATCACCAATGTTCCAGTACCCAGTTTCACAAATTTCAGAATTATCCTCAACTCTTCAATTTCTTTTATTCCCCTCTCCCCCATATCTAATCAACTACTGTCTTTTTTATTTTTTTATTTTATTTAATTTTTTATTTATTAAAGCTTTTTATTTGCAAAACATATGCATGGGTAATTTTTCAACATTGACCCTTGCAAAGCCTTCTTCCAAATCCTCATCCCCTCCCCTAGATGGTAGGTAGTTCAATACATGTTAACTATTTAACTACTAAGTCTTGACAACTTCTTGTGAATCCATCCCCTTCTTTCTCCTCATTTGACCACCATCCCCTGTTCATGGCCTTTTTATCTCTTTGCCTGGATTATAACAATAGGCTCTTAATCAGTTTCTTTGTTTCCATTCTCTCCTCTAGTAATACTAGCAAAACAGTATTCATTCCTAGAGCACAGGTCTCACCATGTCATTCCTTTGCTCAAGAAATACCAGTGGCTCCCTATTACCTCTAGGATCAAATAAAGTTTACTTTGTAAGGCATTTAAAGCCTTTCTCAATCTAACTCCGGTTTTCTTTTTTAGACTTGCTGAGCATCATTCCCTTTCATGTATTCTTGGGAAAAGGAAAAAAAATTATATGGTGTCTACAAGGTGTCAGGCACCATGCTAAGTGTTTTGTTAGTTTGTTTTTTAATGAATATTATTTTATTTAATCACCACAACAACCTGGCTATTATAATCTGGTTGAGGAAACTGTGGCAAGTAGAGGTTAAGTGAATTGCCTAGGCAGCTAGTAAGTGGTTCAGGCTGAATTTGAACTCAGGTCTTTGTGATTCCAGATCCAGTGCTCTATCCACTGGGCCATCAGCTGCCTTGTTTGCTATCCCTCTCACCCATAATATTCCATTTCCTGAATCTATAATTTTGCACAGACTCCCCCATCCCTGGAGTGCATTCCCTTCTCACTTCCCCATAAAATGAATATAATCTTTTTGAAGGCAAGGACTATTTCATTCTCATCTTTACATCCCCAATGGCTATTACCATGATGCTTTACACACAAATGATAACTAATTAAAGCTAATAATGAGTTGATTATTTCACTTCCCAGAACAAGGGGGAAAAAACAGCAAGCAAAACCAAACAATATAATGGCTAAGTTTGATAGTATAGGTAATATTTTATATCCATAGTCCACTGCCCTTCTGTCAAGAGATGGCAGTGAAATGTCCCATGAGGATCACTAGTTTGAGAATCACAGAACTGGGTTCAAATCTTTCATTTGATGCTTATTATCTGTGTAACTCTGGGCAGCCCAAGTGATCCTCATGGGACTGAAAGGAGAAGATTTGACTAGATGTACTCTGAGGTCCCTTTAGTTCTCCATATCTGACTTTAAGTTCCACATAGTATTATATTTATACTTCATGAATCTAAGTAGTATAATTATGGGCAGCTAGGTGACTCAGTGGAGAGAGTGAATAAGACCTGCAATCAGGTAGACTCATCTTCTCAAATTCAAATTTTACCTCAGACCCTTCCTAGCTGTGTGACCCTGAGCAAGTCACTTCACCTTGTTTTGCCTTGGTTTTCTTCATCTGTAAAATGAACTGAAGAAGGAAATGGCAAATAGTTCTTTCACAAGAAAACCCTAAATGGAGTCCACAAAGAGTCAGACATGCTGAAACAACTGGAAAAAGAAATGGCAAATCTCTCCAGTAGCTCTGCCAAGAAAACCTTAAATGAGGTCATGAAAAGTTGAACATGACATGAAAAATGAGTGAACAACAACAGGAGGGTAGTAAATAGAGTACTGGATTTTGCGTGTAGAAGGCCTGAGTTTAAATCCTACCTCAGATTGTCCCTAACTCTGTGATTCTTACCAAGTCACTTAATCCTCTCTTGTGCCTCAGTTTCTTTGTGTGTAAAATGGACATCATAATAGCACTCACCTTCCAGGGTTGTAAGGAGCAAATGAGATGAACATAAAGTGCTTTGCAAGCCTTAAATTGCTATATCAATGCTAACCATTATCATCTGTGCTATTTGCTATATAGCTCCTATGGGATTTTAAGATTCAAGATAGTAGGACTTTTTTTTTCTTTCTAAAAATTTTGTCTATCTCTGAACACCAAGCATAATGTTCTGTACGAGATAAACCTTTACTGACTTGAATTAGATCTTAGAATTTACAGCTGGAAGGGAACTTAGAGGTCAATCACAGATTAGCTGGTAATTGAGGTCCCTTCCAGCTCCATCTTGATGGATTTTTTCCACAAGTTTCTCATTTTACAAACAAGGAAACAGACTTAAAGTAGTTGAGACTTGTCCAAGATAACCAAGTAAGTAAGTAGCAGATTTGCATCTAGGTTCCCTTGCTTATACACCATAGTCTTTCCTTGTACATTACTATTAGTGTTGAATGATTTGAACAACTAGCTTAAGTAAGTATGTGCAGTTGCCTTTATCAAAAGGAGAGGCCTTGTGGCTTAATGGAAAAGTCCTGGACTTGGAATCCAAAGACCTGGCTTAAATCCCGGCTCTGCTATTTACAGCCTGTGTAATCTTTTGCAAAGCATTTTTCTTCTCTTTGGGTCTCAGTTTCCCAATCTGTAAAATGAAGAGGATTCTTTGCTTCTTAGATATTTGGGGCATGCCAGGAAAAGCAATCAATCAATAGAAATGTATAAGGGAGAGGTGGAATCAGGGGCTTGCATATGGGAGCTAATTGTTTTTTAGTTGTCAGCTGCTTTCTCTCTCCTTCTCCTCCTCTTGCCAAAAGCAAGGGATAATCCTTATTCTGAGGACTCTAGTGATTCCCCTGAGCTCCACTGCCTCATACACATCTGGTTCTAAAACAAAAACCCAGATCTATGATCATAAGAAGCAACCACAGCAAAATAAGTACTTGATTTTTCCAGAGACACAGGGTTGGAGTAAGAGTCAGAGGACTTGGGCTTCAGCCTTTTGCCCTGCAGAGATAAATGCTGGCTGGCTGCTGGGCAGGGATGTCATAGAAAGGATTTTTAGAATCATAGGATTTATGGCCTACTTGCAATTCTTCAAAAACAGCATTCCATTTCCCATCTTTACATGGGCTGGGCTCCATGCCAAGAATGCTCTGTACCCTCATCATTGCCTCTTAAGTTTCCTGGCTTCCTTCAGGACTCAGCTTGACACCCACTTTTTAAAGGAGGCCTTTCCAGGTTTCCCCAACCCTCCCAGAGGCATATTATCTCCATAGATTTTGTATATCTCTTGATTATAATCAGATAGATACCTACAGGCTACTTCTCTTATTTTCCTCATTGGAAGGAGAAATATAATAGATAAGCAGCCAGTGGATAGAACTCTGGTTCTGGAGTCAGAAAGACTCCTCTTCCTGAATTCAAATCCAAACTCAGGCACTTATTAGCAGTGTGACCCTGGGCAGGTCACTTTACCCTGTTTGCCTCAGTTTCCTTATGTGGAAAATGAGCTGGAAAAGGAAATGGCAAACCACTCTAGCCCCTTTGCCACAAAAGCCCCCAAATGGGGTCATAAAGAATTGAGCAATTACCCTTGAATATGCCCTTGAAAACAGAGCCTATGTTTTTTTCTCTTTTCTTTGTATACCCAGTGTTTAGCACAATGCCTGGCACAGAGTATGTGCTTATTAAGTACTTGTTGACTGCCTGGTTTTACAGATGAGCCCTAAAGATACCCCGTCTACTCTTCCTTGCAATTTTTTTTTGCTATCTTTTAACATCACTGTCATTTCCAAATAAACCATTAAAACTAAGGACTGCTATGCGACTTTTGGGACACCATGTATATCTTTAATAATTGTCTTCTACTCAGAAAACCATCCTTTGTACCAAAGAATGAAAAAAAAGTTTAAAAATCAATTCAGCAAAACTAACCCATCCATCCACCAATTCTCATGTTATATGCAATATTCCATACCCATAGACTCTCACCTCTGCAAAGAAGAGGGGAAAGTGCATTTTTTCATCTCTTCTAAACACTTTGTTTTATAGGTGAGGAAAATGAATTCCAAAAAGGGGAGGCGTATCCAATGGCATATAATGAGTAAAGTAACACAGCCATTTATTTTTAGTTCTGCCATTTGCTGACTGAGTGACCTTGAGAACTCTATGTTATCTGTTTTCTCAGTTTCCTCATCTGTAAAATGGGCATACCAATACTAGGCTTGCCTGCCTTTCGGTGCTGTATAAAAATTAAGTAAGATAGGGACAGCTAGATGGTGCAGTGGATAGAGTACCAGCCCTGAAGTCAGGAGGACCTGAGTTCAAATCTGACCTTAGACACTTAACATTTCCTAGCTGTGTGATCCTGGGCAAGTCACTTAACCCCAATTGCCTCAGGGGAAAAAGTAAGCTAATATCCATGAAACCACTTAAACATTTACAAAGTTTAAGAGCACAAAGTGTCCTAGGAATGCTAGTTAAATCGATTGCTTTTATGTAACACAGAACATTTAGAAAAGAAGAAATTCAGACCTCTCAACCCCAATGCCATGAAGCTTTCAAGATGTTGTTGACAGAACTACTACAGTTTCATTTCCTTCATCTGCAAGTGAAGAGGTTGGGCCACAGTAATCCAATTCTAAAGCTTCTTGGTCATTCCCCTCCTCCACTGACTTTGGGTCAGGGAATGTGTCCTGATCTCCTCCTGGTTCAATACTTTGCACCCTGGGGTAGGAGTGGGAGAGCAGTGGGTTTAATGATGTTTGAGATTGATGATTCATCCCTGAATACTCTTGCCAAGTACCAAACAAGGAGCCTGGCACACAGACATTCAACAAATATTAGCAGATGATGCTGTTGCCTTTTGGGGCAGCTGTCCCTCTAGCCCAGTTTCTCCAACCAAGCAATAGGAAGTTTTGATCAATAGAAAAGACTGTCCTTGTTGGGCCAAGAGTCTTAAGTCTTGGCCAGTTTTTTGGCTAAGGGGAGCTGCAGGTTGTGTGACCATGAAAGTTAAGTGGGAACATATCTGCTATGTGTGTGGATACTTGGGACACAGCCTAGAGATACCCTAAGGAGGAAGGGGAGAACATTTGCATATTAACCCTTGAGTGAATTTTTGAGATGAATAAACCTCCAAAGACAGATAAATTCATAAATACGTTAATATTCTGATAATTTCATCAAAGCATGATCTTACCAATGTGGACACTTCTATCAATAAAGATAATCACTTGATGTCTAAATAATAACAATAGCTAGAATTTATGTGGTGCTTTATGACTTGCAAAATACTTTACATATGGTAACACATTTGATTCTCATCATAATCCTGGGAGGGAGGTGCTATTATTATCCCTATTTTACAGATGAGGAAATTGAGGTTAAGTGGTTTGTCCAGGGTCACATAACTAATAAGTCTCTGAGGCAGGATTCAGACTCACATCTTCATGACAACAGATCTAGCATTCTAACCACAATTCCACCCTCATCCATGTCCTTCCGCAGATCCTCCAAAGAGGACCTCCCCTGAGTGTTGAAAACTTCTCAGGCTTTTAATTTCAGAGCTACCAGAGGAAAATCCAAATGGTCCAACCTTCAGAGCATATGACTGTTCACTTCCTATTCTGAGGTCTTTAATTCCAGTTTTGAAAAAGTCATGGTTGCTAATATGACATAGCCTAGTGATATTGATTTGAACATCTATCATTTTAATTCTTGGGGTTTTTTGGAGGCAGGTATAAACCATGGACTGAAAGACATCAGAACACCCTGCTTTCCTTTCTCCAAAGAACATATTTAATCTCGGCGCTAGAGTAAGGGAAGGCAATAATGGAGGTTTTCTGGATGAAATCATAGAGTGCTGGGAGCAATCTTGGAGACTAACAAGTCAACCCAATGTTCCCATTTTACAGACAAGAAAACTCAAGGCCAGAGAAGAAAAATTCATACAATAATGGCAGAACAGATCAGGCAGAACTCTTAAAAACCAGACTTTTGGCCATAATAGAATGAACACTGAAGTTGGAGTGAATGCTGGGTTCAAGTCTTAATTTTGATTTTGAGTGAACTCTCCCCTCCTTTTCAAGACTTCTGTTTCCTCCTCTATAAAAGAAAAACACTGGACTAGATAATCTCCCTATGATCATAGGATCATAGAATCCCATGTCCTCACGCTTCCCCTGCTTGGTGATATCCTCTTTCTATTTCTTTTTTTTGCTGGTGTTTTTCTGTCCTACGTCAATTGCGTCTTTCTATTGATCTCTTCCTTTCACTCTCAGCTTTCACCTTGCTGAGATGCTCTCTATTCCTGTTAATCTTTCTCCCATTATCTCTGCCCACTGTTGGATTACTTGTGTCCTTGTGAAACCTTTCAGGCTGAATATTTTGTTCCTGACAAAAGAGACATCATCTAAACCCTTTTTCTAGTTGCTGTTTAAATATCAGAAGCAAGAGGCTCAATGGTATAGATAGGAATGGCATAAATAATTAATAGAATGGAATGTTATTTGGCCTGTCTTTACCAAGGTAAACAGTTCATTACAGAAGATACTTGGCAACTCGTTTTTTCTTCTTTAGAAAATAAAAATTAAAGTTAAACATTAAGACTAGCAATTAAAAATCAACTGGATATTTATTATGATAAACTTGTTGGAGTTTATGTTTGATAGTATCTTTTTTTTTAAAGACAAAACAAAATAAAACTGGTTGCATTTATTATTCCTAAAGTTTATGAATAAGGTTGGTTCTGGGTCTCATTCTACAGGGAACCCTGGCAGAGGTTCACAAGGTCAGTTAATGTTAGTCTGTCCCCTGGAGCACTGCTGGGGTGTAATGAGGCATTGGTGAATGTTTACAAGGCACTCTGTCTTAGTTGTAGAGTCACAGTGTAAGAGCTGGAAAGGGTCTCAGAGAGCAATTAGTTTCTTTCTCCTTTTGCAGAGGAGGGAAATGAGGTCCAGAAGGAAGTGATTCAGAGCCATTATAATCATAACTGACATTTACAGAGCCTTTCTGGTTTACAAAGAATTTTAGCTCTATTATTTTTGTAGCACCTGGGGTTACTCCCTCCCTGCCCCTCTTCCACTGCCAGTGGATCCCTTGAACAAACTACTTTAGATACAGGGTTCTCCGTGGATCAAAATCCACTTGAAAAGCAAATTCATAAGCCCCCATCAGCATGTTTCCCTTTGTTAGCCAGCCAGAGGACACAATTATTTCAAAGCAAAGGCATTTAATGAAATAGCATAGTAAGGAAAACAGAAATAGAATATGTTCTTCCACAAACCTCAAGCATATTCTCCATAAATTCACATACCATCAGTGGGAAGAACAGTTATGTCTAGGGAGCAGAGGGACACACATAAGGGAGATACAGGTGGCCTCAGCGCATTTATAAAGAGGCAATTGAAGTCTCAGATGCTACAGGGCCACCTGTGACTTCTGGCTATGGTATTGGGCCTCCTCCCTCTGCATGTAGTATATAGTCTCTCCTAGTATGTAGTCTCTACATATACTACTATATGTAGTATATAGCAAGCTCTTCATTAGATTGTACATTGTCTTTTCTCCTTCTTTTATCCCTAGAACTTAGCACAATGCCTGGTACATAGTAGGCACTTCATAAATGTTCATTCGTTGCTTCATGATGGATTCATGGTCACTACTATTGTTCTCCTGAGTGTATTTCTGTGAAACTTTGCTACTAATTTCTGATTTTAGCTAGATGCCTCAGCAAAGGAGCTGGCTACATATTACGCATAAAAGGAAAGATTGGTTCTACCATCTCTCTTGTAGTTTAGAGCCCAATGGCTTAAGCCCTTTTAAAAACTTAAGCTTTTTTAGTAAAGATGTCAGATTCTTCACACATGCAGATATCATGCTAGCCAAAAATTCTGTCTTTTTTTTCTGTAAGGAAATGAGTTTATTAATTCCCAGACTCTTAGAACTATATATGGCTTTTCTTTTAGGAGAGTCTTAGCTGCCAGGGGACAATTCTTTTAGAACATAAAGCACCTAGCCAGTTAAAAAAAGCCTGAAACCTTTTAGCCTGCATTCTGAGGAGAAACACTCCTACCCAGTGTTTCTGTCCCAAGGCTATATACAATTTAAGATTAGAAGGTCTCCTTTAATGTGTCTCACTTTTGACTGACAACCTACAACTCTTCAAAGTGATCTTTAGGGCCTGCCTTTTGATTAATTGCCAATGAAAGTCTGAATCTCAGATCCCATGGTTTTCCTTAATTTCTTAAAAAATATTTGGTTTTCCATGAAAATTAAAGTAAGGAAGAAGGTAATAAAAATCCTAAGTGGAACCATTCTAAGTCATCCCTTGGATCTCAACCTTTTGTTTTAATTCTTGGCTTCAATCTTATTTGTATCTCAACTAACCCTGTAAGGATATAACTATCATTATTCCCTTTTTACAGGGAAGTTAAGTAACTTGTGGAAGATCACCCGGTTAATAAATGTTGGGTTGCAGCTACTTCCAGAATGCCATATAGTGGGAATGCAGTATGAAGTTTGGTTGAAGGATCCAGAGATATTTTGCCCATGAAAGAGAGGATTAGGTCAACATTATAGTGTCTTCAATTATTTAAATAATTGTCATAAAGAAGAGACATTGGATTTCTTCTGCTTTATGATAGCATTTAATAGATTTCAGTACTATTTCACTGCACTCCTTATGTCATCTCTCCTCCAAGCTTAACATCTCAAGGCTACAAGGTCTATATGTGTATGTATACATACATATGTATATGTATACACACATACACACACACATACAGACATATACACTTTATTTTTGTGATGGCAGAGAAGCAGAAACTAAGGCAAGGGCGGGGTTAGTAAGTGGCAGCCATCAATTGAGGGAGGGCTGAACAAATTATGATATATGCATCTAATAGAATGTTATTGTACCACAAGAAATAATGAAAGGTACAGATTCTGAGAAACATAAAATAAATTGTGTGGACTGAGAATATTCAATAGAATAATTTAAATAATAAAAACAACTTCTTCAAAACATAATTTTGGAAAAACAACACTTATCAATGCAATTACCAAACATGATTTCAAAAGACTGAAGTAAAACATGCTACCCACATCCTGATACAGATGTGATGATCTCAAAATGCAGAATGTACATACATACATATACATATCTACATACATACACATACATATATACAGAGTGAGTGAGTGGCCAATGAAGGTATTTATTTTGCTTCACTATGTATATTTGTTACAATGGTTTTTGTTTTATTTTCAATAGGAGATAAGATAGATTTTTGTTTATTAAAATATTTAAATTAAAATTTAAAAATAAACATTAAACACTTAAAAAAAGGCATGAGTTTGAGTTCTAGCTTTGATGTGTACCCATTGTTTAGTGTTGGTCAAGTCTTTTTTTTCCTTCTCAGCTTATTTTTTCTCATCTATGAAATGGGGGTAAATAATACATATGTTACCTTCCTCACAGGATGTTTTGAGCATCAAATGAGATAAATATAAAAGACTCTGTATCAAGGTAAAAGGCACTGATTAATTAAAATTGCAGTGATTAATGAGAAAAGAAACCTGACCTGAGAATAATTAGAATGAGGAAGAAGAAAATTAGGTAGCTTAGGGTGCGTGGACATGGGGATGGAAAATACCTTTTGTTTCTCAAAAAGATATTTTGTCATGAAAGAGAGCTGTCTAGTACACAAGCAGAGCTCTATTGCATCCTTTTCTACATTTATGGACTAAAATAGCTGAGAGAATGAGCTTCCCTGCTTTTGTAGGTGGGCAGAGGACTTGGTAGTCTATAATAGCTTACCTCCTTATTTTTAAATCCTGTTTTTTTTAGTCACTAGTCATTAAGCAGATGACATTCTAGTGTGTTTTTTTTAAATGATTTTAATTGATATATTTTTTGATATGAACTACATGTCCTTCCTTAACTTTTCTGGAGAGCCATCCCTTAACATAACAAAGCCATAACAAAGAACTTTTGTTAAAGGAAGAAGAGAAAAAAAAAGTCAGTAAAACTGATCAATTTATTAAAAAAAATCTGATGTAATTTTCATAGGTCAATATTTTATGCCTGCAGAAGTGTCTTTTCATATCTTTTCTTTTGGGCCAAGCTTAGCCTTTATGATAAAATATTTAGTTTCAATTTTTTTCTGGTTTTATTGTTCTTTTCATTTTCATTGTTTTTTTGGTACTTACTTCAGTTTGCATCCATTCATATGTCTTTCCATACTTCACTTTATTTATCATGGTTGTCATTGCTTAAAGTATAGTAATATTCCATTATAGTCATTTCCAAATCTACTTTGTTTTCAGTTCTTTGCTACCATAAAAGGTGCTAATATAAATATAGAGTGTCCCAAAAGTCTTCTCACAATTTTAAACTTTAGTGAAGTTAAATTCCTTCCTCAAATTTCACTAAGACTTTGGAACGTGCTTTATTTTGATGCTTCTGGAACTTTTTGATTTGGTCTATGACTTTCTTAGGGTATATGTCTAATGGTGTAATCTCTGAAAGGGTATAAACATTTTAGCCAATTTAATTATATAATTCCAAATTACTTTCTAGAATGGTTGTACCAATCTACCAATTCTACCAATAATGTATTAGTATGCCTATTATTCTATAGCCTCTTCAATGTAAATTAATGCTATATTTTTTCCATCTTTTGTCAACTTGCTATGTGCGAAGTGAAACTGAGAGTTATTTTGATTTGCATTTCTCTCATTATGAGTGATTTGAAGTATTCTTTCATACATTTATTGACAATTTTCAATTCTTTGATTTGAGAACTGTTTATATTCTTTGATTATTTATGGGAAGTAACATGTGATCATATATTTCCATATCTTGGATATCAAACTCATAAGAAATATTTGATACATCCAATGGACTGTTTCCTTCCTTATTTAAAATATATACTACTTTTGCTTGTACAATATTTTTTTCAATTTCATGTAATTCAAACTGTTTTTCTTTTGTAATCATCTCTATCATTTGTTTGGTTAAGAAATTCAACTGCTACCCATAACTGTAAAAGATATTTGATCTCCTCTTTCAGGGTCTTTTATGGTATGATTTAATATTAAGGTCATAGATCCATTTTGAATTTAGTGAGGAATATTTTGGTCAAATCCTTATTTCTGCCAGATTGCTTTTCAGTTTTCCCAGGTTCTTATCAAAAAGGTATCTTTCCTATGTAATTTATGTTTTTAGTATATTGGACATGGAGTTGTTGAGTTAAATTATTTCTTATTCTTTGTCTACTCTGTTCCTTTAATCTGTTTTTAAATAAGTACCAAATGCTTTTGTTGATTGCTGGCTTATACTATAGTTTGGGGTCTTAAAGTGCTATTTCCCCTTTATTCTTACCTTTTTTCATTATTTACATTAATATTATCTTTTGTTTCTCCAAATGAACTTTGTTATTTTATCTGGATGTGTAAAGTATTCCTTTTGCCATTTGCTTGATAAAACATTAAATCTGCAAACTAACTTTGGTAGTGTTGTTATTTTTTACTATATTGGCATGGCTCCTGAATGCTGAATGCTGCTCTTTTATTTGTTCAAGGATAATTTCAAAATTAGATCAATACAGATGTCAAGTATGCTTTGGTAGATTGGCTTCCAAATATTTTACATATTTTGTAGTTATACTGAATGGGACTTATCTTCCTATTACTGAATTTTGATATTACAATATAGGAATGCTATTGATTGTTAGAGGTTCATCTTGTAACCAACAGCTTTCTTAAATCTCTTTACTGATGTTAGTTTTCCTTGAAAATCTCTAAGAATTGCTAAGTAAACCATCATGTCATCAGCAATTAGGAATGGTTTTGTCTCTTCTTTGCTTATTTATATTCTCTTCTTTATGTTCTCTTTTCTTATTGCTGACACTGGCCTTTTTAGCATTATGCCAAATGATAATGGGTAAAAGGGTCGTTCTTATTTTGCTCCTGTCTTTACTCAGATAATTTTAATACCTCCCCATTGTTTATAATACTTGCTTGTGGATTTAGATACTTTTCATCATATGCCTACATTAGGCAGATTTTTTTTTTAACATAAATGGTTTAGGATGTTTTTATTTTTTAATATGACTGTTTTTTTTCTAATGTTGAATTTTATTTACATCCCTGCTATAAATCTAATTTGATCATAATGATTAACTTTTTGTGATAAATTGCTAAAATATTTTTGATAGGAATTTTGTAAAAAAAATTGCATTAATATTCACTAATAAAATTGGTTCATAGTTTTCTTTCATTATCCTTCCCTGATTTAGGCCTCATCATCATATTTGCCTTTTAAATGATTATGGAAGTGGTTTTCTTTCATTTTTTGAGAACTTATTTACTAATTTTATTTAAGAGAAATGATTAAAGAAGTTATAAACCAATGAGAAATTAATCCAGTTCTAAAATCCCCCCTGAATTCCAATTGCCAACAAGACCCTTCCACATGCTTCTTTCTGTTGGTATTTTAAACTCAATGTGTGCAAAACAGATATCATCATTTTCTCCCAAATCTTCTTCGAACTTTCCTATTTCTGTTGAATAAAGAACCATTCTTCCAGTCATCAAGGCTTGTAATGTCAGTCATCTTTAGTTCCTCTTTCTCACTTCCCACATAAAATTGATTACCAAGTATTGTACCTTCTACTGCCATACCTCTTGCATCCATCCTCTTTTCTTTTCTCCATGTCACCAACTTAGTTTGAGCCTTTATCACTTGGACTTTGAACTGATTGTCTTGTCTCTACTTCCCTTCTCTATTTGACCCTTCACATTACTGCCGAATCTTTTCTAAAACACAGATATGACCAAAAATTTTCCTACTCAAAAACATCTTTAGTGGCTCCATATTACCACTAGGCTAGGAGAAAAATACAAACTTCTCAAGATTAGTATTTAAAACCATCAGCAATCCAATCTGATTTTCTGGAATTCCTTCATCTTATTTTCCTTTAGTCCTCTTTATTCTAGCTGAAGCAGATCACCATTGATCAGACAGTTATCCTTTGTAGGAGGACCATTATTTTATTTATTCATGAGGCAATTAGGGTCACTTGGTAAGAGTTAAATGTCTGAGGCTGAATTTGAACTCAGGTCCCCTGACTTCAAGACAGGTAGTTGCTCTACTGCACCAGCTAGCTGCTCCTGTGGTTTTAAATAAAACTTCCTTGGTTCTCTCTCTTTCTCTTTCTGTTTCTGGTTGTCTCTTTCTCTGACTATATCTCTCTCTGTCTATTTCTCTGTCTGTCTCTGTCTTTCTCTTCTCTCCCTCTCTCTCTCTCCTCCCCTCCCCCTTACAGTTACCCAGGAGACTTGAAGAGAGTGGAAATAGACTTCAATCTGGAAAGTGGGACTTGCCTTAGGAATTGGATTTGGGAAGCATTTCAAATGCTACATTTTATGATAAAAGTGGTTAATGCTTTGATTTTTATCAGGTGTTTTCACTAATACAATGAATTGTTTAACCATGACTGTGAAGTTTGAGTGACTGAAACAACATTCTTAATCTAGATGGAGCAGGAGTAGCTGCTGGGTAGGGGCTGAACTAATGAGTGACAATCATCATTAAATATATACCTAGATAAAAAGCCCAGGAAATAATGATGCAGAGTTGTGTTTGGTGATTGACAGACACCTGCCCCAAGTCCTATAGCAAATCAGAAAACCAGTTCCTTTATATACACACATGTGTGTTTGTATGCATGTATATATAGATATATATACACAAATACATGCATACATATATAAAATCAATTCCCACTTTAAGACTGCTTTTCTAAACAGAATAAACACTTGCATTAAACGTAACACTTTGTGACCCTCTTATGCTTACTTCTTAAGAGCTGATAGCTTCCTGTAAGTAGGTCATAACCATTTGTAACCTTGTAGCTGATCTAGTTCCCCTCTCTTCATGTTGCTCTCCTTCCCCAACCCTTTGTAACTTTTACAAGAAGTCTTATAAAATGAGAGAGCTTCTTTGAAGTAATTTTCAGATTATGATTAATCTTTTTAATTATAATATGCAAATATTATTAGTAACCCTAATAAAAAAGCTAACGTTTTCTGTCCTGGGCAATCTGTCCACCAGAGATAATATTGACCTTCTATGGTCACTTAATGTGTTGTTATCATCAGGCTAATTATGGGATCTTTGCTGGGTTTACTGCTTTCCTACTACTACCACCCACCCCACACCTATTACCCACCTGATAATAGTTATATTCCTCTAAGGTCAGGGTGTTGGATAAATGGCCAGTTAATGCACCCAAGGCCAGATTATGAAACAAAAATTTTTGTTAATAAGAGATGGAAGAAACAGAGCTTTTCCCTTTATATAAGCATGAGCAATTCAGTCTCAAATTACTCTCTCTTGCAAAACATTCTGCCCAAGAATATCACTGCCTGCCATAACTAATCACTAACTGACGAAGATCATTGGAGGTAGTTGGTCACATTTTACTGCCCTTCTCTATCTGGTCGATTCTGTTATATTTCAATTCATTATATAAGAATATTTCTTAGTGTATGTTTGTTCATTCACTCAGCCAATAAGTATTCCTTAAATGCCTTCCAAGTGCCATGTTCTGTGTATTAATAATAACAACTACTATTAGTTTATATAGCTCTATTTAGATAAGGCTTCAAGGTCTGTCAAGAGCTTTACATATATGACTTCCCTTGGTCCTCACAAAAACCCTGGGAGGCAGACATATTATCCTCATTTTACATTAGAAAAAATTGAGACACATAATGGTAAAAATGTTTTGCCCAGGGTCACACAATCATTAGGTCAGAATTGAATTTTGAACTCAGCTCTTCTTTACTCCAAGCCTAACACCCCATTCCCCAAGATACTTAGCTGCTTCAGTCCCTACCCAGAAGGATCTTAAGATTCTATTGGAATGGAAAGAACAAGAATATATAGAAAAATACAAAATGTGTATGAAGTTAATACAAAGTTATTTGATGGGTTGGGAAGGCACTAGCAACTAGAGCATTGAAGATAAGGGTTGTGTAGAAAGCATAGAGCCTTTAAAGAAATAGGGATTCTAAGAAGTGTGAGAGAGGAAGGAATGAATGGGTCACACCCTGTGCAGGAGATAGAATATTGTGAATTGGGAAAAATACAACAAATAAGTCAGTTTGGCTGCAATTATCAAGTGTATGAAAAGAAATAATGTAAAACACATTAGGGAAGGCAGGCTGGAGCCAGATTTTGATAGGTTTTAAATGCTAAAGTATATTTTATGCTGGTGGTAATAAAGGAACTTAAAAGTTTTTAGACCAGGAGAGGGACATAGTTATCAGATGTAATTGAAGAATATCAATTTGACAACTGTGGTGAAGAAAGATGGGACCAGGGAAAAATTGAATGCTGAGAGACTTCAATTAAAGGCTATTGTAATATTAAAGGCAGGAGATGATTATGATTTGAACCAGGGAGGTTATTGTGTGAGTGAAGTAGAATCCATAAGCCTTGGCAAGTGATTTGTTAGGGAAGGGAACACTGGGTTAAGGATGACTCTGAAGCAGAAAGTTTTTCTTTCATTATTTAATGTTGTAATAGCAACATTTACCCCATAATGCACTTAAAGAACATTTACTACTAAATGTTGGGAAAAGAGTAGGAGTCTTTATTACTTCTCTAAGCTCTAAGAGTATCCCTTTGAACCTAGGGCAGTCAGATATTAGAAAAGGAAATGACTTCCTGAATTGCTTCTAGAGAGTATCTCAGGATCATTTAGACTAGTCATATCAGTTTCATATTTCATGTCTTTTCCCTTCTTTCCATTCACATAGACATCCTTACTAGTTCAGGATATCACTACCTCTCACTTGGATTACTGAAATGGCTCCCAATTGATTTCTTTCCTAATTTCTTTAATTTTTTCCTTCTAATCCTGCCTTTACACAGTATCCAAAATAATAAATCAAGAGTATAGTTTTGGCCATATTGCTCTCCTCCTCAAAAACCTTCAACATTTCCCTAATGCTTCTAGGATAAAATACAAACATATTACTGGAATTTAAAGTCCTCTACAATCTGATTCTTCTAGACTTATTTTGTTTTCTTCCCTGCTTTATGTACTCTGTATTTCAGCCAAACTGGGATAGTAGCATGTTCCCTGAACATGATCTGCTATTTCCTGTCATTCCCATGCATTTATGTCCTGTAATACAATTCCTTCAACTCTTTGCCTTTCAGAATCTTCTCTTTCCAAAGTCCAGCTCAGGTACCAATATCATGAGTTCCATCTGGGAACCCTTCTCTAATCTCCCCAGCTCAAAGAATTCTTTCCTTTCTCAAATTTTCTTAGAGTACTTGGTCTGCATCTCTCCTTCGATACTTATCCATATATATGTGGTATATCTCCTTCTTTACCCCCTCCCTTCCCTTCATGATAATAAGCTCCTTGAAGCCATAAAAAGCTGGTTAAAAAAAAGTGTCATAAAAAACTCAAATCTTTGCATACTCAGGAACTGCTCCATAAACATGCATATAATAGCAGTCAATGTCTGTTAAATTGAATATGACTTTGAAAATAAACACCTCTTCCCTTTCTCCTCCATGGTGTAACTACCAAGATCAAGGTCTCAAGGTAAGTCCTGCTCTTTCTTTGAACAAACTTTTTCCAAGCACCAAACTGACCTTTGGATCTTCGTGACAGCTTTATGAGGTAGATCCAATAGTAGGTGTGATTATTTTAGTAGGTGATATTATTTTACTGAGAGAAGCTGGAAAGCCAGAAAGATTATGTTATTTGTCTATGGTTATGGGATGTGGCACAATGGTTAGAGTCTTGGTCAGTTATAGAGACATGAGTTTGAATCTTGCCTCAGATGACCCTGGACATAGCAATCTCTCTGTTTCTGTTTCCTCCTTTGTAAAGTGGAGATAATAATTTCCCTTACCTCCCAGGATTGTTATGGGGATACAATGAGATAATATTTATAAATATTTGCTATTGTTAAAATTATTTATATCGCCAGCATCAGAGACAGAAGTCAAGGTCAGATCCAAACTCCAAGGTTAGTGCCTTTTCCAATTACATATACTGTGCCTGGCACATAGTAGGCACTTAATGTTTATTAAACAAAATGATCAAATACCAAGATGTCCCACAGAGATTTTGCTAGAACCTCAGGGGGTCTGGATGGAAATGGGCAGGGTTCCATTTCCTTCTTTGTTCACCCTGTATTAGAATAAGAAATAGTATTGAAACAGATCCTGTTCCCCAATCTTCTGGGGGATGTTGGACTGACAAATTACTTCCCCTTCTAGAATGTCAGTTTCCCCATTTGTAAAATGAGAGAGTTTTACTAGATGGCTTGTAAGGTCCCTTTCATCTTTTATGTTCTATTTCAGAATGTTTTTGGGAGGAAAGCAGTTTGAAATCTTAACAGACTAAAGGAATGTGAGTCATTATATCTTCTAAATCTATGATTCAGGGCTCACTAAAAAGTCAGCTCTAGCCTGGCAGACTTGGTTAATACCACTGTGAGTGGCTGTTGGTTTCTGTTGTGACTCACTGTGGATGAGTGGGCAAAGGGGCTATTTGCAAGGCACATTAGGTTTGTATAGAGGAAAGATTGCTGGAACTGGTATTAAAGAGACCTGCCTTGGAATTTCAGCTCTGCACTTCCCAGTGGGCTGTGATTGTGTGGGCACGTCCTTTTACTTGTTGGTGTCTCATTTTCCTCATGGGTAACTTATATTCCTTATCTTAATCAGTTATTGTGAACTGAGTGCTTTGTAAATCTCAAAGAAACATAGAAATGGAAGCTATTTATTCTAGCATTCTACAATCTTAAATAATGTAAAGGGGGGAGGGAAAAATCAGTTTATCAGGAAGTGCTATAATGGCATCTCCTGAACAACTGATTTCCTTCTCCCCCTTTTTACATTAGTCATTTAGATTGTAGAATGATATAATTGGGTGAGAATTTATGGATCATCTCATTCAGTTCCTCTGATTCCACTTCGAATTTGGGAAAATTGAGACCCAGAGAAGCAACAACTTCAATTACAAGTCAGGGAGTTGTGAAGCTGAAGTTGGAGCCCAGGCCCTTCCTAACCTAGTTCACAGATTTATTGTATCTAGAATATTTTTATTTCCACCAGATTAAATTGACAAAGTGATTGCTTGCAGGTAAACAGTGGTCCACACCCTCTGGATGCTTTCCCTGTACCACAAATTCCAGAGTCATAAAGTCATACCACTGTATTGCTAGGAACTGAGATCCCATTCTAAGTGATGGTGATAGGATTATAGATTTCAACTGGAAGAAATTTTCTTAGAGATCATACAGTTCAGGATCATTTTTATACATAAGGCCCAGAGGACTTAAGTAACTTTCTCAAGCTCATTTGGCTAAGGTAGGATTCAAATCAAAGGCCTTTGACTTCAAATCCAGTCTTCCTCTTACTATTGCCTTTGCCTACTGATGAGGAAACGGACCCAGAGAGGGTCTTGCTTTGCTCAGGGTCACACAGCTGGTTGATGAGAATTCATCAGAATTTTTGAACATCCACAGATTCTACCAGTGGGATTTTCCCGGGGCCAGATGGTACATTCCAAATATTTTCACTGGAACAGAAATGAAACCACAGAACCTTGCAAAGCTGAATTTGTCTCAGCTAAACAAAATTATTGTTCCTTTAAATAAACATGCAGGAAGCTCTCTGCCCCACGTTTCCCCAAATGAGGCAGTTTCCTTTGGACAATGATCTGTTCCCGCTGGTTACCACGCACTGCTTCGCTGAACCCACATAGTTAATATCACAACTACTGATCTAGAAATTATTTATAGAACCCAACTCCACAGAAACCATTGTGTCTGCCGTTGCCATGGAAACGGGGATTCTAAAAGCAAAAGGGCTTCTAAGGGAAGCTGGGGAGGGAAGGGAAAGAAAGTAGGGGGGAGTATTGGCGACACAGTGGGTTAATGCAGTTGATTTTCACTTCAGGAGATCTGAACTCAAACATGGCTGTCAAAGGTCACCTGGGGAAATGAATTGAGGACTTTCAATTCAGGCTTTGGTGGACATTGGCTTCCATCCCTGAACAGTGTCACCCCTTGATGTATTTCAACACCACTTACTCATGGGGAAGATTTCTATAGCCTCTTGTCCAGAGCACCAGGGATGCAAAGCCTATTCTTGGCCAGGGAAGCTAAATGATTGAGGGCTGCCGGCAGAACTTTGCTGTAGCTCTGAAGGAAAAAGAAGCCACCAGTTAATTAATCCAGAAATGTTTATTTAGCATTTGCAATGTGTGGTGAATTCTGAGAGGTGAATCATTTCCCCTCATTGGGCCTCAGTTTCTTTCCTGTAAGATGAGGGGGTTGAATCAGATGATCTCTAAACTCCCTTTCCAGCTTCTAAGAAGTCCTTCCCAAGGATTCTCTCTAGCTTTAAAATAGCTAATTGTATGGCATTATAACTAGCAAAGCAAAGGAGCTGAAAAATCATGTCAAGTTCAAAGAACTGAGGTGGTAGTCTGAGGATAATAGTCATGTGAAGAGATGAAGATATATTTTCTATGGCTCTGGGCCTAGAAGCAGGACCAGTCTGAGCTCCATAGAGGATGATCATTGCTTCATTTTTTCACTTTATCTAGGCCTCCTTATCTGGTCATGAATTACTCATGGCCTTCTACCTATTTCCTTGTTTAGAAACCAAGTCCTAGTTCATGACCACTCTTGTCTCACAAGTTGAAAAAAAAAAGATGCAGACACATTGACAGTTACCAAATGGTCCCTGATTATCCTCTTTCCTTTTTCAAGTTCTGGAACCATAATCAAATCACTTCTGTTGTTGGGCCCTGAAAAAATGTATTGATCTAAGTCCTTGTAGTTCTGCTAGTTTTTAAAAATTTTTTTCTAATTACATTTAAAGGTAATTTTCAATGTTCATTTCTGTAAGACTTTGAGTTTTGAATTTTTCTTCCCCTTTCCTTCCTTCCCTCCTCCTCAATACCACAAGCAATCTGATATAGGCTATACATGTATAATCATGTTAAGCATTTTCCCACATTAATCATGTTGTGCAAGAAAAGTCAGAGCAAAAGGGGAAAACCACAAGAAAGAAAAAAAACAAAAATCAATTTTAAAAAGTGAAAACTTATGCTTCAATCTGCATTTAGACTCCATAGTTCTTTCTCTGGATGTGGATAGCATTTCCCATCATGAGTCTTCTGGAATTGTCTTAGATCACCACATTGCTGAAAAGATCTAAGTGTATTATAGTTGATCTTCACACAGTGATGCAGTGTTGCTGTTATTGTGTACAATGTTCTGCTTAATTCACTCCATAAAAGTTCAGGTTTTTCTGAAATTCATCCATTCATCATTTCTTATCTTTTCTTTTTTCTTTTCTTTTTTTTTTTCTGAGGGAATTGGGATTAAATGACTTGCCCAGGGTCACACAGCTAGGGAATGTTAAGTATCTGAGTCCAAATTTGAACTCAGATCCTCCTGACTTCAGGGCTGGTGCTCTATCCACTGTGCCATCTAGCTTCCCCCTCACTCATCATTTCTAATAGAACAATTAGCTCCACTTTCCAAACCAATATATTGTCTCTCACCACCACTCCCCTATATGTGCTGTTACTATGTACAATGTTCTCCTCGTTCTCCTTAACTTTACTCCTTATCAATTGATATAAGTCTTCCCAGGTTTTTCTGAAATCCACCTGCTTATCATTTCTAATAGAATAAATAGCTCCACTTTCCAAAATATTGTCTCTCACTACCACTCCCCTATATGTGCTACCTTCTTGCTACTAGTATGTAGGCTCCTTGAGGGCAGAGAGTGTCTTCCTTTTTTGATTTGGACTAAGTACTAAGTACTAAGAACAGTACAGAGTAAATTATCACACTGTTTAGTGCTTTTTCATTCATTCAACATTAAGAGCTGCTCAGCAATTGATCACAGATAAGAATTAGATTGGTGAGTTCAAGTGCTAAAAGTAACTCTCAAGCAGGATGGTACTTTCTCTTACAACTGGATACGCTTGGGAATTGCCTGGACTATAGCACTAAAAATAAGTAACTTACCTGGTGGTCACACATCCAGTATATGTCAGATCTGAGCAGGATTTGAATTCAGGTCCTTCTAAGCTCCAAGGCCAACTGTCCATTGACTGCGCCATGCTACTTCCATTGGAAGAGATAGTCAACAAATATCAGGTTTCTTTTATGTCTGAATAATCATGTATTAGGACTGGATAGAAGGAGTTCTTGTGAAGTAAGTGGAGCAAATTACCTCCTCTGCTATTAACATTTGTGTTACCTTGATGTAATCACTTTCATTCTCTGAGTTTGTTCAGTTTACTTAACTAAAAAATGAGAAGCTTATACTAATTGAGCTCTAAATTCTCTTCTGATTCTAATCCCTGTAAATTTAATCCTCAACCCCACTGCTTCCCTTTCTCCAAATCTAAGATTCTAAGAATATAATGTGATTTCAAAAATTCCAATTGAATGCTACAAATGCTAAGCGCACCCAAATATCATTGCAGAGAGAGTTATATGTTATATAAGGAAAGCAGATGTTTTCTAGGGAATGAAAGCCAAGCTGGGAGAAACACGATATTAGGGAAAAGTGGGCTCTTCTCAGCTTTGGAAACACTCAGCAAAATTCATTGTTATTGAAAGTTTCAAACTCAAGAGATTAGGTCATTCATCAATCTGATTCTTTCACTTTTTATGGTATCGTGAAAAGAATACTGACAGGCATGGTGGTTAGAAAATTGACCTCTAGGCCAAGAGGACAGTGTTTGAGTGACATCTCTGACACTCTGCCTAAGATACCCTTGTTGTAAGACCCAACTCATCAGTTCACTAGGCAACTAAGATGACAAGTTACAGAGAAGGTTTTGACCTGCCTTGACCAAATTAGTTTTCTTATTCAGAAATTTTCTTTACCCATTAATGAAATCACTGATGCGGTCCTTATTCCTAGTGAAAGTAGCATTGGAAATGGAATGGCAACTCCTTCACTTACTTTTTTTTTTTACCTTGTACAAATTTATTACCTCTCCAATCTGGGCCTTAGTAATGAGGGGGTGGAACTTTAAAGATCTATTAAGATCATCTGAGTCCAAGTCTTTTTGTTCTAAGTTGTATAAGCTTATTATGAGCAGAACTAGTTCTCACATATCTATGGTATTGGACAGGATCCAAAACTGAACAGAAAGGATAGGAAAACAGGCTAGATTGCCTTTGGGAAAATGAAATCTATTTTTTCTGATGACTCCAAACTTCACCCTGAAACAAAGGTCCAACTCTTTTCCTGTTAACATACTTGAGTGATGGTATGTAACATGGAATCATGGACTACTAACTCAATTTACGGAATTCATCTATTAAATTCGGAAGGTGAAGTTAAGGATCATCAAGAGGGCAGTGAAATGCCATATGGTAGGCAAAGGAAGACTTTAAGAAAGAGAAGCAGTAGAAAAAAATGCTATTCAAAAAAAGAAGCTTGAGAAAGGACATGGGCTGTTCATAGGCAAGAAAAAAGAATTAGCTGATAGATAGCCTGGGTGACCTACTGGTATCATTCCAGGAGTCAGGATGGTATGGATGAGAAAACTA
>JAJPUD010000479.1:0-21370 GCA_023553655.1 Myrmecobius fasciatus
AAAAAAAAGTTGTTTTGCAAAGGTCAATGTTGAAAGGTCACTCATATGTTTTGTAAATAAAAAAGCTTTATAAAAAAAATATGTGAAACAATGCCACTCTTCTCATTAAACTATTTTTTTGTTTTAGAAAAAATTCATTTCATAAAAATATGTTGCTTTTGTTAACAAGTTACATTATTTTGCTAACAAGTAATATTTTAAATGAATTAATAAATATTTTTAAAATTTATGTTTTGTTTCCTAACATGGTAAATATCAGTGGATATAATCCATACAAACAAAAACTCTTTGGAGGCCTTGATAATTTTTAAAAGTTTGAGATCTGCTGCTTAAGATTTATGTGTTATTTTTCTCTGATGCTACCATTATGTAATTTGTTTTGCTTAAAATTTCTTCACTGAATTCAAGGGACAACTTTCACAGCCAGTTGTAATGGCTATCACGGTCTTTTAGTTACCTCAATTCAAAAAAATTAAGCAATGAAGAGGCAGATCCTAGTATGGCCACTATTGCTACATTCCTAAAATTTAAAGCACTTTAAAAAATGCTAGACAAAGCTTTCATTTTCCAGAGAACTGGAACCCTGGATTACCTAAATTTTTAATGGTAGTTGACCCTGTAACTTTATCCATTAACAGAGTGGCAATATTATTAATCTGAATAAATTATCACTTTATCAATCTATAAAATGTTAACTAAAAATAGCACAAAAATTTAACTTAGATTTTTAAAAATCGTATACTTCATAGATCTGTGATTTACTTTCTCATTTGGAAAAAAGTTGGTGATAAACAACATCTATATCCTGATCACTTACTTGATTCTAATAGGTGATTAGGTACTTCCTTTTTTTTCTTTGGCTCTTCTACTAGGCTGGCCAGAAGAACAGGAGATATGCTTGAATATGATCTTTTATCTTTGTTCGGTTTTCTCTCTGTTGAATTTACCACCTCCATTTTATTATGAAAAATGCAGTCTCAAATATTTTGGTCAATTGTTCACCTGAAAAAAGCACATGGGAAGCATATATAAAAAAGAAAAACTGCAGGCATTTTAACTCCTGGTTATTAGCTAAAGAATTGTATCTGATTTTGTGATTCTAAATTTAAGAAGGATATTGATAAATTAGAGTATTCAGAAGATGATTTGAGGATGGCAAAAAGGCTTTAAGTTCATGTTATATGTGTATCAGGTGAAGGAACTGGGAGTATTTAGCTTGGAAAAGAACATTTAGGAGTGACCAAATAGCTATTTTTAAGTATTTTGAGTGGTTGCTACTTAGAAGAGGAATTAAACTGTCCTGTTTGGCTGCAAAGGGCAGAACCAGGAACAATGATTGGAATTTGCAGAAGGGCAAACTTTATGATATTTGTGTGTGGAAAAGCTCCCAACAATGAGAGTTTCCTGGCAGTAAAATAAATGGTGAGTATCCAGTCTTTGGAAGTTTTCAAGCAGAAGTTAAATAATCAGTTGCCAAGTATGCTATTTCTTTTTGGAATTAGATAGCTGTTGAGGATTCTTTAAATGTGTTCATTCTTTTCCTTGAAATAGCCCAACTTTAGACAATTACACATATCTGTCAAATGATTTCTTTTCTTTCTATGAAATCTGAATAAGTTTGTCTTATATCCTCCATTGTTTTTTGCCCTTTCTGTTTATTCTCTTTCTCTGAAACACTAACTCTGTTATACAAGAAAAAGGGATCATAGCCAAAATATGGTAAGTCTTAATTAGCAACTCTGCAAGAATCTGTTTGTGACCATAATTATTCATTCTGGATTTGAAATTATCTCAAATCCTTGAGATGGAAGATGGAAGGAATATTCTGGAATAGGTTTTCTGGAATAGAGTGTTAAAAGTAAGGCTTCAGAATACTGTGGTACAATCCATGTTTCTGTCTCCTTTTCAATCAAATTTCTAAGATAGCAATAAGGGATGATATGGCTTACAATGATGAAAAATTCAAGAAAAGAAATACCCTTGTCTTGTGACACTATGTCAACTCATGAGGATTCAAAAACTAATTAGTTACCACTTGGAAGACTCTATAGGAATTTTAATTTATTTAATTTTCTTTTTTCTTTCCTGCTTTTAACATTTAGAATAGTTTATTTTTATGGGAAACTAAGTGAAAGTCAGTAGAAATGGAAAAAAATAAATTAAATTCAAATATGCTTCTGGAATAAGCAAATGTGCTTCTGGAATAAGCAAATGTCCTTCCTTAATAGGGAGAACTTAAACTAGAGGTATTAAAGGAAAATTTAGATTGACTATGTATTTCATTTACTTTTATTTTCCTAGACTTTTATGAAAATTCCAAAATTGATATCAAGAGAAGAGTCATCAAGGTCCTTGCCAATAGGCAAAACTATACCTCTATCAGCTCAGAGAGATAAAGATATCTATTTTTTTAAAGATGTCTGGAAAATATTTCACAGCTCTCTTATTTCATTGTATTACCTCTTTACCATTAACAAGTTCTTTCAAATATCTAAATTAAATCTGGAAAGACATTCACTTGGCCTTAAGGCCCTTAGATCTCATAAACTATCTCTCACACATCATTAAAATATAAGTTCCATGAGAGCAGGATTTTTTTTTATTTGTATATGTATCCCCAAAGCTCAGCACAATGCCTGGAACATATTAAGTACTTGTTGTTTGTTCTTCATTTTCTAAAATGACCAATAACTCAGTGTCATAATTTGTAAGTAAATTGGATTTAAGTGAGGAAGAATTACATAAAGTCATTAACCTTTCTTTCCCAAAGTCATAGAAGTTCAGTGTCAGAATAAAACTTAATATGAGTGGCAATGGCCCAGCATGCAGTGGATGATCTTGGTTCTGAGGCTTGACCAAATTGTAAGCACTCCACAGTACCTGTTTCAGCCATCTTCATGGCCATTGGAAAAAATTGTTCTCATCCACCCATTCTGCCAGGGATAGTCTACACATGTTTAGGGAAGACATCCTCCTAACCACCAACGGGTTTGAGAACTGTTGGTTACCTCAATCTAGTTAGCCTGTCTGACAAGACAATTTTACCATGGTGTGGCCACTGCATATGCTACAGCTTTTTGGATACACAGGTGAGAGTAGGGTGAAGGTAGGCACCAATGAGGAATGAGCAGCCCTGAAAAGGGCTCAGCGAGCCCTCATACCAGAGGTACTAGTCCTCCCTGAAAACTCCATATACCCCATACTTAATAAATAAGTATTTAATATATGCTTGTTTCTTTCTTTCCTTGCTTTCAGTTAATCGATAGACCTTTTCATGACAAAATTATCTAAGTACATTCATTGATACTTTCTAGGTGCTTCTTGTGCTAATGCTATGGGAAAAAAACAGATAAAAATACCGTCTCTACTCTCAGATTCCCTAGGCAAGTTAGTAAAATAATACCACACATGAAGTGATAATTTTAAACACTAAACTATATGGATAAACATAAAATGAAGGGTATGTAACATCAATCCTCATAGCCTCTACTCTTCTAACATAATCTGTCATTCAGAGAGCTAATTTTCCCCCGACTGTAACAATGATCAACTTTTTGCAGGTCACAATCCATCTTTATCTCTAGCCCTGATTTTAAATCCAATATTCATTTTGGTTTCTAATTATGCCCAATTGCTCCCTCAATCACCTTCTCAAAATTATCTTCCACTCCTGACTTTTCGATCTCTATTAAAGATAAAATCACTCTAATTATCTAGATCTGAAAACTCATTTTTATTCTGTTCTTTTTAGCTCCATATCCAGTCAACATCAAGTCTTAGGAATTCTCCCTCTGACATCTTATTTCCTTTTGTCTCTTCCTATCCAGTCCTACAAGTATTGATCTAGTTGAGGTCTTTATCACTTCAACTGGATTATTTCAATGGCAATCTAATTGCTCTTCCTGTCTTCAATTTTTCTTTCAAATTGATTGTATTGCAGTTTCTTGATAAAACTTTCCTATAAAAATCATCATTTCACTCCATTGCTCAAAACCTTTCACTCTCTGCAGAATAAAGTCCATGTCCTGACATTCAAGGTAGCATGGGTCCAAACTACCTTTCTAGACTTATCTCACTTTATTCTCAAACATTCTTCACTCTATCCTGATCAACACACTGTTCCCTAAAATATACTGGAAGTTCTCATCTCTCTCCATAAACCAATACCACTAATTTTTCTATTCCTTGGAGAGAATACCACCATTCTTGTAGTTACTTAGGTTTCTAATGTCAGTCATCCTTAAATGTTCATTATGAATTATTCCATCCCTCTATCCAATTGGTAGCTGTCATAAATTTGACCTCCTCAACTTCTCTCACATTATGCTCTTCACCACATCACCATTTTGTCTAGCTCATCACTTCTTGTTTGAACAGTTATAATAGTCTCCTAATTGGTTTCCCCGAAACCAGTTTCACTTCTCTTCAATCCATCCTCCACTTGACAGAAAACTCATGCTCCTAAAGAGCAGATCTGTCAGTCTTCTGCTCAAGGAGTTCCAGTGGCTCCCTAATAATGTCTTTAGATTAAAATATAAATTCTTCTGCTTTCCATTACAATCTGGTTCCAGATTATCTTTTCACATTAAAAATATCACTCACTGTATTGAGGTTTTCTCTTCTCTACAGTGAAAACTGACCTACTTTCTGTCCTCATACATGGCATTTAGTCTCCAGTTTCTATGATTTGCAAATGTTTTTTCCACAGTAAGTAATACTCTCCCTCCTCACTTCTGCCTCTTAGAACCCCATACTCCCTTCAAAGTTTAATAAAAGTACCACCATCTTCAAGAGGCCTTTTTAATTTGAAAATCTCATCTCAAGAAGTACACCCATGTTCTCAAACAGTTTTTATTGTTGCTCATTCCTGTCATTGTTTTTTTAAACTATATGTATATGTATATAAAACCTATTTATTTATGAACATCTTGTATTACTGTCCTTAAGAGCAAGAATTATTATTTATTAAATTTATATTCCCAGTACCTGGCACAAAGTAAGCTTGTTTTTCCTTTGAGATATAAACACCATTAATGATTTGAGATTTAATCAGGTACTGCCCTTTATTGGTATTTCTGTATTTAACAGACCATCAACAAGCATTTATTAAGCATCTACTATGTGCCAGGCACTGTACATACAGATCTTATAGCCTCATTTAGATTGTAAAAAATAGAAAATGTATAATATATGTTTTTATAACTCTACCATCTATACCCACCCTAGTATCTATTATAGTGATGAATATTGAAGTACTTAATAAATCTTCTTAAACTGTCTTCTTTAATTTCATCTTCTTAAAATAAGGTTTCCTCCAATCATCAAAGGTCCCTTCAGTCTTCCTTCATATACCCAAAAATATGAGATATAAAAGGAAAAAGCATCCTGCTAGTTTACAGTGAAAATAATGAAGGAATTGTCATTAAGAATACCTATGTTTAAATCCCAGCACTGCCATATACTACCCCATGTGATCTTGGACAAATTCTTGATTTCTTTGGAGCCTATTAAATAAAAAAGTTGAATAAGATGTCCTCTTGGGCTCCCTCAATTATTTATGATACTAATACTCATCTTTACAGGTAAAGACACAAAGGTTGGCAAGAGATCTTTCTACATCTTAACTGCCCCCTTCCACCTCACAACAAGCCCTCACTCTAACTCAAATCTCCTTTCCAAACACCTTCACTCTCAAGAACCCAGAAGCAGCAGAAGCAAAAACAATGGAAAACATTCCATCCCCTCTTCCCCATTCCTTCTCATCAATTTGTCTCAGATACTTTCTTAGGGGGACTTTGGGTAATTACAATCTCTCTGATTCTGTTTCTCACAGGTAAAATGGGAACAATAATAGCATTCCCCTTATAGAGTTGTGAGGATCAAATGAGATATGTGTGAATACCATGTAAATCTTAACACAATATATAAGTACTAGTTATTATAATTATTAAGAAGCCATAATATTGTTTAGAGATTAGATAGGTGGAGGACTTGGATTCAAGTCTTCTCTTTGACATATTTGTGGGTCACTGAGCATGCCCTTTAACCTCCTGGTCATCTCCTTAACACCATAAATTTGCAAAGAAGCAAAACAGACCTGAGAGAGGAAATGAAGATTTAAGTTACATAGCAGAAAAAAAATTAAGAACTAGGATTAGAAAGCAGGCCCTCTGATCCGGGGATACCACATTCGGCCCCGGATAGCCTCTTGCATCCTCTTTCCTTCCTATTCCCCCCAGGATTTCTTTCCACTTTATCTCGTTCCGAGACAACCCACCTCAATTCCTAAGAGGGGGGCTTGTCCCGGGGCCCGCAGGGCCGTGCCCCCTCGCCCCGCGCCGCCCCGGGCGGAGAGCCTAGAGCGGCCCGGCCAGCGGGACTCTCCAGCCGGGGCCACTCCAGGGCTGCTGCTATGACAACTGGACGCTCTTCCGTGTACAGACGGGCAATAGGACCGAACCAAACGACTCCCAAACGTGGGGGATAGAGAAGGGGAGTTGTAAGAAAATAGGTGGTGGTGAGGACAGTTTAAGAGAAGTGGATGTTTTATGATAAGTCGTATTTTTGTGTTAGTTTCAGAGGACGGACCAAGGCTAGATGGAGGGGAACTTCCTGTTAAGTTAGAGAATAAGTTGGACCCTGCCATTATCCATCTACTAAAAGAGAAGGGGTCCAGCCGAAAGTTAAGAGGGAAGAGAACGTCTAGTACTGGAAGTCTCGGATTTTCTGGGGGAAAAAATGGGGCCGGCTTGTTTCTTTCTTCCGTAGAATAAAACAAAACAAAACAAACAAACAAAACGAAACAAAACCTTGATATACCTAGAAGAATCCCTTTACAAATACAAAACAAGAGATGGTCAAACGAAAACAGCCAAAATTCACGTTAGTTTTTTAACCAACCAAGCCATAGTGCACACCTGAGGGATACTGGAGTTTTTCAAGAGTGAATGTGCGATTTGTCAAGTATTGTGATATGGTTAACATGTATTGGACTTCCTGCCATCTAAGGGAGGGGGTGGGTAAGGGGGGAAATTTGTAACAGAAAGGTTTGCAAGGGTCAATGTTGAAAAATTACCCATGCATATGTTTAAAAAAAAAAGCTTAAAAAAAAGTGAATGTGTCTTCTGAGAATTTCCAAGGTTTCAAGAAAAATTTGTAAGCCTATAGAATATCATCATTGTGCTGTAAAAAAAAATGGATCATGGGAAAATCTACATGAAATGATACCAAATGAATCATGCAGAGCCAAGAAAACAATATACACAGTGACCAATGACTACTACAATAGAACCAGAAAAAACAACCACACATAAGAAACGTGAATGTTTCAAAATTAGTAAGACAAAGCATGATTCAAAAGCAAAAACATGAGAATGGACTGAGAATGCTCAATCCATCCCTTTGCAGAAGCTGGAGATCTACAACTATTACATATTATACACATTTTCAGACTTTTTTCTGATGCATTGCATATATCAGCATAGTTGATGTATCGCTGGATCAATCACTCAGATTTTTTACTTTTTTTTGTTCTTAACACTAGGTTACATGGGATGACTCAGGAAGCGGCAAAGAGGAAGGATATTGGGCGTGGCATTGATTAACAAAAGTTATCATAAAAACTTATTCTTAAAAATTGTATGTTTGAGGATGATTTCAGAGAGGCCTGGAGAGACTTACATGAACTGATGCTGAGTGAAATGAGCAGAACCAGGAGATCATTATACACGGCAACAACAATACTATATGATGATCAATTCTGATGGACATGGCTCTCTTCAACAATGAAATGTTTTAAACCACCTCCAATTGTTCACTGAAGAAAGCCATATACACCCAGAGAGAGGGATGTGAAATGTGGACCAGAACATAACATTCTCATATTCCTTGATTGATGTTTGCTTACATTGTGTTTCCTTTATCTGATATATCTTTTGTGTAGATAAGATTTTTCTTGCACAACAATGATAAGTTTGGAAATATGTATACATATATTCGATTTGCCAATATTTTAACATAATTTACATGTAGTGGATATCCTGCCATCTAGGGGAGGGGTGGGGAGTTGGGGGGAAAAATTTGTAACGGAAAGCTATGTAAGGGTTATTGTTGAAGAATTACCCACACATATGTTATGCAAATAAAATAAAATTTAAAAAAATCTAATAAAAAAAATAAAAAAAAAATGATGAAGCAGGGCTTGCCTGAGGAAGATTACATTGCAATGGGAAAATCAAGATGTGTGAATATAAATATTTAGAGGAAAAAGTATATTAACAGAGATCCAGAAATTCAATTAAAAGTTCTTAATTTTGTGTGTATGTCATTTGATAACCTGGCAAAAATCTATGGACTACTCAGGAAAAAATTGTTTTTAAATAACTTAAGGAAATAAAGATGTAATTTGTTTTTCCATCCAAGTTTATAAATCCTCTGAAATCTATGAGTCTGTGGATCAGAGTTTAAGACTCTCTGGACTAGAAGATGATCATTAAACTGAGGTTTGAAGGAAAGGTCATTCAGTTGGATAACAAGAATTTATTAAGCACTTAAAATATTATTTATTGCCAGGAACTGCAATAAGTACTGGAGATACAAAGAAAGGTAAAAACACATTCCCTGACCTCAAAGAGCTCCTATCCTAATGGAGACAGCATGACAACAAACTATATATAAACAAGATATATATAGAGTAGATGGAAAGTCATCTCTGAGATAGTACATTACTTGGAGGAAGGAGAGAAAAAAGATGGAAAAGATTTCCTCAAGGCTGAAGTCTTGATTATAGGCTAAATAAAGAGTTTGTAGAAGGGAATAATATTTAAGAAGATTAGAAAAATAGGAGGGGGCAGATTTTTTGTGACATGATCAGATCTACATGTAGTAATTTAGGAAAATTATTTTGAAATCTGTAAGAAGAATGGATTGAAATGGAGAAACACTTAAGTTGGAGAGACCAAGGAAAAAAGCTATTGCAGTGGTCCCAGTGAGAGGTAACGAAGGCCTGAACTGGACTTGTGGCTGTATGGATGCTAAAGATAAATGAGAGAGATGTCATGAAAGAAAAAAAACAAGATCTTGCAATTATTTGGATGAAGATGTGAGACAAAGGAAAGTGAGGAATAAGAAACTACACCTAATTTGAGAATTTGGTGGCCTGGAAGGATAACAGTGTCCTTGACATTAATCTCAGAATTTTGAAAAAGGATGGATTCTGAAGCAAAGGATAACAGATTCAGTTTTGGATATTTTATATCTGCATTATTTGCAGGAGATAGAGAAAGGGAATAAGCATTTATAAGTCCCTACTACATGCCAGGCACTGTGCTAAATACTTTTTTTTTAACAAATATTTCACTTAATTTTCACAATAGCTCTTGTGAGATAGGTACTACTACTCTACATGAGAGGAAACTAAGGCAGATAGAAGTAAAGTGGATTCCTCACACAGCTAGTAAGTATCTTGAGACCAGAACTGAATTCAGGTCTTCCCAAGTCCAAGTCCAGTGCTGTATTCTTTGCATCACCAGCTTTTCCTGTAATTCTATAAGATTAGGAACTATAAGATGATAAAATTAGAGCTTATTTTTTGCATGACCACTTTTCCTATAGTTCTATAGGACTAGGAACTCTAAGACGATAAGGTTAGAGCTTATTCTTTGCTTCACCAGCTTTTCCTGTAGTCCTATAGGACTAGGAACTACAAGGTGATAAGGTCAGAGCACTGAATTTGGAGTCAGAAAGACTTTATGGAACATTTACTTTATAAGTGATCCTCAGGCAGTTCAGGATATTCAATATGCAGTTCGCGATATGGGATAAATGAAAAAGACAGCTCAAATGGCATGAAAAACCACCAGTCTGACTCTTAAGACCATGGACCCAAAAGATCATCTAGGCTAGCCCCCTTATTTTATAGAAAATAATATATATACCTAGAGAGGCTAAGTAATTTGTCCACCTTACATGGACTGATGCTGAGTGAAATGAGCAGAACCAGGACATCATTATATACGGCAACAACAATACGATATGACGATCAATTCTGATGGACATGGCTCTCTTCAACAATGAAATGTTTCAAACCACCTCCAATTGTTCACTGAAGAAAGCCATATACACCCAGAGAGAGGGATGTGAAATGTGGCCCACAACATAACATTCTCATACTCTTGATTGATGTTTGCTTACATTGTGTTTCCTTTATATGATATGTCTTTCATGTAGATAGGATTTTTCTTGCACAACAATAAGTGTGGAAATGTGTATGCATATATTCGACTTGTCAAGTATTTTAACATAATTAACATGTAGTGGATATCCTGCCATCTAGGGGAGGGGTGGGGAGTGGGGGGGGGAAAATTTGTAATAGAAAGCTATGTAAGGGTTAATGTTGAAGAATTACCCATACATATGTTTTGCAAATAAAATAAAATTTTTTTTAAAAAGTAATTTGTCCATGTTTAGACAGGTGGCAAGTAGTCGAGTCAAGATTTGATTGTAAGTCTTCTGACCCTAGAGTTTCCTTTCCATTGGATCATGTGGTCTTAGAGTTCAGTGACACTTTTGTAAGAAGCTCACTGGGGGTGACAAAGACAGCAGAGACTTCAGAAAAAATGTCAGCAGAAGTAGGTAGATTAAAGCAGCAGTACTAATATAGATATGGGGCAAATAATGTTTATAAAGACAAGGCTAATTGTGACTGACATGGTCTTGCCCAAACATAGCTAAGGACAATGTGGGGTGGAGGGATAAGGAGATACTTAGAAAAGTATTCCAATACTAACACAAGACAATCCTCTCTTTGGTAACTTGGAAACATGATCCCATCATAATTTCTCCCCACTGGAATTTTCCTCTTTTCTTATTAATGACTCCCCAGAGGGAAATATTTTCCAATGATTTCTGAGAAACTAAGAATTATTTTGCTATACAACTTCCCTTGTGCAGCTAGATGGCACAGTGGATAGAGTGCTAGGTTTGTTGTTAGGAAGACCTGAGTTTAAGTTCAATCTCAGACACTTGCTGTTTGCCTCAGTTTCCTCAACTTAAAAGAGGGGATAATAGTAACATCTATCTCCTCTCAACATTTGTCATGAGGATCAAATGAAATATATTTATGAAGTGCTTAGCATACTGCCTGGAGGCAAGTATTATATAAATGTTAACAGCTTCTGGTGGTAGTTAAATTTTAAGAGAATTCTGTGAAGTGCTTTGAATTCTGGTGATTTGCAAAATCTAGTTTAGTAATAAAGATTGTCTTGAATAGGGAATTAATAAGCATGACACACATGTCCAGGAGAAGGGAAAATTGCTTTCCCTGTGGGGATTAGCATTCTTAGGAGACATACAAGAACAAATTCACATTGGGGAATTTTTCCATGAACCTCCAATGATGCAGCAATATTATTTGTGTGCCCTGGAGATTTATTGTCTATAATAAGCAATATTTTTTAATTCTCCTTTAATTACCTTACTATTTGCCTTCCCTCTTCCCTAGGTGTCAAAATGCAGTCCAACTGATTCCAGATGTTTTCTTTTTTGTACCCCTGGGGCTGACTGAAGCAACCCTGGCCATGGTGCTGATATAGTTTTAATGAGGAATTGAGGCTTTTAAACAAAAAGACCTTAATTTTCCTAGTGACTAGAACTATAGGGAAAAAAATCAAATTTGGAGGTAAAAGTGAGACCAAAATGAAAATTGGAATATCATATAACAGATATAATCATGATAAGAACATGACTTCTAATGAAACCAATATTTAAAATATTTAAATATTCATATATTTCATATTTTAGATGCCTGTACATGGCAGTAAATTAGTTTTTGTACTTTAAATAACAGATCAAAGTTTCTCCTTCCAAAGGATGTGCTTCTATGATAATAATTTTTCTTTATCTTTCCTATGGCATTTTCAAAACATACCAAAAAACCTTCCTCCTCAAAATTGAATGCAAGTCTTTTATGCCTTCTCTTTCCTGTGTGATTCTCAAGATATAAAAACTTGGATGAATTCCATTACTTAATAATGACTACATTTGACTAATTTCATTTTGCACTTGTTGATAAAGAAGAGATACATTAGAGACTCTAAATGAGAAATATATTTTCAGACATGGCCAATGAAAGGATTTCCTTTACTTGTCTATGCTTATTAATTACAAGTTCGGGGGTTTTTTGGTGGAGGGAGAGAATGGGAGAATTGGCAGGAGGAAGGAATCATAATACTGATACAAAAGAAAAATAAAGAATTAGTAAGAGTGTAAGTGAAGTATATTTTAATGCAAATAAGAAAAGAGAAAGGTTCAGAGAGACACACCAAAAAATCAGGACACCTTTATAACTAGAACTAGGATATGAAATTTATTTTTTTAAAAAACCTATTTAATGGAGATTTATGATTTCATAATTTTTTCTATTATTTTTATAAAGAAAGTCTCATGTTTTGGTGCTTTCAGGTTCAGAATAGCATGCACACACAAAAAGAAAAATTGAAAATTTAAACCGTAATGCACTATGTACATATAAGCTATTTTTTAATAATAGGAAAAGTTCTCAAACTGTAGTAGATTGCATTTGGAGCCAGAAGGTCAAATATGAAGGCTTGATTTCGGCATTTACTTGCTTATGTGATTTTAGGCAAATAAATTAACTTTTCTGAGTTTCACTTTTCAAATCTATAATAATAGTAATGCCTTAACTACATATATCATAGAATTATGTGCATCAATAAATCATTCAGTTTAATAATGTGTACTAAGCTATGGTAGATTGATGAGATCTGATGAATGTTGAGAGGTACAAAAGGGTCTTGAAAATCATCTATAGAATCCCTTTGTTTACAAGAACAGAAATTGAAAACCACTGATACAGTGCCTTGCCTTAGTCATACAGTATATTTTAGAAAGGCCAGATCCTAGAACTTTGATAAGTAATTTCCCATTTCAGTTCTCTTTCCCAAAAGTATATAAAATCCTCTGAAAACTTTATATTATCATATTACATGAGAACATATAATAATAATTTAACTAAACTATATAGCTTGAAAACTGTAATGTTTATGTAATGTTTTAAGTCTTACAAAATGTTTTACATACATTTTCTCACTTGGTTCTCACTATAGCCCTTTGAAGTAGAATTACCAGATATTATTTTTCTTATTTTATCAGTGAGAAAAAAAGGGAGCATAAGAGATATCAAGTAAGTTGTCCTTAGTCATATAACCACTATGGGTTAGAACCAAAATTTGCACTTAGGTGTTCTTACTACATGTCTAGCACTAATAAAGGGCAAGTTATTACTGAAACCAGGTTTTTTAGTTCCACTCCAGTGCTCTTTCCATAATTCATGTAAAACATTTTGTAAACTATAAAAATATTATGTCAAGATAACAATAATATATTAGCATAACATTTTAATTTTTATAAGATGCTTTCCTTATAATAATAACCTTATGACATAGGTAGGGTAATTATTATTTTCTCCGTTTTACAGATAGGGAGAGAGAAGGTTCAGATCAAATAACTTTATGGGTTCTTTTAGGAAAGAGTTTTGTAAACTGAGTTACTATGGAAATATGAATTGTTATAATATAAAAGCCTTCAAAAAGTAAGGCTATTCAGAGTTCACATTAAATCACTTGGAAAGCAAAGCTTCTGTTTCTGACTAATAAACAGTATAATCCCTAAAATTTGAGAAATGTAGCACTAAGTGTCCACATCAAGATTAGCAAGAATGCTGGAACTATCCCCCAAAGGCTATTAAGTAAAAAGAGCAGAACCAGCAAAATAATTTATACAATAACACCAATATTTTAAAGATAATCAACAGGGAAAGACAGTACTAATTAAAATAATGAGCCACCACAGTTCCATGATGAAATATGGGGTCCAAGAGGTGATGATCTGAGAATAAAGACAAACATTTTCTTCTCTTTTAATTTTTTGAGTGTTTTGGGTGCAAGTTTAAAATATATGGTGAGCCTCATAACTAGTAAGATTCTATTCCCCATATGTAGAGTGCCATTGTATGGTTTAAAGAGAGGCAGAATAGACATCTCTAGCCTCACTCCCCACTCCCACCCATGGGGAAACTTTAATTCTTGCTAGGAGGGGGAGCAGAAAGTTGAGGCCAAAGGCCAAGGCTCTGCTTTCCTCAGAAGCAAGTAGCTGGCTAGAATTACATCCAGTTAGTCTAGGAGATAAAATCAGGTATAAACTAACTTTTGATTATGGTTTCATTACTGGGGGGAAGGAGAGCTCCAAGCTCTATATCAAAGGCTTGACTCTTTTCTCTCCCAAATACCATTTCCAAAATCAACACATATATCACAAGCTTATTACTCTATTCTGTATATCACAACTGCCTTTTTCCAAATAAAATAAAACAGATCTTGTCAAATTTGTCAACAATGAACTTTAAAAAAAAACCCTAAAATAACCAGTAATTATGAATGAAACACTTTTGCATAGGAACAAGTAGGGTCCATAGGAAAGTTTCTTGCTTGTTCTTAGGGAATGACTTACTGTAAGTATATATATATATATATATATACATAGGTGAACATATACATATATATATATACATAGGTGAACATATACCAGACAATACAGAGTGAAGAAGCTCTCTCACCGAGATTGAAGTAACTCATTTCATCCAGGAAGGTATGGCCTGAATTTCACCCAATGGGAAATTCTTGAAGTCCCTGGTGTAGTAAATTGAAGACAGTGGAGACTCCTGGCTCCTTTCCTGTGTTCCCAGAGTCTTTTCCTTCAACAACTTGAAGTGGTCCATCTTCCCTCTCAAAATTGCCCAAAGTGACTCTAAGCTTGAAGAGAACTCAGTGATTAGCTGAAAAAGAACTTAAGATGCTAAAGAGCTCTCCTCTCTCATGGACTCTATCTCTCACACAGGCATGGACATTGATCTCTGCCAAGAGACTTTTAGGATTGGGATTTCACAGGAATTTACTTGACATGGCTACATATTTTCAAAAAGGTTTGTTTTTTCCATGTTACTCTTGTAAAAAGCACTTTCAATTATTCTCTATCTTGAAGTCACAAGAAAAAGAATTCATTTCCTTCTCCCATTACTTCATAGCCATTGCTTCATAGTGAAGATCATCATTTTGTCTCTTGGAGGCCAGCAGAGTGAACATTATAGTTTGATGCTTTAGTTTCTCTGCAGAGCTAGTTTTCAACCAAGTCACTCATGCCATCAGATACCTCCTCTAGAACGCCTCCAGGTATATGGAAGACAACTGAAAACTAGAGAGCTAGACAAATAATTAATGGTGAGCTAACTCCTCAAGTCATTACCCACTAATACCTTAGCAGAAATTCTCTGCAGTTCATACAAAATCCTTTTTTAATGGCTAGATATGATATTATTTGTCAGATATCTGCTCAAAACTCCTAAATGTCTCCCTATTCTTTTTTTAAAAAGCTTTTTATTTGCAAAACATATGCATAGGTAAGTTTTCAACATTGACCTTTGAAAAGCTTTCTGTTATAAATTTTTCCCTCCTATCCCCCACCCCCTCCCCTAGATGGCAGGAAGTCTAATGCATGTTAATTATGTTAAAATGTTTGACAGATCTAATATGTGTATACATATTTATATAGTTATCTTGCTGTACAGGAGAGGAAAAAAAGAGAAAGAAAAAGAAAAAGAGAAGGAAAACATAATGCAAGCAAACATCAATAGAGTATGAAAATGCTATGTTGTGGTCCAGACTCAGATCCCACAGGCCTCTCTCTGGATGTATATGGTTTTCTTCACCGAACAGTTGGAACTGGTTTGAAACATTTCATTGTTAAAGAGAGCCATGGCCATCAGAATTGATCATCATATAGTATTGTTGTTGCTGTGTGTAATGATCTCCTGGTTCTGCTGATTTCACTCAGCATCAATCCATGCAAGTCTCTCCAGTCCTCTCTGAACTCATTCCTGCTGGTCATTTCTTACAGAGCAATAATATTCCATAACATTCATATACCATAATCTATTCAGCCACTCTCCAATTGATGGGCATCCATTCAGTTTCCAGTTTCTAGCCACTACAAAAAGGGCTGCCACAAACATTCTTGCACATGTGGGACCCTTTCCCTCCTTTAAGATCTCTTTGGGATATAGGCCCAAAAGAAACACTGCTGGGTCAAAGAGTATGCACAGTTTGATAACTTTTTGAGCATAGTTCCAAGTTGCTCTCCAGAATGGCTGGATCCATTCACAGTTGAGAAACTCAAGATGAAAACTTCTGGAATCCAGCTTAATTTTACTTACAAAAGGAAATTGAGTTAATCCTTTTTTAATCATAACTTCACTAAATGAAAACAAGGCTAGCCTTTGGCAAATATTAATCTGTTCTTTTCTATTCCCCTTTCTTTTTGTGTTCCAGTCTCCTTCCTCCTTTCATCCTCATTCACTCCATGCTCCAAGCACTAACCTCCTAGATTGTTATGAAGATCCAATGAGATAATATTTGTAAAGTACTTAGCCCAGTGCCTGGCACATAGTATTTGCTTAATAAATATTTATCCCTTTCCTCTCCTAAGAAGATCATCAAGAAAGTATAAAATAAAAAGAAGTAAGTGGGTTCAAGCCTTGGGGTTCTTCCATACACAAAGAACTGGGCAAGTATTGTAGTAAAATTTAAAATAGTCAGTCTAGTATATATTTAATATATAATAGTACATATAATGTGCATACATAATGACATGCATATAGAGCCAGTCTTGGATAATTGAAAGGAAAGCAGAAAACTGGTTAAAATTCTGACTCAGAGATTTAGTAACATTACTTTGGTCATATTTCTATTTCCTCAAATTTTGGGTTAGATCAGGGTGTTAGATTTCAGGGGGTAGGATTGTGGATTTAGATAGAAAAAGATTACATTTTTATTTTCACCAGTATCTGATTGAAATTTAGCTTTTAAAAATAATAGCTCTATACAGCACTTATTGTATGCCAGACACTGTGCTTCACAAATATTATCTCATTGTTTCCATTTCTATTTTCACTTGATACCACTTATTTAATGAATATAAAGAAGCATATATGCTGCTATATCACAATTAAAATATTTTGATATTAAATTTCAATATGATTGGTTTTCTTTGTAATCTTAACAAATTTCGTATTACACATTTAACAACATTATTATGAGAAGGGTCCTATAAATTTCACCTGATTGTCAGCTAAATCTATGACCCTCCCTTTCCTGGCCCTTCCCTCCAAAAGATTAAGAACCTTTGGTGTTGATGGTTTATAAAGTCCCTTCTAGATGTCAAACCTAAGTAAAAGGATTAAAGTGCACAATTTCTTAGGTCAGTCATGAAAAAGAGAGAGAGAGGAGAGGGGGAAAGGGAGGAAGGGAGAGAAAGAGAGGAAAAGGGAGAAAGAGAAGGAAAAGGAGAGGGAGAGGGACAAGGAGAGGGAAAGAGACAGAATGAGAATCAATTGGTTGGAACAGGAGATTGCTCTGAATTTCATGGAGGTAACAAAATCATGGGGATTCACATGTTTCATGGGATTTTAGAGACTATGTCTCTAGTCGGATCTTTTCATTTAAGAAATTAGGGGACTGAAGCAAGAGAGTGGATGAGATTTGCTTCAGACTCCTGGATCAGTTATCCTTGTCCACTCAGGTATCTTAACTTCTTAGGGTAGAGGGACAGCTCTAGAACTGTTATTTCTTGCCTTTTGCTCTTGCTTTGGCAGATCTTGTTGAGGAGAAAAGAATTATAGGCATCTGTTATTCTTACAGAGGTCATGTATATTTGTGAAGAAATCCCTAAATTGGGAAGATCTTCTGCAATTTTTATAGCATTTCAGTTAATGCCTTTACTTTGAGGTGATTGTTTCTTCTGTCTTTGCTATTGAAAACTGACTATATTTGGAAGGGGGAGGCAGGGAGGAAAGAACATCTATAACAAATTCCTTTCCTGATAAATGAGAATCAGCATTGTGAATATATAATGGGATTTGGCATCAGGAAGCCTAAGTTTGAATATGGCATGAGACACTGAGTAGTTTGTGTGATCTCAGGCTAATTATTTAACTTCTTTGAGTTTCCTTTTCTATGAAATGCAGATATTAATAGCATTCACCTCACAGGGTTACTATGAGGATAAAATGAGGTAATGTGTGTAAAATGCTTTGCAAACATTTAAGGGCTATAAAAGGTCAATTGTTATAAATGACTAATTATTATTCCCCCACTCTCAAACCTTTAACTCTACCAGGGATGTTTAAATCACATTAAGCACATGAATCTTATTGATAGAATTTTGAACAGAATAAGGTTGTTATTTGGGGTAGTTAAATTAGGTAGTACCTAAACTCAAGGAGAAGTGAAAGGCAGAGATCTGCCTACATGACTTTCTTAGTTACTTTAGTTGGAACATCTTTGATAAATCTGGGTGTACTCCAAGGCTTTCTCCTGGGCTCACTTCTTCATATACAAGGTTTCCCAAAAAATCTTAATGCCATTTTAAGCTAATGTAGGTATGGCTTCCTTGACTCCTATGATCATCTCTATTCACATGACTCCCAATTCTACTTTTTCTTTCTTATTTTTTATTAAAGCTTTTTATTTTTCAAAACATATTCATGGATAATTCTTTGACATTAACTCTTGCAAAACCTTGTGTTCTAATTTCCTTCCCTTCCCCCACTCTCTCCCCTAGATGGCAAGTAGTTCAATATATGTTAAACATAATAGAAATATATGTTAAATCCAATATATGTATATATATTTATACAATTATCTTTCTGCACAAGAAAAATCAAATCAAGCCAGAAAAAATGAGAAAGAAAATAAAATGCAAGCAACAACAAAAAGAGTGAAAATGCTATATTATGAACCACACTCAGTTCCTGGTCCTCTCTCTGGGTGGAGATGGCTCTCTTCATCACAAGGTCTTTGGAACTGGTCTCATTGTTGAGATGATTGATGTTGAAAACAGTTATCTCATTGTTGAAGAGAGCCACATCCATCAGAATTGATCATCATATAATGTTGTTCCAACTCTACTTTTTCAATCCTCACAAACTCAAAATGTCCAAAAGAGAAATCATCATCTTTTCCTCCAAAACTACTCCTCTGCTAAAAATCCCTATTTATGTCAAGAACATCACAGTCCCTCTAGTCTCCCAGGTTCAAAATTTCAGAATCATCCTCTCACTTGGTTGCTAAATCTTATTTATTCTACCTCCATATCTCATACATCTCTGCACTTTTGCAAAGTCCATATCTCATATTTAGAATGCATTCCCCCCTACCCTCTACCGCTAGAAGCCTTAGTTTCCTTCAAAATTCAGTTCCAAAATCATCTTCTATCCAAGACTTCTCCTGATCTATCCAGCTGCTAATGCTTCCTCCACAAAATTACATTGTATTTATTTTGCATATATATTGTATATGCTTATTTTGTATAGACTTATGTCTACATGTAGTCTTCCTCTATAGAAGGTCTCCCTATAATGACAGCAGAGACTATTTCATTTATGTCTTTATATTCCCAATGCCTAGCACAGTGTTTGGGGAAGGGAGAAAAGTGCTTAATAAAAATGCTTATTGATTGCTTAGTAAGTGCTTGTGGGACCTTTGTTGATTATTTATTAATAGACAAAATTTTGAAATAAACTTTGTTTTTTAGATCTTTCTATCTCTCTACCCCTTTTCCTTAAGGGCACCGCCAACCTCCCAGTCATCCATACCAACCATCTCAGTATCATCCTCAGTTCCTCACTCTTATCCATCCTACACATCTACTTGACCCTAAATCTTATTATTTCTACCTTCACAAGATATCTTATATTTGTTCACTTTTCTGTACTCATATAGCCACTACCCCAATTGAGGACCTGATGACCTCTCTTCTAAATGTCTCCTAATACAGCTCCTTACCTCAAGTCTTTCCCCACTCCAATTCATCCTCCATTTCAAATGCCAAACTGATTTTTTTCCAGGGCATAAGTCTGATCATATCACCTCCCTACTCAATAAACACTAGTAGCTTCCCTATTATCTCCAGGATCAAATATAGACTCCTCTGGTTGGCATTTAAAGCTCATTATAACCTACTCCTCTCCTAATTTTCTAAACTTTTTATACTTTACTCCTCTCCATGAACCCTATGACTGTCTAACTTCGACTCCATCTCTTGTCTCTGTTTTTGTAGTGGTAAAGGAATGTTATGAGCATAGCTTCTACCCTTCTTTCTCCTCTTTTCATTCATTTTTTAAAATTCTCCTCCTAGCCACTGGAGGATAGGCTTAATTAGGGAAAACTGACTTTTACATATTAAAGCCTTCCATACCAGTCCAGTTATCTTAATTTAGGTATAAACCAGCTCTCACCAGAACTCTAGGCAAAATTTCAAAGTTAGCAAAATTTGTCTTTGCATCCTCTATGTCTACAGGACTTTCTTGCTTATTTCTAAAATATCCACTGTTATTGTTCTGTTTTCTGACGGTTCAAATTAGTTTATCTCATTTAAGATTGGTTTTCTACTCTAAAATTTTTCCTTTTTTCTACTCCTATCAAAATTTACTTTCTCTGAAAGCTAAACTTTGAGAGTAAATTCACACTAAAGTATGAGTGAGACTTAGTATTGCAAAAAGTGAGGCATTTGCACTTTAAAAAGAAATTGGTTAACTCACACTAATTTATAACTGGTTGAATTCATTTAAATTAAACAAACATTTATGTAGCTTTGCTAAGGAGAAGGCATCCAGCTAAGTTCTGGGGGGAGATAATACTGCAATCTGCCTTTACCCATATTCAAAGATGAATGAGAGAGACTTAAGAGAAAATGACTGATTTATTAGATTAACACTACCCAAACTTCAAAACTTGGCCTCCTCCATCTTTGGAAAAATTATTTTTGATTTGAAGAACCAAGATGTCAAGCAAGTAGGAAGGAGGAGACCATTTGCAAGTAAGAGACATAAGTACAGAGCCATTGATAACAGATAACTTCGAACCAATTAACGTGAACAAATGAAATTAGTCTGGTGCTGGTGCTGGGCCAGAGAACAAATGAGTGCCACATTCTTTGTTAGCTTCCTCCCTCTCTTCAGGGAAGAAGTGGAATATTCCTGTGAACTATTTGCTCCCTTTAACTTGCCTGTTCCCTCTGGAAACTCTGGCCTGTAAATGCACATTTTAGTTTCTAAGCTAAGTCATAATAAAATGTAAGCCAACATAGATCCAGTGACTCATGAATCTAAATCAGAGAGAGAGACAGAGAGAGCCAGAGAGGCAGACACAGAGAGAGACAGAGAGGGAGAGAGAGAGACAGACAGACAGACAGATAGATTCAGACACAGAAAAAGAGACAGGCAGAGAGAAGAAGGGGAGAG